>NW_018922404.1:182016-196546 GCF_002207925.1 Prunus avium | reverse complement strand
CCTTCTGTTTTTTTTGAACAGCAGCACGGCTCTTTGAGCCCCATCGCCGCCACAAGTCACCGCCGGCCACGGCACTAGTCCCAAAAGGACCGCCTCCACCTCCTCTCCCTAACCCACCCGGTCTCCACCGCTAACAACTAACACCGTCGCCGGAAACTGTAAATTTTCGGCTGGTTTTTACCCATTTTTCCATCGTTCGTTTCGGATGTTTCCGGCTACTAAATCTTGTGATATAGGTATGCTTTTCATCCTCTCATTGTGTTCTAGCTGCTGGTTGGGTTATTTAGGATCAATTTCTGCATTTTGGTGGTCAAATAAGCGATAGAAGTTTTGGCCGCTTTCAACCCTTGATTCCGGCCACCTCCGACCAGTTTTTGGGGTTGCTCCAAGAACAAAAGTTGCTCCACTTCTAATCATGTAGGCATAAGTCTTGACTGGCGGTTTGAAGATTTTTCGATCGCCGGAATCGGTTTGGATTTTCCGGCATGTGTGCTCACTTGGATGCTGGTTACTTTACTATACGTGGCATTGGATTATTCCGACGTGTGGTAAAGGATTCAGACACTCTGATAACTGTTACTTTACTATGCATGACATTGGACTCTCCGGCGTGTAGTAAAGTAATGGGTAGAGTGAAAAAGGATTATTTTAATATGTCGGGGAAAAGATAAATTCTAGAATTAACTTATTAGTATTACTGAAAATGATTGTATGTTATTTGAACCGTGATTTTTGTGATCCCTCACAAAGGGGTACATAGGTAGCCTAAGGTTTTACCAAGGTGCAGCTGTGGGCTAAATTTTATTTTTGAAACTTTAATTTGGTCGTTTGGACTAAGCCTTACTTCTTTTGTTTTCGATGAGTTTGGTTCTGACTTTGCCGTTGGTCCTGAACCTCGATTGAAACCGAGGCATGATTAATTGATTGTGCATATTCCCGTTTGACTAAGGGATGGTTGTTAAAATGTGTTTGTGGTCAAGACAGGTATGAAACCTGTTTTGGATTGTTGTACGATTTGGGCCGAGTCCTTAAACTACTTGCGATTGTGTTTGGTTGTTAAACATCACATGATGGAAATTAGGAAGTTATTTATGTTAATTATGGTGGGCATGCATAAATTTGTTTGAGTTCATTATTTGCATGGTTTAATTTTAGTATTGACTTAAGAGCATTACTGGTGTTCTGTTTTGAATTATTTGAAGGCCGGAGGCCTATTATGTAAATTGCATGTTATTATCTTGTGCATGCTACTGTTGGGATGATTATGATTGTGTTTTAACAGGTTAAATTTTTTGGGAAATGCTCATTTTTCATGGGAGACTTTGCTGAAATTTCTGCATGAAGTCTCGTGCCCCTTTTTCTTGGAAAAGATGCTATAATATTAGTAAGTGGGCCCGGCATCGGTGTGATGTCGAAAATTTCACATGATTCTTCTCGAGTTCCAAGGAATTCGGGGTGGGTCTTGTCAGTTTACATACAATTCTCAATAAATTATTTAAACAAAGTCCAAGAATCATGAAAATGAGAATCTAAAATGTTAGATCAAGGATTCATATATTTGATGACTTCAAATTTGGTATAAAAAATATGATATGTAACGAACAAGAAAATAAAAAACACATAGGACATATTTCCTTACATGTTATAGGTATTGGAATTATTATAATTTATGACTTTCACTACGTTTACTAGTATATGGGTGCTCAAATTCTAATTGTTGACTTTCACGACGTGTGGGAAAGATAGCGTTTGGTGCTTCTACTTGCTGTTTTTGATGCCCACGGCACATTTTCAGTATTGTACAAAGAACTATGCATGCATAGAAGTTCTTCTTTGACAATTTTACGTTGTGGTGGATGTTCTTACTGAGTTTGTAGTGGTGCTCTATGTTATTTCGTTTGGTCTTTCTTCATTGACTCTCTTGTAGTCTAATGCATGTGTGGTACTCTTTTTCCTCCACAGAGTTTTCCATGTGGTTTTACCTAAAAGGTTTTAATGAGGCTATGTTTTACGTGCAGGTCCTGTTGTAATGTTCTTGGAATATTAATGAATTTTCTCTTCTTAAAAAAAAAAGTAAACATATTATTATTATATTACAACTTCTAGAGCATACAAGTTTGACTAAGTCTTGCCCATATTAGATAAAATAGATAATACAACAATACAAGAAGTTGATAGAGGACTTGATTCTGTGTCCTTAGAGCACCTCCACCCCAAAGGGCAAGGGCAAGGCAAGGTTTAGTGTCAGCCTTGCCTTTCTTGGTTCCACCCCAAATGGTAAGGGCAAGGGCAATTACTATTCATTTTAATTTATTTTATATTTATACTTAAACCATTAATTTTGGCATGAGAAGTGAAAAATAGGACCAGGTATTTATATATAAAAAAATTCTGAAAATTCTGGTTTTTTTTTCGATTAAAATTTTTTTTTTATAGTTTCTGACGTCATCCTTTGTGCGCTGGAGCCAAAAGCTGGGCCTAGGCCCCCTCCTGCCTGGGCAAACCAGCAACGCTGGAGGTGCTCTTAGAGGACATAAATAGACCCAATAAAAAAATAAAAAAAAGGGATACAAATAGTTAACATGTGTTATTGTTGTTCTAGAAATCTAGCCATGTTTAGGGACTAAGAGTAGATTGTGGATTGTACTGGATTGCATTAGATTGGAAAGGATAAATATCATTTATTAGCTCCCACATCTTGGGTTTAAGATTAGAGGATTGGAGTAATGGGATTATGTTTCCCACCTTTTTGGTAGATTATCCTACAAAAATGCACATAATATGATTACGATGAGATTATCCTTTATCTTATAAACATTCATGTTTTAACACCAACCCACCAAACGAGTCATCTAGAATTTTCTTCCTTTTCTTCTTTAACTAGGATACCACATAACCCCATGTGGCCTATATCTGGCCTTTTATGCCTAAATTTCTTTGGCATTTTGTGATCTATATTTGGATTAATCCTATATGGTTACTATGTTTTTATATTTGGATTACCATTTGTGGGTATTTGTATGTGCCCTTACAGCCGATGGTCTTTGTACCTAATTTATGAATACAATTAACGTTTTTTTCTCAACAACAAAAAAAGAAAAAAAAAAGAAAGAAAGGATACCACATAACATAACGTGTTATTGTTAATGAGACGTTTCATTTGTATGTCTCAAATTGTCAATTACTCGTACTTTGTTTTTTGGTTGGAAGTCAATTACTCGTGCTTAGACCAAATGATCGACGCCTTTGAAAATTGACGTACCAAACCTTCCCACTGATAATAAAACGACCAATTTAGTCCCATTATTTATTATTTATTATTTATTGTTGAATATTTCAGATAATCCCAATCAGATCGAATCTCAAACTCCGCAGCCAACACGTGCTCTTTTATTTTTTTATATTATTTTTTGCTAAGTCAGATTCTCATTTGGTTAGGCTTTCTTTTCGGGACCTCTATTTATTTATCTTTCTTTATTTTATTATTTGATTCAGAAAAACGGAGCCAACATGGCGTTGAAACTGGCAAAGCCTTACAGGTGCCACCCTTTTCCACTCGACGGTACTTGAGATAGCTTAGAACAATATCTCATTCTGATATTGGTCTTTTTGGTCTTCTGTCTTTTTTGTTTTTCACCTTTAAAAGAAACTCTGTTCGAAACGTTTCAGAGGAGTTGAGAGCCAAGTTTTGTTTCCTAACAAAGAGAAAAAAGAGCATAGAAGCAATGGCGCCCAAAAAGAGGCTGCAAGGTGTTGATGACAAATTGCAGAAGCTTCTGGATGCTAAAATGGATGAAGCTCCTGCCAGAAGGCGGGCTCGTGAGGCCTTCAAGGAAATTCAGCTGGGGATTGATCATATTTTGTTCAAGGTATTGTTTTCATATGTTCCATTTGAATTTGAATTTTTTGTTTTTGAGAAAGTGAACTTTTGGGTTGTTTATGGTTCCAGCGAGTTGTAATTTGAGAGATTGCAATTGGGTTTTGTAGTGGGTTGATGATGACTGGCACTGAAACTTTTTAATGGGTTAATGGGAATCGGTGGTTAGTTGAGGAATGAACTATTTTTCACATTGAATTTTCATTGACATAACTTATTTTTGTTTAAAAGATTTGCTTCTGAACTGATTTTATTCATTTTTACAGTCCACACAGCCACAAACATATACTCAAATTGGCTATGCATACTATTTTTCTTTGGTTTTTGGTCATCTTTCTGAGATAGTAGTTCAAGATGTTATATAATATTCATTCTTGCTGTCTTTTAATTACACTCTTGGAATATTTTCTCAGTAATATTTATTGTTTTATGTTTGGTTGTGCTGCAGACACCCTCTGATGGATTGAAAATAGAGGAGGTAAAAACTCTTTATTACAGCAATCAACTTACATTTTGATTTTTATTGGTACAAACGGCTTTTGGGTGCGAGAAATGCAGTGGAGTGATATGCCAGTCAAAGGATTATATACCTATGCTGTGTGTTCGTCTGTGTGTGTGTGTGTAATTTCTTTGTATTTTAATTTTTAATATTTTGTGCAAACCTGTACGCCATTCTTATCTGCAAAATCTTGTTTCTCATCTATCTTATATTGGTTCAAGATAGTATTCTAGCATCCAGCCCAAAACCAGTTCATAATGGGTAGATACCAAGATCTTGTATACTATGGTTCAAAGCTTGACATTCCTAATGTGGGATGTATACTCTAGACATGCCCCCTCATGTGCGGCATAGTCAAACATGTGAAAAAATTTATATTAGGTGACGTGGGAGCACGTGTGGTAATTGGGGACTGACACGTGGATGAACTCTAACACTGATAAAATTAGACTATGCAGTATTTATACTCTCACCAGGTCCATTATGAGAAGGTTTGTTGATCAGTCATACATTGATCTATACCCATGGGCAGCTTGAGAGTTACTAAAACTTCTCCTCTGAATTCAGTTGTGGCCATTTTTAACTATACTTGTAAGCGGTATTGTTTCTGCAAAATTAGCTGTCATGTATCTTGCTAGGTTAAGGTATTGGGGCTCGCTCGTTTGATTTCCAAAGTTTCTGCTCACTACTTTTAATATGAACATGGTCTTGGCAAATTCTATTGTGCAGTCATATGAGGTAAACTCCAGGGGATTGGAGATCTTCTGCAAGAGTTGGCTTCCAAAGGCATCTCGCCCCAAAGCAATAGTGTGTTACTGTCATGGTTACGGAGATACTTGCACTTTTTTCTTTGAAGGCATGTAACCTGTCAAAAGAGAATAGTGTTGACCAAATTGCGTTGTTAGTCATGCACTGTAGTGGAACCTAATAATTTCATAATTTCTGCAGGAATTGCGAGGAAGTTGGCGTCATACGGATATGGAGTTTTCGCAATGGATTACCCTGGATTTGGTCTTTCAGAAGGCCTTCATTGCCATATTCCCTGCTTTGACATTCTTGTAGATGATGTCATTGAGCATTACTCCAAAGTCAAAGGTATGTTAGCATAGTTATTAACCTTCCTGTTAGAACTTTCGAATGTGAGAATTGTTGAGCTGAAGGTGAGGATTAGGATATTTAGACAGGAGGCGGATTGTATCTTTGTGCAGTCACTGAGTCAGCTGGCCAACCATCTTGGTGCTTCAAACGTGCACTGGGTTGGCAGATGAGAAGCATGAACCGGAAAAATCTAAGTGCTGGATGAAGTCTTAGTATTATTTTTACCCTGTGGCCATCTTTTCAACCTTACCACCAATATTTGGGACAGTAATGTGATAATCATATAATAGTTAAACAAGGCAGAGTTGGAAACAATTTGTAAACTTTCTAGAAGTAGAGCCTATGGCCTCTTTTTAATCTATATTTTTTAGTCTCTGCTTGCTTTCCTTTAGGAATGTTATAGAAGATTGAGGCAAGGAGGTCCTCTTCATTGCCTCTCACTGGTCATAAGAAACCTCAGTTTCCTGATGCTTGAGGTAATGTGTAATTCATTTGATTTTGGAAGTTTATTAGCACTTATCGGCGTTTGGAATTTTATGAGGGACCTAGTGTTTAGGTTTCATCTTGCCTTCCTCCTACTTGCAAGTTTCTCCTGGGGTGGATTGTTAATTAGACCTAGCTTTTGGCTCAAAGTAGTATAAAGGTTATCATCCTACCATCACTGTCCCATAAAAGAAGATCATCTCTTCCATAAATGGTTTCGCTCAATTGGAATATAAAAGCCTATAATTGTAGCATCCTGTCCCATAAGAAGATCCAAAGCGTACTTTGACGTTCCTATCATATATTGGTCGATCTGTGCTTTATTGTGAATTGGAAAGGAAGTTGGATTGATGAGGATCCAAAGAGTAATGCAATTGTCACTTGGTTACTTGTAGGAGAATAGATATCTTGACATAACAGTGACAGGAAATAGAACTTTAGAAGGACAGTATCCGTAATGGAAAGTGATCCCTTTTGCAGTGATGTTGAACTGGGTTGTAGCAACCAAAAGACTGTCAACTACTTTAGGTGATGAACTGTTGATGATAGATACCATCTGCAGTTTTCTCTATCAGAGGATGAGTGGAATATTGTGTTTATGTGACTATATTCTTTCCAAAGAGTTAAGACAAAGATTCCACCATAATCTTGTTCTTGATGGAAAGTTCCCCAAAGTGAGCCAACCAAATTTTCCAAGTCGCTTATGAATCCTTTTAGTGACCAGATGAAGCAACTTTGCTGGGGTGTTAACATTTCATTTCTTTTCTAATTGATATGCGAAATCATTTTGCCCTCTGATATATATATATATATATATATAACCCCAAAAATAAAAGAAGCAAAGTGATGTGGAAACAAATTTTCAAGGGAAGCTTTTCTCTTGACGGACTGTACCTCTTTTGAGCTACTTATTCTTTCTAGTTTGCATCTGGGGTCAATAATTACACCTCTTGGCTGGGGATGAAGTTTTTTCTTCATCTTTTTCATCCAAACTTATAATCAAGTGAGAGAGACTAAAAGATCTGTACACAATCTGTTGTGTTTAATGTGTGTCTATTCTTTGAACAATAACATAACCAAAACGCCAATCTCAGTTTAATTCTTGATATTTACATAAGTCTATTTGTACTGCAGAGAACCCTGAGTTCCATACTCTTCCAAGCTTTCTCTTTGGACAGTCCCTGGGTGGAGCTGTAGCATTGAAGGTTCATCTAAAACAACCTAGTGCATGGAATGGCGCAATACTTGTTGCACCAATGTGCAAAGTAAATTCTGCAACTTGACTGTGTTAGCAACAATGTTTTTCTTTGGTTTTTACCTTCTTTTAACAGAACAGTGTATTTTCTCTTTTTTGTTTTTGTAGATTGCAGATGACATGGTTCCACCTTGGGCATTAACACAAATCCTGATTGGTGTGGCTAAGTTCCTTCCAACAAAAAAATTAGTTCCACAAAAGAACCTGGCTGAGGCAGCATTTAAAGACTTGAAGAAAAGAGAAATGGTTTCTCTCTTTTTTTTTTCTAAATAATTTAAAGTATTTAAAAGCAATGATGTTCTGGGAAAAGTCATAAACCTTGTTTTCTTTCCTAGACATCATGACAAAATGAAAACTTTCAAGCCATTGTGGAAGATCTTATGTTTATAAGATGTGTGGTGTTCTTTATGTTGTGATTTCATGTGCCATTTCTTTTAGTCTTCTTTTTTAAATTGTGGCTTTAAAATTGCCCTTTTCCTGAATGCAGACAGCGTATAATGTTATTGCTTACAAGGATAAACCACGCCTGCGGACTGCTGTGGAAATGCTCCGAACAACTGAAGAGATAGAACGTCGACTGGAAGAGGTATGCCAATTCCATGACTTCTCTTTTATTACAGTCATATTCTGAATCAACTGGACTAACCTCTAAGATTTCTTTGATTGCGTTAAATTCTGTCCAGTCTATTCAGCATGCACCTTTTTCCCTTAATATGTGTTGTCTTGCTGCGTATTTTCTGATACTTTTTCTTTATTCTTTGAGGTTGTGAACAGTTGAGGCATTTATAGAACTAGATGGTAATTCTTATCAGCTTAATTCACTGATGTTTGGGTTTATCTGAATTTGTAACTTCAACCCAGTACAGTTGGATTGAGTTATAATCCAAAGGATAAAAATGATTTTTATATGCATCAGATATGACCTACATCTCTTGTGCTTCAGGACTAGTGATATGAAGTGGCAGAAGACATACATCGTAACCCCACCGATGATGTGTTTTCTTATAAACCTTTTTTTCATATTCAGTTTTTGGAAATCTATATGGTTCAGCTTTTGTTTTGTGAGGTTCAGGTTGTGATTTATTTCTTGTAATCTGATGAAGATTTTGCTGTGAGTTTATATTCAGAAATCGTGCTCACCCTGAAAAGTCAGTTGATTTCGGTATAGTTTAGCACCAGCAGTATCTTGAATTGTAACTTTATTAGGTTACTTATAATGATTATCGTTACAGGTCTCTCTTCCACTATTAATCCTACATGGAGAGGCTGATATTGTAACTGATCCATCTGTAAGTAAGGCCCTGCATGAGAAAGCAAGCAGTTCCAACAAGAAGCTCATCCTTTACATGGATGCATATCATTCCCTTTTGGAGGGTGAGCCAGATGAAATGATAGTTCGAGTTTTTGGTGACATCATTTCATGGCTCAATGAGCACAGTGAGAAATTTACGGGCAGCTAACTACTCTGCACATCTGTGGGCACCTGCATTCATGTTCTTCATGTTTGCTTCAGAAAAGGGTAGGGGAACAAAAGGGAAAGGAGCATTGGATTGGATGCGTCTATTGTGATGTACAGATTTTTTTGGTGAATAACATTGGATTAGTGTATGATTTATGGCACACAATTCAAATAAACTTTAGGTTTCAAAGTCTTTATCTTGATTAACATGAGCTGGGAGGCTGAAGCTTTTGGATGTTGACCCTTTGTAATTTGAGATTTCACAAAGGAACATTTTCTTTTCTTCTTGTTAGATTTCATCTTTCTTCATTCCCATAATGGAAGAATAAAATTATTACTTTTTCTATAAGTTGGTTTAATTAATTTTTTGTCAGCAAAGGTCATTTACATGCTGGATTTCATAGGAGAATGCCTATGCTAGCCAGCCTTAGAACTGAAATTTCATTTTATCAGAACCTCTACTAAAATTTGTGTTGGAGCCTACTAGAATGAATGACTTGTCCCTTTCTGCTAGAGGAGTGAATTTTAGCCATCCAATTATAATAAGATATAAATTGTCATATTCTTTGTTTGTTGGGTCCACTCATAACAGAACGAATGCTCAGAAAGGAACAAACAAATGCAGTGCAAGTGGGTTGTGAGGAGGTGAACGTTGTTCTTTCTAACTTTGACAAATACCTGGAGGTAGTGCTCTTTTACCTTACCTTCCTTCAATTGCTTCTCTCTCTCTCTCTCTCTCTCTCTCTCTCTCTCTCTCCCAGCTTCGTGAAATTGTTGTATTATTGAAGTTCTTTACATTTTCTTTTCCTATTCTTAATTTCAGTGTCGTAAAAAAATAAATTATGAAGCAGCCAGTATTATTTTCTTACTGGGTTTTCTGGTCTCACAACAAAAATGGCCTTCTCTTCTTGCTTTTGCCATTCTCAGTTCTCCCTCAAGGTATGGCTTTACCTAAGCTTTTCAATCTTCATGTTCTCTTCCCTACAATTTTTTTGGTCCTCAGCCTTGTATTCTTTTAAATTTGTAGCTTAGTTGATTCATCTAGGCGTTCTTAATTCTTTTATTTGCTGATCTTTAGAAGGAAGGGGAGGGGTATATGGAGTGGTTTGAAATTAGTTGTATTTTGTCCAACATAGAAAATAGGAGTTGACATTTCATAGTTCTATTCTGGTAAAAGAGTTTCTGTGGGTGCCAAATGGGTGTATTCTAGTGTAGTTCCATGGATTTACAATTGGGTAAGCGGGCATCGTCTTTCTTGGCCACGAAAATTATGTAATTGTTCTTCTTCCTTTGCCTTTCAGTTGAAAAGTTCATTGAATTTTATGTATAATTTGTTCTCAAATTCATCTTCATGATAAATGTGGCAATTCGAACGTGGCAGCAATATTGTATAAAATCTGGAAAGAGGCATTTCACCAGTTTGAACTTTGAAGTACAAGATAACATGCAACTTCTTTCATAAATAATCTCATGTCATGTGTAGGAACTCTTTATAATTTTCTGAGTTGGGTAGCTTCTCATACAACTAAATATTCGTTTCTTATAGGTTGACTATGCTAAAAAGACTATAAGACATTCGAGTAACGATAGAAGCATCACATTTTCACTTGGAAGTTCTCATACTCAAGTCTTTGGTCAACAGCTTGAGACAGTGGGAGTTCAATTACACAGGGACTGGAGTTTTGTAGGAGGTTCAACAGTTACTGTAAGACCAAAACTCGAGAGATCCATTCTACACCGAAAAGGCTCTGGAATATATGTCTCATGTAATCCTTTCTGCCACTTTGAATTCTTTTCAGTCATTTATTATTGATATCATTTTCAATGTTATGTGGCTGATTTAAGGTTTACTATCTTTAAGTAGGTTTGTAAGTTGTTTTTTATGAAATACCCACATATGTGGGAATCAATTTACAAATATGTATATGAGCAGAGAGTCTGCCTTTATACAGGATGCCCAGTCTTTAATAAAATTCGGATTGTCGATATGCCATGATAATGCATCGATATCATTGTCGCCAACAAAACGTGTTGACATGTTACCCATGCATTTTTTGCCAAAATCGATAAAATATCAATGCGCATATTGATAGTTCAGTCTTTAATTAAAGACCGAATGTCCTGCACAGAGAATCTCTGGACCAGAGAAAGCTGTAACTAGCTTTGATAACTTTGATCCGTTTTGTAAGAAAAACTACATCTGTGAGTACATATATATGGTTTTCAAATTGACACAATTACAACTACATTGCAAAACACTTGTCTATTTCACAGTTTGTACTTGTAACATTTAGATAGATAGTCCTTCACATGAAATAAAGGCTCAAAAGAAACTAGAATTCCTGCATCGCATGAGGCATGGTATGATATGATAGCATGGTTTACGGCTTCATGAATTTCGTTGAGAGAATGAATTTAAGGATTCAACATAATTTTTATTTATTTTTATATTAGGGGGTTTTGCTTATATCCAATTCCTACCTGAATGTTGTGGTGTTAGCCTTTGAGAGTCGCAGACAGTTAAGATTGTTTTAGGTTAACAAATTACCTTCTCATTCTAATGAAAGAGAAAATCTTAGCCAGATCCATAACAATAGCATCCGATTTAGTAATTGTTTTGCAGAATAACATACCCAGTATTTCACCGTATGCTACTGGCTACCAAGCTTCTATAAATCTTTGAAGATCCTTCTCTAATTTCTGCTTCTCTATAAGAAGATCACAATAGCCATATCATATGATGATTCTTATGTTTGGTAGTTTTGAGAGTTATAATACATCTTTTTTGTTTCTCTAACAGGAATGGTTTTTAGTCATTATTTGTTTCATGATCCATTTATCATCTGTTGACCTCTCATGCTAGTGAGTGATAAAGATTATGGGAGGGCTTGGGGTAGTGTTAGTGATGTAGTACAGTCTGTAGGTGTTAGATTAAGCACTTAAACAATAGAACAGAGAAGAATATAAGAGACCGGGGAGGAGAAATAGAGATCGAAAAGACGAGATAAAGGAAAGAAACAGTAGAACAAAGAAGAATATCGGAGATCGAGGAGAAGAAATATAGATCGAAGGGACAAAATCAGAGAGTTCTAGGAAAAGGTTTACTCAACATTCAAATCTCAATTTTAAAGAACTACATGGGGGTATTTATAGCCAACTAAAACCTAGACATAATAGGATAAAAATCCCTTGCTTAAACAGAAATCCTAACCCAAATAAAATAGGAAACTTAAAACTGGAAATCTGAAATAGAAATCCTCTAGAACTTGGAAAACTAGAGAATCTAGGAAACTAACAAATACATTAGGAAACTAATAAATTTAGGTCCTACGCGTCCTGCATCAGTTAGGTTCAAATATGATCGATAAAACTAAGGTTACTGTCTTTTCTTTGGTCAGGGTTGGCAAGTTCTCAAATTGCTAGCAGAGTTTTTACTTTGGGAACAACTGCAGTTCTCCCATTTTATGCCCTCATGGTTGTGGCACCTAAAGCTGAACTGGTATGTTCTCCTGTATTTATCCAGTCCTACGACTCTCACACAATGTTGCTATCCATCCGCATTCCGATTTATGCAGGATTATACACAAAAAATCCTTTTTTAGCTCACCCACTAAAGGCACAGAAATTGAGGGGAAGTAGTTATAATTCTGCAAGATTTGCTCAACCTAAATTGATGTACCTAATTTGTTTAGATCACGTAAAATGCAGACAAAAATGTCTACGGAAAGTAGCGTACCATATATTCTGCTCGGAGTTCTCTATGCTTATCTACTATACCTCTCTTGGACTCCTCAGACGCTACGGTTGATTTTTGCAAGTAAATACTGGCTACCTGAGGTGTGTATTAGAATTATAGGTTCAGCAATCTTTTCTCATAAGTTAAGAAAATTTATACAAAATTTTGTTTTCTACCTATGTACTATGTGCAGCTGACTGGTATAGCAAAGATGTTCACCAATGAGATGACATTAGCTTCTGCCTGGATTCATTTGTTGGCTGTCGATCTCTTTGCTGCAAGGTAACTCTCTCTCTCACAAACGCACACACACACACAGAGTTGTAACACTCATTAGTTGTGTTCATTCATGCAGGCAGGTTTTCTGTGATGGTCTTCAAAACGAAATTGAGACTCGGCATTCAGTTTCTCTTTGCCTGTTTTTCTGTCCCATTGGAATTCTTACTCATGTCATTACGAAAGCACTTACTAAAAGTGCTGGAAGCACAAGCGGGCACAAAACACATTGACAACTAAATTATGCTGAAACAATCAAAGGATTTTTGGGAAGTTGAATAACAAAATCTTGATATGAATGAAGATTATTATTTTTATGAGCAAACCACCAATATATGTCCTTGTTAATTTAGGTTCGTCATGGAGTTGCTTTGGAGTTCAAATCTACCTCCTACATAACTTCACTCTGTTTTGTTTTTTGTTTTGTTTTTTTTCGGACTATGTTCTAGGTATCGTACGTGCAGCGCGCTTGCATATTATGAGTATGGGTAGATGACTTTGTTGATTACTGGTTGTATGATGTAGTAGGTATAGTGTTTGTGTAGTGTTTTCAACCTACATTGTATAGGTAGATGACTTTGTTGATTACCCGTGCGGTGTTGGAAGTTTATTACTGAAAGAAGGTTCTCTAATTGCTAGTATGTATACTATGTAATCCTAGCTAATTTGAAGAAGGGCTGAAATTGTAACTACATTTTTCTATAAAAGGTGCGTGGGGATAAGGATAAATTTGCTTTAGGGCAGATGGATATTTCGGCCCGTTTAAGTAACACCCGACACGGCACGGCCCATATCTTTGGACGGGCCAGGACAAGCTAATTAGGCCCAACGAGTCGGGCCAGGCCGTTTAAAGCCCATTTATTAAATTATATTTATTTTAGAGAAAAATAATACCTAATATTATTGCATTTATATCTTAAATTCAATTCTATTTCTTTTCTCTAATAATATATATTAAAATTTAACGTTTTCCTTATATTTAAAATAATGATTTTGTTTTTCAAGTTTCAATTTTTAAAATCCAAACAATAATCTAGTATTTTTTTTTATTTAAATGCACTTTAAATTAAGTTATTGGCCTCTGTTTTTAACAAATAATAAATCTTGTTTGTATATACATAATTGTAAAAAAGAATTAATTGAAGTTGTAAAAAAAAATCACAAAAAAAATGCAATACAAAGTCAAATTTGGTGTGGGCTCATCTCGGCCCGTTTAGTGGCCCGAGACGAGCATGGCTCAGCCCATATGGGCTAGAGTTGTGAGCTCGGGATAGGATTGATTATTTTCATAAATGGACAGGCCACGACCTGTTTATTAAAGGGAAATAGCCCTATATGCCACCAATTTTATAATCTTAACTAAAAATACCATCCCTCCCCAATTTTTGTACAACTATCACCTATAAATATAAAATTATTGTCCACTTATTGCTGAATTTTTACAAGTTCAGAAAGTTTGTTCTCTCTTAAGTCACTCAGCTCTCTCTCTCTCTCTGGCACAGCTCTCTTTCTCTTTGGTTTCTGTCTAACGCAGCTCTCTGTGTCTCTCTTGGCTCTCTCTCTCTCTAGCGCAACTCTCTGTCTCTCTCTGTGCTCTCTTTCTCATAGCGCAGCTCTTTCTCTCGCTAGTTCTCCCTCTATTCGGTCTCTTGCTCTCTGTTTGGAATCACGAACCCCTCCCTTTAGGTATGTCTTCTGAATAGCTGCTTGTAACCTTGAAGCTTTAGTGGATCGCCAACCTCGAAAAGGTAGTGTTGATGGTTATTTTCTTAAAATCAGTGGGATTATGTGAAATGGGTTATATTTTGATTGTTTGGGTTTGTGTTAAATTCGTTTTGGCTTTAATT
>NW_018922404.1:149507-170454 GCF_002207925.1 Prunus avium | reverse complement strand
GCATGTCATTTTGGCTTTTAGGCTGACAAGGACCCCTTTGTAGATAGGCTCTTCGGATTTGTTCTCGAAAATTGGGATTATAATAAGTCATTGGAGGTCTAAGTCCAGGGTCTGCAGGAAGATTAACCAATATTTCATCCAACTCAATGACCTCCGATCGTTTTGGACTACCCGAATTATTCAAGGGAGGATGTGAACCAGGCGGATTATTTGAACTAGCCGGATTATTTGAAGCGGATTATTTGAAGGAGGGTTGGAACTAGACGGATTATTTGAAGGAGGATTTGAACTACCCGGATTATTTGAAGGAGGATTTAAACTATTTCTCTTAAAGTACCGTTCCATAACTGTACAATTAAAAGAAAATAAGGGTTTGATGAATTTGGGTGATGTTAAGTTGGTCTTTTATAAAGAGAATTCTCAATCCCATTTAAATAAGGAATTTCCAAAACCCAATTGAATAAAGAGACTCCCAATTAAAACCCAATTAAAATAGGAATTATAGAAGCCCAATTTAAACCCAATTAACTTAGGAATTATAGAACCCCTTTGAAAAGCCACGAAATGGCCCAGCTTTTTTACTTTCTGTTTTTTAAAAAGCCCAGGTCATCTTTTTTGTACAAACCCTGGTCCAAAAAAGAAAGAGCAGCGCCTTTTTAAAAAAAATTTAAAAAGCCTGGTCCAAAACGACGTCGTTTTGGCCAGGCTTCTTTAAAAAAAAAAACAAGCGCGCGCGCTGTGCGCAGCGCACACATCCAGCAGCGCAGGCTTCCCATTTCGTTTGAGCATTTCGTCGAAAAGGTTGCGCGCATCTATGGTCTGAAGCAGAGGTGCAACTCTAGCTTCTGTAATGGATTTTTCCGGCGACCGGAGGTGCAGGTGCACCTCCTTGCGCCTGCACAGGTCCGCCACTGCATGGGGCCCATAAAAAATTTGGCCTAGGCCAAAGCTGGGCTAGATGTGGCCCGGTTGGAGGGCTAAAGGGCCAAATGCGGCCCTCCAAATTTGGCCAAATTTTTGTTTAGCCTATGGCTGTAGATGGATTTTGCATTATTTTAAGTCTATATTTGGGATAGAACCCATGACTGGAGATAGCCTAGAGTGATTCAGTTTCTTTTCGTGAAGTCTGAGGATCAATTGGCGGATATTTTGACAAAAGCAATTTCCAGTAGAGCGTTTCACAATTGATTGAAATAGTTGAGCATTAGCAATATCTATGCACCAAGGGAGGGGGAGTGCTAGCGTGAATTGTGGACCATTGACTTTCTTTCCTTACATACCAAAGATTCCCATTATAATTGTATTTGATTTACTTTAGTTTTTGATTTCCTACTATGAATTTATTATTTACTTGGCCACTAAGGCTCCGTTGTATTATAAATATGACCTCCTACAATGAGAGGAATACACTGAAAATTTCCACAAACAAATATTCTCATATTAAATTTCATATTTTAACATAATTTAGAAAGATACGGTGAGAAATTGTAGCTCGACAAACATTTCATGCACACATGCATGTGTATGTATGAAGAAAACAAACATAGTTTTTGTAAACTTTTTTACCAATTATGTTCTTTGTCTTGAGTCTTTTGTATAGTTGTGAAAGTCTTTCTCAGGTTTGGGTTTAATATTTCTGGTATTATGTTTTTGTTTTTTGGATTGTAATAGTACTTTGACATTTAACCTCGATGGGTCTATGCTAAATACTCATGAAAGTTTTTCTTACCTTGTATGTCAATAATGTGATGCACCCTCACCGCGCCAGTAAAAAAACTATAAATTAAAAAAGGGACTTGTAACGCAAGTGGTTAAAAGGATTTTTTTCTCAGACTTCATATCCAAAGTTTGATACTCACCTCCCCCAATATCGCTTGTATATATATATAAAGTAAATTTAATTAACTAAGAGTTTTAAAAAGCTCTGAGTAGCCTTTCAAACTTTGACAAAAAAAAAGGAAAAAAGAAAAAGAAAAAGAAAGATAGACAGTAAATCCAAATTAAAATGACAATATGGAGGCCAACAGGGTCTAGTCGAGTGGAAAATGACTTAGACTTGCAGACTAGAAGTTTTAGGTTCGAACTTCTATGGCATCTTCATTGTGTGCGTGTGTGCGAGAAACACATACCCTATAGTTTAGACTATTGCTTTTACTTAAAAAAAGGGACAAGATGGAGTTGTGAAAGCTATAAGTTGAAAACCATGCACTGACAGTTTTCAAAGATGACATGATCCTTGAAATTCCATCTCGTCCAATAGGAGCTCACTATTTTTCCAAACCATGCACTCACTAACACTCCACTTTTTGTTAGTACAAGTGATAGTCTAAACTACAGGGCATGAAAGTTTCTCACACACACTCCATCACGGTGCCATGGGGGTTCGAACTTGGGACCACTAATTTGCAAGTCGAGTCCTTTTCCACTGACACTCCACTTTTAAAGATGACATGATACCCTCAATTCCATCTCTTTCGACAAGAATTTTTTTAGCCTTGCTAGGAGCCCACCACCAATTGTTGTATTAACGGGTCCAATAGGACCCCACTATTTGTCCAAACCATGTTCCGATATTGTCGGCATCTTAACCATCTAGGTCTAATACCTTGAGGCCTTATTTGGTGATATGGACTGAATTGGATAATTTCAATTAAAAGGGATATGGGTCCTAGCTATTGTTTGGTGAACTCAAGTGTGTCTCGGACTGGATATGGGCATGGGATCCATATCCCAAATAGCTATGGCTCCTGAACCCAAGCCTAGATGTGGGTTTAGAATCCGAGTCTTTTCTAGAGAGCCAGCCCGCCTCTTCTCTCTTCTCTTGACGAGCACGCCTCTTCTCAGGCTCTTCTTTTCTCTCTCTTCTCCTCTCTCCTCTCTCTTCCTCTCTCCTCTCTCTTCCTCTCTTTGTCTTTGTGATTTTCTTCTTCTCTAATGCTCCCTCATATTTCAAGCAATCTTCTCACTTCAATCTCTCTCACTCTCTCTCTTGGAAATAGGAACAAGAAAAATAGAAGGAAAGGGTGGGTTTGAGTAGGAGGGGAAAGGAGATCTTGGACCATATTTTTATTTTTTTTCATTTTTTGGGTTTTGCACCTAAACTTGGAACAGGGGCCCTTTCCTTAAAAAGTGGAAGAACATATTTGTAGCATCATGCATGTTTACTGTTCTGTTGGATGCATTGTTTCTCTACGTTCCTATGATCAAGGATGATATCAAGTGCTTGCAATTTGACATAAACTTCAAGATATCCGCTCTTCTTTTAAGATCATTCACTGATCTTTTCTACATATTTGACTTATTTCAATTAATTGTGAGTTTTTTTTTTTTCATTTTCTAGGTTTTAAATTTTTTTTAAATATAAATATTGGTTCTGTAATTTGATGCATTTTTAATTAATTTTTTATGAAATTAAATAATTTAATAAACAGTAAATCAATTTTGGATTTTTTTATTTAAAAAAGAAGTCCAATGCTGTCCAGTGTGGCCTTGTACCAAACAATGGACTAGACTTAAGTCTAATCCAGTCTAGTGCTATACCAAACAACTCAATAGGACTTGAAGTCCAAGCTAGTCTAGTCCAACACTATTTTTATTTTTTTTCATTTTTTGGGTTTTGCACCTAAACTTGGAACAGGGGCCCTTTCCTTAGAAAGTGGAAGAACATATTTGTAGCATCGTGCATGTTTATTGTTCTGTTGGATGCATTGTTTCTGTACGTTCCTATGATCAAGGATGATATCAAGTGCTTGCAATTTGACATAAACTTGAAGATATCCGCTCTTCTTTTAAGATCATTCACTGATCTTTTCTACATATTTGACTTATTTCAATTAATTGTGAGTTTTTTTTTTTCATTTTCTAGGTTCTAAATTTTTTTTAAATATAAATATTGGTTCTGTAATTTGATGCATTTTAAATTAATTTTTTTATGAAATTAAATAATTTAATAAACTAAACAGTAAATCAATTTTGGATTTTTTTATTTAAAAAAGAAGTCCAATGCTGTCCAGTGTGGCCTTGTACCAAACAATGGACTAGACTTAAGTCTAATCCAGTCTAGTGCTATACCAAACAACTCAATAGGACTTGAAGTCCAAGCTAGTCTAGTCCAACACTACAAGATCAATCCTAATCAGTCCAGTTCAGCCCACTAAAAGGGGCTTGAATGGAGTTAGGTTCACTGAACATCTAGGTAGATGGTTTTTAACTCCTCGGCGCATTTAATAGTACATGACCTATAATTTTTATTTTTAGTACAAGCGATAATTTAAACTAGAGGGGAATGAGATTTCTCACACACACAACTATGATGTTGTGGAAAGTTAAAGATCTTTTTCCACTAAACTAGATCCTATTGACGTACACCACCTATATCAAGTTTTTTGGTTTTTTTGGGTTGGAACCACCTATATCAAGTTGAGCAGCTCAAATTAGTAAATGCAATTAGCCCAATAAAAGAAAAGGGTGAAGGTTGGGGCTATTGAGCGCGAGGTCAATTTCACATGAATGGCTGCTCTCCTCTCCCTTCAAACCATCTCCCAACTTCAAACCAACCTCTCTACTTCGAGGGTTATGGTAAAGCCCCGAGCTGCCCTCCATGGAGCTCAGAGAATGCGAGTCCCTTACGAGCTCAAGCAGGAACAGTCTCGTCTTTTCCACCAGCTCCCCTCTGGCCTCAACATGGAGGTAATTGTGCAGAAGGGAGTTGCAGAAAAAGAATCTGATGAGAAAAAGGAGAGAACAAGTGAAAATCCGCCTCTTGTTTTTGTTCATGGAAGCTACCATGCTGCTTGGTGCTGGGCTGAGCACTGGATGCCTTTCTTTTCAGCTTCTGGGTATGATTGTTATGCGATTAGCTTGTTGGGCCAGGTGGGTTCTCTCTTGCTCTCATCTGAAAATGTGCCATTTTTATGCTCGTTCTGTTGATTAATTGTGTTTTTTTTTCTTCTTCTTGTCCAATGTGGAAATGAGTTTACGATATTTATGTGGCAATATTGGTGTCTCACTATCTTGTTGTCGACTCTATATCTTCTTGAAGCTTATTTGATGAGAGCAGGGTAAGAATTTGATGTCATGGATTCTTCGTTAACTGGGTTGAAATTTATCAACAATTTTCTTATGGTATTATATTTTGGACATTAGAGCTGGCAGGTACTTTATGGGAACAGGGCAAGAAAAGAATTCGCCTCCTTTCTTCCATGTTGGAGAAGTACTTCTTCTGTCTTCTCTCTGTCTCACACAAACACATAATTAGTAAAGAAGATAGCGTTATTATAATTTAAGAATATAAAGAGAGAAAATTTCATTTCATTTCATTTTATTGCAAGTGACAATTTGGGCAGAAGGTCAGCATTTACTGCTCTTGTGCAAATGGTGAATTATGAGTCACTTGACTCTACAGTAGAATATGAGCTGAGATATTGAACGACTTGAAAACTTAAGTATGAGATGCACTTAGCTGTTGTTCTAATCTATATGTTTCCAGCAGACTAATGTTATTCATAGTTTCATTTGAGCTACAAATGAGGCGTAATCTCTCTCTCCCACTCTCTGCTTTTTCCCTTCTTTATTCCTCTCATAAAAAAATTGTACTTCACTCCGAAATGCAATCGGATATTCACTATGACCATCAGACGACGAACTTGTTGTATTAGTTTGCAGTTTGATATTTAACTCATGAAAATTGTTTCTACTAGCCTATCGGCTGATAACTGGAAGTACGGGATTATTATGGTTATGACTTATGAGTGTTAAAATGCTATTTTTAGGGAAGTGTTATTTTGTAACGCACCATTGACACATTAGCATATATCTGGAAGCTGCGTGTTCTGATTTTTCGTATCTCTTCCAATTGGTCAGGGTGAAAGTGATGTACCCAGTGCTTCTGTTGCTGGTACTCTCCAGGTATTGTAGCTGCCCACTAGTAAAGAACTTCTTTTGCAATTAACTTCACCAGCATCTGCTCTGTATTTGTTAGTTTCTGTACCTGGTAAAATGTTCTTATTCCTGTTAACTCTAAATTCTGCAGTAGACACATGCAAGTGATGTTGCTGATTTCATCTGCAAAACACTCACGTTTCCACCAGTGTTGATTGGCCACTCTTTTGGAGGTCTCATCATTCAGTACTATATTGCAAACGCTAAACCTGACCAATTTTTAGGTAACTTCTACTTCTATCATTTTAAATTTTTACTTGAAAGGGTAGACTAAAATCTTCAGATGGATGAGGAATGGGTCATAAGTTTTATGCGGTTTGGCTGAACTATATTGCAAACGCTAAACCTGACCAATTTTTAGGTAACTTCTACTTCTATCATTTTAAATTTTTACTTGAAAGGGTAGACAAAAATCTTCAGATGGATGAGGAATGGGTCATAAGTTTTATGCGGTTTGGCTCGTACCCACATCTAGTGCAAGAGGAGAGAAATAGCCCTGAATAAACATTGAAAGGTTAAAAGGATGAGTATTTAAACACCCAACCTTAACCTACAGCCCAAACCTTAAGTATTAGCAGGGATGTTTGCAATTTGCAAGCCGCAGGGTTTGTTTGCAACCTAAATGAAACTTGTATTGTTTAGATCTAAATATTGATTGAAAGAATAACTACTTGAAACTTTCGTACGAACTTCGTTTCTGTAAAAGTATTAAATGCAGTTTAGTTGACGTGGCTTGATATAATTAATTGAAAGATTAGTAATATGGCCTAGAGCCATGAGGGCTGTAACATGTTTTGGGTTTTGCTTTTCCTTGTGCCCAGCCAACTTACAAGTCGTATTAGTTTTCTCTTTATTTCTGTGTGGCCCAAGCCCAACAATATACTTCTTTGTTTTTATGAAAAAGGTTTGTTATGATTTCTTCTATTTTTGCTCAATTTGTTGCGAGTGAGAAATTTGCATGTATTTTGATTTTGGGTTTGGGAGAGATTCATGATTATCTTTGTATCTCCTTTTGATTTTATAGTGAAATTGCTGTACCCCCTATGTGGGTGGATGTAGGCCTACAGGATGAGCTATGTAACTTGTTATGTTTTGTTTATTCCAAATTACTGTTTCTATTTTCTTGTTGTCTGTTTACTGTCATAGAGAAATAATGTTGTGTTCTGTCATAATAAGTTTTAATGTGAGTCTGAAACTGTGATGCACGCTCTTGATATTAAATATCAAACTTTAACTTCAAGCAAGATCAAGTTTCCTTCATGACCTGGCCTCAGGCATAGCTTCAAAAGCATCATATTTCATCTCAAGTACTATTTTTCTCAAGAGTAATTTTCTTATGTATATATTTCTGTGTTGATTGTGCTTATCGTAGACATGAAAGATTTTTTCCCTGAGCTTACGGGGGCTGCACTTGTCTGCTCTGTACCTCCTTCGGGCAATAGGTAACTAACATACTGTCTTTTGATTGTAATTAGTTTCAAACTGACATTTGCTATTTTTTTTTTCTCCAGTGGCTTAGTGTGGCGCTATCTCTTTTCCAAACCTATTGCTGCTTTTAAGGTTTCTAGTTTCACTCTTTTATATAGAATCTCATTCATAATGGAAAGTTGCTACAAGAAACTTTGGCCCATCTTCCTTTAATTTTGGTTGCATTTATCAATTAAAATGTCTTAAGTTGTGTCTTTTAATTTGTAAGTTGTACTCAGTCTGTTCAACCTATCATCCCTAACATTCTTTGGAAGGCTGTTAAACATTATTATTGCATGAATCTAATCTTAATAGAAAATGAGATACCCTTTTTCAGGAATATTTTTAGCTTCCTCATGTAAGCTTTACAGTATATATAGAAGTTAGTTCTTATGATGTTGTTCGTTGGAATTTTGAGTAGGTCACACGTAGCTTGGCAGCGAAAGGATTTCAAACTTCTCTTCCTCTTTGTAAGGAGACATTTTTTTCTGCAACAATGGAGGATCACCTAGTTTTACGGTTTGTTTCCCAGAAATTCTTTTCTAGTTCGTCAGACATTTGTTCAACTGACAGATGACATTCAACAATATATTTCAAGTTACTATTGAGCATATTGACACGCACACACGCACACACACACACACACACACACACACACACACACACACACACACTCTCTCTCTCTCTCTCTCTCTCTCTCTCTGTCTGCAAAAGAAAATTGAGTAATGCACTTTAAGTCAACATCTCCTGATACCACAGCTAAAATTAGATTCTGCTTGAAGTTTCCAGAGACGATGTGTCTAGACACTGAGCCTCACTGCAACAAAAATTTCCCAATTAAGAATAAGTATTTGCAGATATGTGGGATATTTCTTCACAGCATATAGTTACAAAAATCTGAAATCAACAAATATTTTTTGTATTAGTTTGCAACATATGGGGAAAATTTTGGATGTGATGTGTATGTGGTGTAGGATTTCTGGTATTGTAAAAGGTGATGGAAGGCAAACTTTAGGTGTAGAAGATAACTAAGAGACAAACTTTGTAAACTTATATGATTGCGTGAGTATTCTGAGTTCCAAAAGTTAGTTATTACCATGCATCATCTTCATTTGGTTTTATTTTGGATTGCATGTTATTTTGGTGCATGGTGGATAGGAGTAGATGAGCTAATATTTGGCATGCACACTTCTGTTTGATCAAATTGTTCTACCATAAGAAAAACTGTACTGGTTTAGTGGACAATAGATGGAATGAATTTTAAAATCTAAAATTCCTGGTCCCATTTAGGGATTTGGTGGCCTTCTTCCAAATCAATTTAGGGTTCTCATACATAGAGCAAATGATTGTGAGCGTTTTCTAGGTCTGTTAAATGCACCACGACAGCATTTGTGTCAAAGATAAGTTGAAACCAAGAAAAGGTGGTTGAGTAAAAGAGGTCTAGAACTGCAAGGTGTTTGTACAAAGAAGGGCCAACACCAAAACTAGGTGATTGTGTCAAACAGGGTAGAACAATAGGGTACAAGGATAGGAAGAAGACACTAAAGGGAGTGAAGAACTTGATAGTACATGGGTGTATTGGGGCACCAGATCGTGAGTTGTTGTATATCCTTGTAATTGTTGGTCGATAGTGGAACTCATGGACATAGGCAAGTTTTCTGACCCATGTAAATTTGTTTGTTCTTATTATTTGTTAATTGCTTGTATACTTGTGTGGTTTGAGTATTTTTGTGGTCTTTTCACAACAATACAGATCTTTTATTCCCAAAATTTGTCCATTTGCAAAGAAAACCTTTAATTCTTTCTGTTTTCTTTCAGTTATCAAGAGCTAATGAAGAAAAGTTCAAGAATGCCATTATTTGATCTGCGGAAGCTCAATGCAGCGCTTCCAGTTCCTTCAGTGCCAAAATCGGCTATTGAACTCCTTGTCTTGGGTGCAAATGACGATTTCATCGTGGTAAACTCCGTATTCTATAATGACTCGGTTCTTTTCTCTAATGTTGCTGATGGAACATGCCATTCTCTAATTTCCGCTTCTTTGCCTTGCTGATTCTTGTTTCCACCTTTTTTCTTTCTATAAAAGGACGCTACGTAAGTTTGTAAAATTCTATGCTCAATTATATGATCCTTATTTTCAAATTGTTGTCTGTTGATTCATTTAAAGAAAAAAAAAATAAAAAATTAATTCTTGTCTTTTCATTAACAAGAAATTTGTTGACCAGGATGCTGAAGGTCTCAAAGAAACAGGCCGGTTTTATGGTGTCTCTCCGATCTGTGTTGAAGTGGTTGCCCATGACATGATGTTGGACTGTTTGTGGGATAAGGGTGCAAAAGTTATCCTATCATGGCTAAAAGATTTGAAGAAATAGGAATATTCAGTGTCATTTTGCTCGTGTTGATTTAGTTGGCACTTGTGCCTTGTAACTAGCAGGAGGAAAATTCATTTGTTCTGGCAGGGAAATTGAGAGAACTAAATTTGAATTTCACATATCATCCTGTAAACGCCTAATAGTGTGAGACAGACCACAGGAAATGAAGATCCTACGACTTTATTATTTCAAATGGTAAAAGGGCACTAGTTAATATTTCATTACAGAAGCCAGTAGTTTCTTCCTAAGAAAAAAACCCATCTAAGCATTGGAGGGTTCGTTTGTTAGATTTTTTTTTCTTTTAATATTTTGTTTCGAATTTTAACTGAAGATGAAGGAAGTAGAGAATATGAGAAGAGATGGATTGATGTAAAGGAGAAAGGAGGAAATATGTATTGAATTAATAGTTAAAAATCAAGAACTAAAACATTAAGTTCGAAGAGTTATGATACTGCCTGATATATAATTACATATAACTTGGGACGACAATTCTTCGGACTAGTGAGTGTTGTCGTCCCACTAATCCTTTTCTTATCTTTGTCTCTGCGATGATCCTTGTATGGTGACGACGAGAGGAGATTATGGGAAGCATGGCTTTTAGGCTTTGGATTTCTGTGTAGGAAATTTGGTGTTTTTGTTGTTGCAAAGCTTGAGGTTTGATCTCAGCTTCCCTGATAATGATGATGACCAATTGACCCTGTTAATTGCTAAAATATGAATATGAGTTTGAATATGTTCAGATGATTTATTCTTCTCCATAAGGAGGTATATATAAAGAGTTTATAAGAGTACTTTACAAGGAATTAGATCCAGTAAAGAATTAGGAAAGTATCTCCTAATTATACAATGATTTGACAACTATATAAAATAGGAAAGTAAATCTCTTAATTAATCAAGGAAATAAATCTCCTTGATTAATTAGGAGACTCACTTCAACACTCCTCCTCAAGTTGGTGCATATACGTCAAATGCCCAACTTGGTAAGTGAGTCATGAAATTTGTAGCACCCAAGTCGATAATCCATGCTAATTTTTGAGAGAACGTATGAAAAGTAGAACATCAGGATTGACCGCATGCTTTTGTGAGTCTTACGATTCGATCAACAGCATTCCTATGAGACACACTGTGCCCATGTGCCCAGTGGTGGATCCAGGAATTTTCCTTGCAGGGGTCAACATCTAAAAAGTAAAAAAATTCTATACAAAATAGAACAAAAATAAAATAAAATGAAAATATTATAATTATTAATTAATAGAAAAAACCACATTACAATTATCCACATTAAAAAAAATAATAACAACAACAACAACAAAAATCAACCACACCATTCACTTCTAAAGTAAAGAAATCAAAGCTACATTTTTCCACAGGAGGAGACTTTAGTTTGGCCCTCTCGATATCCTCTCTTGGGTTTTCACGGATCGCTTCTTGGGGCTCATCACTTGAGCCTCCAAAGATCACACACTTCTCTCTTGAACTCCTCTCGTGATCTCGCTTGCGTTTCTTTGGGTTCTCCAAGGGCTCTAGCTGCTTTTGCATTTTTTAGAATAAAAATCTACTATCTTTGATAGCTTTTCATTCTCTTCCTACGATATTTGAAGCTGGCGTCGGTTCTCCTCTGTTGTATTTGCCCTATCCCTTTTCAATTTTTTGATGTCACGCTGATAATTATCAACCAAATTCCGCTCTATCACCAACTGAGCTCTCAGTACTTGCACATCATGAGATTTCGCAATGAGGCGATGCCCCACACTTGCGATAGATGCCGCTGATAATCATCAACCAAATAATCCAAAAAAGCTTATCGCTAATTTTCCAACCAAAAAAAAAGAACCCAAAAAACATACAAACTAGCGCTACACGAATTGGGCTATAATTATTTTGACAGAAGGTAACTGGCCCTACACGAATTGGGCTATAATTATTTGGACCTACCTATTTAATTATGCTATTTTTAAAAAAATTATTTGACCTTCTCTTTCCTTCTTTTGTTGATACTCATGTATGTCTGTTTCCTTTTTCTTTTTTTTTTATATCAGTTTACCCTCATGAGTCATGACCTCCAGCCAGAAGCAGCAGCTGCTGCTTACCACCACCACCACCAAATGAGACACTCTTCTTCTTCTTCCTTCTCATCCCTCCTCTCCATCTCTCAGCCTCAAAAGCCCAGCACTTATAGCCCCCCCAGCTGCACACAGGTTGCCCCTTTGGGGCATTTCGTCGAACACTTTGCGAGGGTCAAGTTTGGCTGCTCTAATGGAGGATTTCAGAGGTTGCAGGGGTCAATTGACCACCCTTGCTCCTCTGTGGATTCGCCCCTGTGTGGAGTAGCTCAACTCCTTCTAAGTCTTTTTAGGGTTTTCTAACTTTCTAATGTGAGACTTTTTATCTTCACATTCTCATAATTATAATGAATTTGTACCCAATGCCCCATGAAAATTCAAAAAGGTGGGTTCATAAAAGAAGGGGTCGCGTATTTCATATGGGGTAGAGTCGCCTGCTTCAATGTTAGACTTAGACTTGGACAATGACAATAGTTTTCAAATTCCAAAAATAAAAAAAAAACAATAGCTTTCAAATTAAATTATAACTATATATATGATAACCTTTCCTCTTTAATTAAATTCCTTTTCTCACAGACACAAGTTCATTATTTTATTTTGTTAATAAAGAGACAGGTGATTATACATCTAGTTTTTTTTTTCAATTATAATAATTCAGGAAAATCAAAGAATGGAATTTAATGAAATTCATTTGCTTACAAGAAAAAAAAATTGAAATCTAATGAAAAAATTTCCTCTTTGTGTACAGCTAACAGCTGGTCTGAAAGAGATCAATCTGCAAAATAGTCGGTCAGTCAGAGAGGCTTCATTCCACACCATATATATGTATGTGATGTGAGTGAGAATCAAGTCTACGCCTTCCTTTAAAACCAAGGGTCGTCCTAGCAGTCTATCCACTTAGTGTTTCCACGTTGATTGTGATGTAAATTCATGAGGAACTTTTCTAAATCAAAGAATCGAATTAGTAACTATATTTTACAAATGAATATCTAAAAAGTAATGACTTATAGTTTCCACACAAAAAATGTTTGTGTCGATACGAGGATATAGATATGGAAATATGAGGAATACGAGATGAGGAATTTGATTCAGAGTTTGTGGTTCAAGAAAATTTGATATGAGGATTTAGATTTGAGAGATTTGGATTTGGGAAAAAAATATGAGAAATTTGATATGAGGAGTTTAAAGAACACAGAAACCCTGTGAACACGGCTAAGAACACGGCTTAAGGACACAGAAACCCTGTGAACACGGCTTAAGGACACATAAACTTCTCTTCAATCCTCTTCTCCCCCTGAAGAGAAGGGTATGTCGGAGTCAAGAAAGAGGCAAAATCTCCATGATAAAGAGAAACATATCCTTTTTCACTCCCCCTCCCCCCTTGAAGAGGAGGGGAGTAGAAATTTTGATATGAGAATTTAGAGACAACCGAGGATCAATTGCTCTGATACCATGCTAAAATATGAATATGAGTTTGAATATGTTCAGATGATTTATTCTTCTCTATAAGGAGGTATATATAAAGAGTTTACAAGAGTGCTTTACAAGGAATTAGATCCAGTAAAGAATTAGGAAAGTATCTCCTAATTATACAATGATTTGACAACTATATAAAATAGGAAAGTAAATCCCTTAATTAATCAAGGAAATAAATCTCCTTGATTAATTAGGAGACTCACTTCAACATTAATGGCGTTGGAATTCGATTGTATATCTAGATAATAGGAACTAAAAGACTTGATGCAGACTTATTTTGAACGACTTGTAATGAGTCGAAGCAGTACCCTACTTCCCAAGCAACCCCATGCAAGGATAGGCACGTAGCAGTGATTCCTTTTGGATTTGGAAATTAGCATCATCATCTTAGCATTGCAATGCTGACAACTCCTTGCTTTAATGTTTTTTTTAAAGAAATCGACATCGCTTTGCCTAAACGTGAAAATGAAAAAGACAGAAGAATTCAACCATTCCAAATATTTGCTAAAAACCCCAAAATTATTTTCCTTCAATTCTGAAAAGGAATTGTATTTTATTTTTTGGTCTAATTAGATATGGAGTTTGAAGTTTGAATTGCGATTTTAGGGCATTTTTTGGTCCTAACAATCCGTGAGCGGGAAATTCGATTTTTCTAGGAATTTTTTAATTTTTAACCCTAATCCATGAGCAGGAAAGAAGAGCATTACTGTGGGGACTTTTTTTTTACATTTTTATACCCTAAACCCTCCACAGTAAACCCCACACTCTAAACCCTAGGCGCCCAACCCCTAAACCCTTAAATTCGATTTTTAAATGAATATTTAAGTGAAAATGAATAAAAAATTGGGTTAGGTGGTGTGTGGTGGCATGGGAATGTGTCGCACGTCACTGAAGTTTGCAACTCCCCACTCCAACATCGACACTTGGCATTTCTTGAATACTTTATTCTTTCTTTTTTTGCAAAAGTCGTCAAAATTGCAGGAAAAATCCAAAAAATATTGGGAAAATTCCACTTTAGAATCCAAGCTGAACCCTCTGTGTGTTCGACAACTAGTGGGTGCCGGGCACAAATGACCAAACTGCCCTTCTAACTAAAATCGAACTTATTTCAAGTTTGACTTCTGCCGGAAATCCGGCAGAGTCTCCCCTGTAAATTGCCCATTTCCCAAAAATTTACATGTCAAATAAGCATATATATGTATATCACAACTGCCAACATGTATTCAACTTTCATCCAGACAAACCAACTACAATTAAACGGCCTCAGGCCTCTCGTAAACAAATAAAATGTTCTGCCAGCAGCAACAGATTCAAAGATACAACACGAATACATTCATAGGTTTCAAAATGACTTAACTGAACCACTTTTCAAACACTTGGTCTCGTGGCTGCACCTGGTAACTTTAGGTTGCCTACTGTCACGGGATGACTTTTTCGGAGTCTTCCTTCCGTGCGGCCTTAGACTTGATCGCCTCTCGAACAAGCTAAGTCAGCCTCCCTTCCCACAATCTAAGATCGAATCAAGCAAGAACATTATCGCAAGAGTAAGAACGATAAGAACACTCAAGAATGCTCAAGAGAGTTTGGGAGAATATATGCTTGTATTGCTACTCAAATGCTTTACAAGTTGTGAGGTGAGGATATACAATGAGACATCCTCCTTATATACTGTTCCTATCCCACCTACCACCACAATAGATGGTTAAGATACAATGTCACCAACCGAGACTCTACCTACCACTCTCACTAACCGACATCTACTTACTACTGTACATTGAATCTGGACATGTGGGCTAAGAGGTCTAGCGTGATCAATCCAACGGGCTGGGTCTTGAACATGCGGGCCGTGACACTACGTACCCCTTTTGAGGGATCAAACCATTCGTAGTTCATAGACATACTCTATGAAACCATAAGACTATCAGTCCCTTCCGAAAGGAATGCTTGTCGTTTAAAATAATAACAATAATAATAATGAGAGAGAGAGAGAGAGAGAGAGAGAGAGAGAGAGAGAGAGAGAGAGAGAGAGAGAGAGAGAGAGAGAGAGAGAGAGAGAGAGAGAGAGAGAGAGAGAGAGAGAGAGAGAGAGAGAGAGAGAGAGAGAGAGAGAGAGAGAGAGAGAGAGAGAGAGAGAGAGAGAGAGAGAGAGAGAGAGAGAGAGAGAGAGAGAGAGAGAGAGAGAGAGAGAGAGAGAGAGAGAGAGAGAGAGAGAGAGAGAGAGAGAGAGAGAGAGAGAGAGAGAGAGAGAGAGAGAGAGAGAGAGAGAGAGAGAGAGAGAGAGAGAGAGAGAGAGAGAGAGAGAGAGAGAGAGAGAGAGAGAGAGAGAGAGAGAGAGAGAGAGAGAGAGAGAGAGAGAGAGAGAGAGAGAGAGAGAGAGAGAGAGAGAGAGAGAGAGAGAGAGAGAGAGAGAGAGAGAGAGAGAGAGAGAGAGAGAGAGAGAGAGAGAGAGAGAGAGAGAGAGAGAGAGAGAGAGAGAGAGAGAGAGATTTTCGTTCAAAATATAAGCTTGACTTCTTTAGTTCTGGCCATATTAGCTAATCATGTTATTCAATTATGCAGCAGTTGACTTATATACGGATCAAACGATGATCTCTCTAGCTACCGTCTCTTTTCCATTCCAAGAAGTGAGAAGAAGAAGAAGAAGAAGAAGAAGCAGCTTAGCACAATCGAGAGACTAATGATTAGCCAAATTTAGAGATAGAAGTTTATATTGAGTGCATGGTTTTTCTTGTATTATAAGCACTCTTTTACGAAAACCTCAGCATTATATATCTTGCAAAGTAAAGCATAGGGGTGTATTCAATTGAGATTTTAATAGATTGTATTTAGAGGATTTTAATGTAATGGATTTCAGCTGGATTTATAAATTTTACTTATGATTTTGATAGGCCCTCCCTCTCATCCTCAAATATAAATTCATTCGTCGCAAGGACGATGACTTTCGGCAAGCAAAACACGTTTCCGGAGTTGTTTGGCCACCTCGACCAAGCTTTCCTGTCCGACACCAATTTCTTCGACTCTATAGAAATGTATCCAGTGGTTCAGCGAGCCCAGACTCAGGGTCAGGGTAGGAGCAAGGAGCGTCGTTTTGGCCACCAAGGTTGTAAAGTAGCTGTGAGAGTATCAGTTCATGCTAACAATGGTGTGCCAGCTTGGTTTTCACTTCTGATGTGTGAAAATTTGTTCTGATATTACAGGTATCGTCTGGGAAGATGACTTGCATACGAGATGGCCCCAAGTGTTTGAATCAATAATGTTTTCAAAGGCGATGCTCTTTTAGTAGCGCTATGGGAGGTGTAAGCCTTTTGAACAATAATTTATTTTAATAAGGAAAATTTATTAATAATACAATACAATTAAATTGTACAACTAATTCTTATTGAACCATAACAATCTTTTAAATATAATTAAATATAAGTACTAATTGTCATTCAAAGCATAATAATCAATCCCAAAACATAAAATATTTGTTCAACATCAAAACAAAAACATAATTCACTCATCCCACTCCTCAACACTAATATCATTCAAACTAGCATCACTATCATATTGATCAACTGTATCAATATGAAAAGGATATTTCCCACTATCAAATGTTGAAGGATCTTTATCTATCTCATCATCTTCATCCATAAGCATCGCTCTTATGGACTTGCTTTTGACTTTCCTCTTACCTGTACATATGAACAATGAATTAAAATTATAAAATTTAGTTATAATGAATTAAACACTCCATGATTTACTTTCCATACTTACTTGAGGCTTCACCATCTTTTCTTTTTTTTGAAGCTAACGAGGAAAGAAGAACATCATCGTCAAGAATAAGATCATCATCAATAATAGGATCTTGAGTTCTAGAATGGATAATAGGTTCTTGAGTCATAACATGAATATTCTCTCGCTCTTGAGTCCTAGGATCAACAATAGGCTCCACAGAAATAGGCACTCGAGTATGTAGATCAGTTTCATAATGTTCAGTGGGCATATTTCTGATGACATCAACATCATATAATTCTTGAGAATTAAGCCAAGTAAGATCAATTGGTAGAATTGGTTCTTCAACCTCAGTTATCCATTCATCATCAGACTCAATTTCATTCACCAATATTGGATCAATCTTTGACCTCCTTCTAATACTTCTCTCTCTTAGCGCCGTATTATACTTCACATATACTAGAGCATTGAACTTTTGATGTTCAAGTCTATTTCTTTTCTTTGTATGAATCTAAAATGAATATAAACATATAAAATTAGATTTAGAAGCATCAAAATTTGAACAATAGAAGAACTTTACCTGTTCAAATGTGCTCCAATTCCTCTCACACCCAGATGCACTACAAGTAAGGCTAAGGACACGAATAGCAAACTTCGTCAACTCAGGTGTGTCCCTTCCAAAACGCTTCCACCAATTTGCTAAAAAAAACAAAACAAATCCATCTAATTAAGTTTAACATTTATTTCAAGTGTTCATTATACTTGAATGAAAATGAAAAAGTAAAGATCATAACCTGGAGTTCGTAGTTTCCTTGAATTCACAGCAAGACGACCTCCAAACTCTCCTTTTGCCTCATCATACAAGTCCAACTGGATATCAGCAGCCATACGATCCTCAAAAGTTGTTGATGGAACATGCCATTATCTAATTTCTGCTTCTTTGCCTTGCTAATTCTTGCTTCCACCTTTGTTCTTTCTATACGAGGATGCTACATAAGTATGGAACATTCTATGCGAATTATCTTATCCTTATTTGCTGGCAAAAAAAGAAAAAGAAAAAAAAGATCCTTATTTGCAAATTGTTGTCCGTTGATTCATTTAAAGAAAAAAAAAATGTTGTCTGTTCATTGACAAGAAGTTTGTGGAGCAGGATGCTGAAGGTCTGAAAGAAACAAGCCCGTTTTATGGTGTTCCTCCTATCTGTGTTGAAGCGGTTGCCCATGACATGATGTTGGACTGTTTATGGGATAAGGGTGCAAAAGTTATCCTATCATGGTTGCCCATGACATGATTTGAAGTATTCAGTGTCATTTTGCCCGTGTCGATTCAGTGCCATCCAATGAATTGTGGAATGCTCTACTGAAAATCGCCTTTGTCAAAATATCCACCAATTGATCCTCGGATTTCACAAAAGGAAACTGAAACACTTTAGCCTCAAGCTTCTGTTTGATGGTGTCAATCCACCTCAACATGTTTAGTGATAATGTTGAACTGGATTATGTGCAATAACTATAATAGCCTTGTTGTCACAAAAGAGATTCATTGTGGATGTAGGTTTATACCCAAGTTCAGTAAACAACTTTCTTAACCAAATGAGCTCACAAATCCCTTTAGTCATGCCTCTAAACTCAGCTTTTGCACTAGATAAAGCTACTACATTCTATTTCGTGCCTGATGTGGATTTTCTATATATTACATTACCTGCTCAATCTGCATTTGAATAACCATCAATATTCAGATGGGATGCTTTGAGAACACAAGTCCTTTTCCAGTTGCAGACTTCAAATATCTAAGTATCCAAAGAACTACATTGCTTCACTTGGAGAGTGCATAAATTGACTAACAACGCTCACCACATAAGCAATGTCTGGTAGAGTATGTGACAAATAGATCAACCTTCCCACTAACCTTTGGTATCTTTCTTTGTTAGTTGGAACTTGATCCGAATATTCTCCAAGATGATGATTCTGAACAATAAGAGTGTCCGCAAGTTTGCAATCTAGCATTCATGTGTCGGTCAACAAGTCCAAGACGTATTTACTTTGAGAGAGAAATATGCCTTGCTACCATCGAGCCACCTCAATCCCCAAGAAATACTTGAGTCCACCTAGATCCTTCATCTCAAACTCAGTAGCTAAATAGTTTTGTAGCTGTGATATTTCCTGTTTATCATTCTAAGTAATAATCATATCATTAACATAGATGATTAATGTTGTTACCTTTCCTTTCTGATGTTTCAAGAACAAAGTATGATATGAGTTGCTCTGCTTGAAACTATTGTTCTTTATTGCCATGGTGAACCGTCCAAACCATGCATGTGGTGACTGTTTGAATCCATACAATGCTTTTTCGTAACCTACATATTGTTCCAGTCTGAGTAGTATTATATCCAAGTGGAATGTCCATGTATATCTCCTCCGTGAGTTCGCCATGCAGAAAAGCATTATTTACATCAAACTGGTGTAGTGACCAATCCAAATTAGTTGCAAGGGGCAATAAGACTATGATAGTGTTCAACTTTGTAATTGGTACAAAGGTTTCTTCATAGTCTATACCATAGGTCTGCGTGTACCCTTTTGCCACAAGTTTTGCCTTGTATCGCTTGATAGATCCATCAATATTATGTTTTATAGTAAACACCCATCTACATCCGACAGTCTTTTTTCCTCGTGGTATAGTCTCCAGTGTCCAAGTCTGATTTTTCTCAAGAGCTTTCATCTCCTCTTTTATAACTTGAACCACTACTACAAAAAACACTTTGCGCAACGAAATAAGTTTGTTGCACAAAGTACAATTTCATCGTGCAAAACTTGCGCGACAAAATTTTGGTCACGCAAGATCCGTTGCGCAAAGCTCGTGACGAAAGGGTTTGTGCGACGAAAAATAATATTCGTCGCGCAGAGCTACTTTGCGCAACGAATCCTAACGTCGCGCAAAGTAGCTTTGCTCAACGAACTTTAACGTCTCACAAGTATCTTTGCGCGACGAACCTTAACGTCACGCAAAGCTACTTTGCGCGACCAATACTAACATCGCACAAATATTTGCGCAATGAAATATTCAAAAAATTTTAATTTTTCTGTTTTAAATTTTTTTAATTAAAATAAACTAATTTAATAGTTTGCGCGACAAAATATTTTGTTGCGCAAAGTTTTTGACTTTTTGTTTTATTATTTCTCTTATATCAATTTAATTATATTAATTTTTTCAAATTTTTTCTTTTTTAATTTAATTTAATTGTATGATTTTATTTTTTAAAATTACTTTAATTTAAATTGACATATTCAAAATAATATTACATATGAAAAATAGTGGTCAAATTATCCAATATATATAATATTCAAAATGTACACATAAATTAACAAAGTACAATAATAAAATCCTAATACAAGCCTATTGTGGTGGTAGTGGCGGATGATATGTTTCGATAGTGTCCGGATCCTCAACTTTAGCCGTCAAAGTGTCGACGATTCCCTACAAAAAAACAAATATGGTCAAATAACAAAAAAAATAACAAAACATTGGCATAATCTCCCCTAAAATTGTTATACCCCAAATCCAACCCAAACTCCAATCCTCACCCTATACTCAACCCCAAACCCCGTGATCGGTGCATATTTATATATCATTTTGTACCCTTCTAACTTATGATTTGATTATGTTTTTGAGTTAAACTTGTGCTTTTAATAAATTTTGTGTTTGTTTCAGTGTAATAAGCTTGAGACTCATTAAATGCATTTTGGAGACAAGTTAGAAACGGTGTCTGCAGATCAATCAACTTCACGAATTGGACTGTACTTGCTCAAGATGAACCAGATGATGAGCCATATATCATTGGAAAGATACGGAAGTCTAGTTTCTGGAGCATTTTATGGTTCATGATTCTGAGTCTCCTAGAGGAAGTTATGCAAGTTTTGG
>NW_018922404.1:106494-138447 GCF_002207925.1 Prunus avium | reverse complement strand
AATAGAGAACTTGATGTCTGGTAGGTATTTGGGTGTTATGACTAGGGTTCATTCATAACTCCATTGACAAGAAAGGCGCCACTGTCAGGAATAAGAAAGGCGCAATTTTTTCGAACCAGGCGCGACCTGACACCTCTTCTAAGGGGAAACTGCAGTCTACTCTAATGCACCGTAAGCTCGCTTTTTCTCTTCAACAGTTCAGATGCATTTCAATGGCTGCGATTTATTCTTATATAATGTTCTCACATAAGCGTTCTCACCTGATCCGAGTTTCTAAAACCAGCCTTCACTTATGTCACCCAGGCCTAAACAAGGTAATGAAAGGCCGCCCAAGCCCAAACAGCATTAATAAAATTGTGGCCTAGAGGGCTATTCGAGGCATCTCACCCCAAGAGCCTTGCACTTATGAACCAAAAGTGCCAGAATGGGGGCCCACATCATATCCCACTATTGTGCTTTGTTCCCAAGAAAGGAAGGGACGCGCGCTAGGCTCCCAGCATCTACCCAATCCGAGGACACCACATCACCAAGACTCAACAACCCCACATAAAAAAGGACAGAAAAGAGTTCCCATCTTCCCAATATAAGAGGAACTTTCCACCTAAAAAAGGTAATTTGAACTTTCTCCATACTTAAGTTTCAGTGCTTTTTCGAACCTCATTTGAGGGAGAAGACTGACTTATGCATCGGAGGGTGGTTGGAGGACCCGCCACCACCTCTTTCGTGACCACTCCCTGTTTCCATTTTAGGGGATTGGAGACATTGTTTGCCACGCTTGGTTGCCCTAAGTGCAATAGAAAACATACAGAAATGCGACCTCAAAAAGTTCACCGTTGAGGAAGGGTTGATCAGGTTTTGACGCACTTTGATTGGTGGTGCGAAAAGCACGCATCAACAATTGTTATTTTAGTGTTTTCTTGAAGCATCATGGTCGTTGATTTTGTTGAGCACAATTAAATTTCTAAACGGTTTCTAATTTATCCAATTTTTATTAAAGGATGATCCATAAATAAAGACTTGAAAAATAGACGGTTCGAATCATTTAAAAAAAATTTGTAGTGGGCTCCTACGAGTTTCCCTCTTTGAGGAATCGTTTAATAAAATAGGACTGTATTTTAATGGTTTTTTATTTTACCAAAAATTTATATTGATGAATTCTTATTCGTATATTTTTTTTTCACTATATTTCATTGCACAGCATTTACATGGCAGTGCTAATATTACAGAATAACAGAAATACATTTATTGTGAAAAAAATGCAAAAAATAATAAATTATTTGCTTGCACTAAAGCTAAGATGTGCAGCTGTAATGAAATTTATGAGGCTTGAAAGAACATGCTGTTCACTCCCGCTCTGTATATTTGCAACTGAGATGCACTTGTTATGCTAATCTGAGTGTTAGCAGGTGCAAAGAGAACATCTCCTTCTGTAATTACATCCCCTTTAAGATCACTTGTATATATGATTCCCTCCCCAAAAGTGACCACAAAAATGGAAGGACCTGGGACTGCAGGGAACTCTGCTGATTCTCCCTGGGGAAGCTGACAGCGATCGACCTCAAATTCATCAAAAGGCGGAAGGTACCTTGTTACATAAGGACTTAAGGCAACTCCTTGCAGGATTTTAGGATAGCCCTGCAAAAGAAGAGATATCAAATAGTGATGTTTAACAAATCCTCATTAAGAATCAGGCGAAGTTCCAAACAATGCCTAATCAGTGACTCATTTGACCTGTCCTCCATTTACATTTCTGTAGCTTTGAATTTTGAAATTTTTTCGCAATGCATCAATAGATATAGAATCTGTCTTATCTTAGTAGTCTCCACATGTATATCAAATGCAGTGAAATTTCCACCAAACAAGTAGAAGATCCAGTCAAGAAAGACTGTTGAATACTTTTACCTGCTTGTATGTGAGCATAGAACAAAGGGTTTTAACATCCATATGCTTAGGAGTTAGGCCAGCCCTCACTACATTGTCTGAGGTTGCCATACACTCAACGCACTCGCCGAAAATATAGGCATGAGGTTCATTTGCTCCAATGTATAGTGCTTCTCCAGGCTTAAGATTCACATGGTTCAAAAAGAAAGCAGATATAACACCCACGTCAGCTGGATATTGCCTTTCCAACTGCAACACCAGCTGTTCCTTTTCTGTCAAGAGTCTCACCTGACAAAAGAGTGAAAGTAGTCATTGACAATTCTGAATGAACATAACAAGGTTTTCAATCTGAATTACCAAATTTTTTATATAAAAAAAAAAAGACAAAAAACCATACAATCTAACATAAGAAATTTAATAGATCATAAACATGTAGTCAAATGTCTATTAATGCAAAGGTCCATTTGCTTTTAGATGTTAGAGTATATGCATCAATAAAAGTCCTATAAAATGGCAAAGCACTTTGAAATCAGATCGTCCTCCAGGCGAAGAGCTTTGAGAAAGAACTTGCCCTTGAAAACATAATTTGACAGTTGAAAATCATCAAATTACCTGACTTTCGACGTGTAAACGATTTTTCATTTTAGCAATTATTGTAGTTATCATCTCTTTGCTAGCTGACATGAGGTGGGTGAAAATCGAACGCAGAACAGACATTACTTTATTCTCATCATCTCGATCAGTAATATCAAAGACTTTGTTTGCATCTTCACTACCAACCAGTTCCTCAATCTCAGGAACATTATCAAGCACAACTTTAAGCTCCTGGAAAGAAAATAGCAAATAGATCCAAGTAAATGACAGTGAGGACTAATAAGATTTGACTTACAGAAAGATCTTACTTGCCATTAGTACCGAAAAACTTATAATTAAACTTTTCATTAAGATTTATATAGTACTATTGAAGGCACAATGTCCCACTATAGGTCAATCCAGATATTTGGCAAGGCATAGTAGTAAGCTGTTATTGCCATGGAGATCTCTGCAGAGAAGGCAATATTTGTTTATATTACAGCTTTAGGAAAGAAAGAAAATTAAGGGGAAAGAAAAAAGGTGTCTTAGGTAGAGTCTCTGAATAACAGAAAGTAACACTACACCTGCCTTGACCTCAATTCTTCAATGTAGTTTGAAGTTCAAATAAAAAATAACTTCCACCAATGATGACTATTAAAAGTAATTTTTTTGGTATTATATCAACTTCTGCCATAGTTCTTAGACAGGGATAGCACTATTTCTCTATCATCGGTCAATCACGGTATGTCACGCGTGATCGCTTTTACACATGGCAATTTGTGATTCGATAAAAATAGCAAAAAAGTGTTATTCCCGTTTCATACAAATTTTTCTGCAAGTAATGGCAAATGATTCAGTTGGGCCCCAAACTAGATTACAACTCAATTATTTAATGACCAAATTAAAACAAGAAAGGGAGCATGTAAACAGTCAAAACTAATGATTGTTTTAAAAAGACTCAGCAACCAAACAATTCAAAAGCAAACCCAGTTCTCAGTCACACACTATCTTATGATTCTTATCATTTACAAGATTAAATGACACAAATTGAAGAGTAAATCAATTGAAATTTCCAATATAAGAACAAAACATGAAAACCAGCAGTGTCTTACCTCAAGACTGATAAAACCACAAAGAGCCTCAAAATGTGTAACAGCCAAGGCCATCTCAGGCTTGTGATTGGCATCCTTGTAAAGATTTGGCATAAACTTATGCAAAACCTTAGCCAATTCCTTATCTGGGTGTGCCTGTATTGACAATACCTTTGCCACAGAAAGCACCTAAAAACACAAAACAAAAAACTCCACTGTCCACAACCCCAACATTGAAAACCCAAAAAAATTTAGAATAAATATGACAAATGGAATCTTTCATATTGACAAACAATAGTACCTTAAACAAGAAAGGCAAGTCAGAGCCCCATTTTTGAACCACCTTCTCACCAAGCACCTTTGGGTTTTCCAAAACCCAATCTTTGAGACTCAAACTCTCAGACCCAATTGACAGAAACCCATTATTCTCATCCCCATTTTGAATCAAAAAAGAAGGTCCAGACTCATGGGTTCCCATCCAAATTTCAGCATAAGGCTTTTCTGGGTCAATTTCAGAGGAAGAATTGAGAGCAGATAGCCTAGCCACCAGAGAGTCTGTGCCTCTCTTCCCCCAGTCATAGTTCTGAACAGAGCATCTCAGCCTCTGAAGACTGCTCCTTTGATTGTGGTGCTTCATTGATTTGCCAATGGACTCCATCAATGGCTAAGCAAGCTTAAAAGAAAAAGAAGAAAAAGGGAAACAACAGAGTGCAATGAAGGCTATGGAAAATGAAGGGAATGAGAATGAGAATGAGAATGAGATGCGCATAACAGGGTGGTCATGGGGAAGTTGCTGCTTTTGAAAGCGTTTGAAAGGGAACAGTAAGTTGTGAGAGAGGGAAATTACTTTGAGAGAGAGAGAGAATGAAAGGGAGAGTGAAGACGAAGTTATGAGAAAGAGATAGAGGAAAGTGGCAGTGGGGTCTTCCCTGTCCTGAGTCTGATGACTTTATCCATAAAATTCAGTTCCCATCCCTTCTCATTCTTTCCCCATGCTTGCCTTTTAGCAGTTGCAGGAAACTTCCTTCACAATATTTTCAGGGTTTTAACCGTCACTTGGTTGTTTTAGATCAAGGAATAAATATTGTCTTTGGCTTTTGTCAATTGCATTTTTTTGACGGCAAAGATTGTTCTTTACAACAATAACACAGCCTAGCGAAGAAGTTTCCAAATTTAATCGTCATTGGTAGGCACGGAAAAATCTTACCTTATCATCTGAAATAAATGAGATTCACAATGAATCGAAGTATTTATTTATGAATTTTTATATCAGAAATAAACATTGTCACTTGTGTGTTTTGGAAGGAGACAATGATAAGTTAGTTGGATTCAAAATTCTAGCATTTGATCCACTATTTCTTGTTATAGTGGTATTTCTCCGTGAAGAGTTTCTAAATTTGAACCCTCTTCTTATCACATTGATAAAATAAATAAATAAAACAATTAGATTTTTGTTCTTGTATTTTAGTACGTTATTTTGTTCGTACATGAGCGTATAATGTCCAAAATTTCGATTATTTCCAAAAGAATTTCTTGTTTTTATTAAATAATTCATAATTCATGGTTATCAATAGTAAAACATGGTAATGGTTCTTGTTATAGTAAAGAGTGACCTCGATATTTCCATTGGCATAGTTAAAATGTTATTGTCCTTGTAAGTAACTAAATGGCAATCCTTTAGAAGAAGAAGAAAGCTAATGTCTTAAGATTGATGCAGATGTGAGGTAGGTCAATTGGTCAGGCCAATGAACTTGCTCCCCTTGCACTCAAGTCGAATCTCCTTCTCGGTAGATTAGATTAATTTAGAATAAATTATTGTTACTTGTATTTTTTTAAAAAAGTTCTTAAGATTGATACCAAAACATCAATGCCAAATAGATTCTCTCTTGAATTGACAATACCAAATAGATACCTTCAATACAACCAACAAATTTTTTTTTTGTAGTTGTCTACAATAAAACCTTGCTTTTTGTTACAACAAATATAAAACTTTCTAATTAAGTCAATTTTTATATATAAAAAAATACTAATAAAAGTCAAGTCAATTAGCCCAACTTGCAAAATTATATGTTCCAATTTGCTGGCATGTTCTCTTTATCGTAGTCACAAGAAATTTATTAGGTCGAAATCTATCATGTGAATTGATGGAGAAATAATAGTGTAAGAGGTTGGTAAGAGAAAAAGGGGTGGGGAGAAAGCCACGTTAGATACGGTGACGTATTGTGTGAGTTGGACTTCTGGCAAGAATAAGAATCGACGACAACGAGAAACAAACGGACAAAACAATGGCTTCGCATTTCTCGCAGATACGATGCGCATGGAATAACGCCGTTAGAGACTCCCAATCGTCGGTGGATGTGTCCTGTTGACATACGCGTGGACCCCACGCTATTCAAGTATGCCGTATCATTACACGTGGCGTTTGGATATCCATTATACTAAATTAAAAGTTTGACTTATACCTGCATGCCACTTTTTAAGATTTTTTTTAAATTGCACTTGACTTTTCCGTTTTTGTTTTTTCAGATTTTTTTTAAAATGAAAACGTGATCTCTGTCATGTATTGTCACGTGGTGAGCCTTCACGTTTCCTACGTTTCTCTCCTAAACTTTCTCGGTGTCCAAGCAGTTGGGCACTTTTGCTTTTTTTTTTGTTTTCTTTTCTTTTAGGTAAAAAGTACGACTCCAGTTATTGCGTTTTGAACCGAATGGCATGCATAATGCCTTCTACAAATTACAAACTTTTTTTTAAAGAACTTGTAGGTATACCAAAACTATTTTTTTTTTTTTTTTCAAAGTGACTATTCATTAGGAATAGGAAGCATTATAAAAGTTGGAAAGCCCAAGCAAAGTAGCAGATCCCAACAAGTAGAACAAATGGGCCCAACACCAGGAAACAACACAGAATTTTAAACAGTTGAGGCTCAAGTACTGTACATTATAGATTGTCATGGCCCGATCTGAAAATAAGGAATATTCTTGAATTAGGGTGTGTAAATTGAACAAAATAAGATAAAAAGACTGAAAATTTAGTTAAAATGCAGTTCCCTTATAAAAATAATAATAATATTACAAGTGTACAAGATATAAATAAAACTTTATCAGTCTAAACTAATCCAACTTCTCCGATTTAGTCTTTGTCTTGCCCACTAATTGATCTAAAAAACAAAATAGGTGAAGGATGAGCAAACCACCACCCAGTGAGTAGATTATGTAATATGCCAGTTAAACAATGTCATTTTACACACTCTAGAAAATATAATAAAAAGATACACAATCCAAATCATATCACATCATTACTTCATATCTTGGTTATCCTTCAAAAATTGTACCAAGCACGTGACCCATATCGGCCTCACTACCCTATGTCCCCGTTTGTGACATTTATCCTTCCATCACTGAAGTTCTCATGTTCCTTGAATAGTATGTACTTCGCAAAAAATATATATTGTGTGAAATATTGCACAAATTAGACATGCTTGACTTGAAAATAGAGAGAGATTTGTAAATTGAATAAATCTATGATAATCCATAATTTTCACATTTACCACAAAATAAGAACTTTTAGAACGCATCACATAATCCACTCACCATGATAATTATAATTATAAAATCTTGCAAGAAAAACCCACACGTTTTCCAACTTGTTTCTCTCTCTCTCTCTCTCTCTCTCTCTCTCTCAAAACACTACTACATAATTATATTCTACAGAGTTGGAATGAATGATTGAAAGCAAGGAAGGATGATACTTATAGGAGAATCTTAAGGGAATAAATGACTCAGTCCTTTCCACTTATATCATAAGGGAATATGTGACTCATTCATTTCCACCAATAATATCTTAACACAACTTGTATGCTATAATATCTTTACCCAGAAAATCACCACTAGGAAAAACTGGGGGTCATCACTCCAAATAGGCAATCCACTAACAAGAAAAAATTGTTACAGAGATCAAGATATACATCTCAAGTTTCCTAATTCTATAAAGGAGCAGCTATACCTCTCCAAGCTCTTTTTCTTCTTAGCAATGTTGCTTGCAACTAGTCTGTCATGACAATGGCAACTGCATCCTTCAGCTCAATCATATCATGGCACTAGTAGCACATCACTACTCAAACAAATGCAGTGATGAAATGCTGATTTAAGAAAGGATTAATTTTCTCAAGAAACCATTCTTAGAGAAAATCAATCTTAAAATTTGAACTCTAGATCTAGAATGATATATATGATTTAGGACATCTGGATGCAAATATAGTGATCACAAGCAGATTTTATGAAAAACAGGTTTTTCTAAGGTAAGCACGTAGAAAAGCACAGAGAAAATATTGAGCCTTCAAACTTTCCAAAAGTGCAAGGTATTTTGTGTGAAGTGACAACACCTTAAAAATTTGCCTCATTATACCAAGGAGAGTGAAAGGCTGCCCTAGAATAAAAACTACAATTGTCAGCAATGTATTGGCTATCAAATAAGACAAAAAGAATTTTCTAGATAAAGGAGCAAAAGCTAGCAGAAACGGTAAAATTGTACCATCATGATGAGAAGTCATCCAAGTGGACCAGCAACCAAAGATGCAATGCAATGCATGATTTTACCTTTATTGAAAAAATGTCATTGCCGCCTTGTTGAAGGAGAAACCAACATGACAATCTTTATGTGAGGTCTACAATAAGCCATCAACCTTAAACTAATCTAAATCCTTTTGAGCAAGCTTATTACAAGAAATTATACACATGTCAAGGAAAGCTAAAAACCAATTGATTAATTACAACCTTACAAACTCCCCATTTTTGGCCTTCTTTGACAAAAAAAAAACTTTAACTCACACTCTCAGCACACAACCCAAACATTGAGACATGACATCAAAAGGTACCTGCACAAACACAATCTTGACAAACATCAAGTGCAAATAGTTCATAGAATATGAAACAGGTTGGGTTGACAAAAAAAAAAAGAAAAAAGAAATTGGGTATATAGAAAGTGCATCACATAATACAAGGAGAGAATCAAAATGTTCAGAAGAGTTTAAGTACAGTCCAGAGCATGCTAAGACAATACTCCTGCATACAAAAACATGCAACACTCCCTCATATGAACATAAATCTCTCCCCCATAACAAAACATAAATCACTCCCCCATGACAGAACCGAAATCACTCCCCCATGACAAAACATAAATCACTCCCCCATAACGAAACATAAATCATTCACAAGCGGTGCAACCTAATGACCAAAGAACTCATTAGAACTCCTCTGAACCATTAGAAGCTTCGGAATGAGAGTCAGAATCATCTGAAACTGGTATAGCAGTATCCATTGTAGGACCATCACGAAGTAAACTCTTCAAATATTGAATCTTGCGCTCATAATGCCGAATTTTCTTCTGTAGAACAAAAGACAAGGAAGAGGAATCACCCTGAATCTAGATTAACGAGTGAGATGAAAGTTTGTCACTCAAGGAGATAGAGGAACGAGAGTAGGGAACATGGGCATCATTCTAGATATTAGCACCAAGAACAAGAACAGAGTTGTGTTCGCAAAGCGAGGTGATGAGAGAATGGAATATCATAGATCCCTTATAAGCCTTGCCATGACTACGGGATTTGGAGCAGATGGCATTAAATATGATTTCACCAAAAGGAATATGATCATTATTGATGAGAGACAACATTAATTGACAACCAAACAAAGTAGGATTGGAGTTGTTTGCAGTAGGAAAGATGTTACGGCGAACAAAATCCCAAAGAAACTTATACATTGGCTTCAAGTAAGACTTAAGAGGAAGCTGTTTGGTAGTTAACGGCAGAAAAGGATCCACATAGGCGACATACCGAAACTAAGAGATGGTGTATTTAGAGGCAGTAGAGGCAAATGCATCAAAATTAACATTTGGACATGGCAAAAACTCTAGGAACCTGTCTGTGATAGACCATGACATGTCTAATAGAGACACGATTGTTGGTGTTTGTAGGGGTGCATAGGAAATTTGACTAAAACTGATAATGAGTAAATAGAGCATCATCACATGACATGTCACTTCAGTAAAGATCATCCAAAATATATATGCACTCTAAAATTTCATAACCTAATTTCCACAAAAAAAATAATAAAAGAAGAAATATATAGAGAAGAGATAAGAAGCAAGAAGAAGCATATTTGAGAGAGTATGAAAAATAGAGAGAGTGAGAGATGGATACCTGGAGAAGAGTGATGAGAATAACTTATGTAGAAGATTGCAGAGAAGAACCTTAGGGAGAAGAATGAAAAGAGCGTTTGATTTTTCACGGTAGAACGCGTGTTCTTTATCCCTAGTCGTATAATTAAGCGTGTATTATCTAAACCGGGGTGTGTGGGTTGTATTAGTTAGTCAGGTAAGGAGAGTATTAAAAGCCCAACCCGTATAAAATAGTCATGTAATTAAATAATACAAGTTGACACCAAACACATGACATAGACTATTTACTCCTATCCAGAGTCTAATACGGTGTACCAAACGAGCCAAGGGTTCAATTTTTCTTAAATCATAATATGACAAAAAAGAATAAATTGCCTTAAAATTGAGAGAAATAAGAAGCAAAAGCCTGTTACAACGTAAAATCGCATGAAAAGAAAATCAATTGCACACCGACATTATCAAGTTTGAGTTAAACAAAATTTAGAATCTAAAATTTGAGAGGCAAGTTGTGCTGGAAAAGATGTAGGAAATCTTGTGGTATTCAATTGAGATTTTAAAAGACTATTTTAGAATAAAAAAGTCTTGTGGTATTCAATTAAGAATTTTAAATAATTTAAACAAGTCTTGTGGTATTCCATTAAGACTATTAGGATTTTTAAACGAGGGTGTCGAAATCACATGGTATTCAATCAAGACTTTAAACAAGTAACAAAAAGTCTTATGGTATTCAAAAACTTACTAACTTCGAAGGATTTTTTAAAATGTGAAATTGTGTGGGACTTTTTAGTGGGAGGTGTAAATATCAAACCCTATCTCAAATCCCACCCTAACCCATGAGATTTTTCACGTGGGAATTTTTTTTTTCTCTGGAAAAGATGAACCCTAAGCTCTGCCGAAGGACCTGCCAAAACCCATCGATCCAGATCACAAAACCACCCTCTCCAGCGATCCCCAGGAGCGCACTAATCAAGAGACAAAGTAAGGAGGCTACTTAATACGCTAGTACTCCCCTCCCAACTCGGTAGTCAAGAGAGACGAGTTTGGAGTGCAAAAGCACATAGTAGTGCCTGTGAATCCCTTTAGTCGAGTTGATAGTCTGATATACACGCTGGACAGATTGACTGACATAGAGTACATGCTCACATTAATAAAGTGATAATCATGCTCAATGAAGTTAGGCAAACATGTAATATAGGATTGGAAGTCAATCCGTAGTTCCTTTGCAATACTGCAGAATGCGCTTAATAGGGCCAAGATGTGGAGTTCGAGGTGCCCATCTCTTTTAAAAGCATGAAAGTTTTTACTACACAATGGGAAAAACATGATTGAACCCATGAAATAGATTATCAAACATTCATCAATTAATTAAAAAGAAAACTACAAATTCCATTTGAACAAAAACTACAAATTCACATTAAAGCTTAAGTTTGGATCAAACTAATAAAAATTACACACTTATATTAAAAGCTTTCTCCCTAGCCTTAGCTAGGGAGTTAGTTCCCCATAATAAAATAAAACTAAAAACAGAAATTAAAACTTAGAAAGATATGGAGGAAGGAGAGAAAGCTCAAGTTGTGAGGCTTGGTGTGTTTTTACAATGCCATAGCTCCTCCTATTTATAGGAAAATGGGAGCAATTCTAAATTCATTAAATCCCTCCATTCATGAATTTAATATGTATTCCACTTGCCATCAAGCCAATTGCCAATTTGCTTCCATTACTTATTCCATAGTGTTGATGACTCCATTCTCCAAATTCTTCATCTTTCAATGCACAACCGTAACCCATCTCTTCATTGTTTCTTCTTTTCTTCAATTGTTGCTCCACTTCTACTTGCTTTTGTTATTCAATCTTTTCTTTTGGTTAAGTGTTGCACCTCTTCTCATCATCCTTCATTTCATTTGCTTAACTCACAATTTTAATAGTTCATGATTCCACATCTTCAAGCCACCATCATGTTTGTTGCTTCATCCACTCCATGCATGAATTGAATATGTCTTCCACTTGAACACTTGATCATGCACTTACATGCATTTCTCTTCTCTTTGGCAAGGTGGTGCATCTTGCAATCTTTTTAATAAATCTTGCCACCATTTGCCTACTAGCATCCAATAATCTTCTTCAACCTTAAGATAAAATAATGAAATCATCATCAATTATGTAATGGGTATGTAAGCAAGTGCAAAAGTGAAAAACAAACCTAATTAACTAAAATTGTAAGAAAATCAATTACTAACAAATATATTTAGGGATAATAAATGTGATAGTTTATGTGCTCATCACCCATAAGTTAAGCAACATCTTGAATAGTAAAGGCAATGAGTCAACTAGATGACAATACTCAATTGCATCTAAAAGTGGATCACGCTCTAGTGAGGAAAGCTGTTATCACTCAAAGGTATTATGGATGTTTCTTTTCACTCAATCATAGAATTGCGACACAAGAAGTCAACAATATACAAGATTGGAGATGTAAAAGACAAAACTTAGGCAATGCACCTCTAGTCCCAGAAGATAATGAAGAGGGCCAAGATCATTTTATCAAAAACTGGAGGTAAATGAGGAGAGTGAATAGGGTGTCTCCATGTACATAGTGATCCTAATGTCATCGTCAAACAAGAAAAGGACCATTTATTATGGATGTCAAAACACAAAGTCTGGGTATTGTTGCAGGATCTGTTTAATTCCTCTCAGCTGGTTCCCACCATCTGTTCAACGAAATGCCTCAAAGAGGCTTTGCTGTAGCAACTGGGAACCAATATGCGATTGTCCAAGGATGTTAACGTACCTGATAACATGCCTTCTGCTGTGGAAGGAGAGAATTATCCAAATTCTCAGCTCACTAGCTCAGGTGGAATATACTCCAGTGGGGTTGCAGCTCAAGACTCTGTTAGTAAAGGAGATAATGTTTCTGACAATCTGATTGCAACTGAAAACAAAATGGTAAATTATCCTGATGATGGGATAATTAGTGACAATATGACAAGTAGTGATGTAGTCGAGGATCAAAAAGTTGAGATGCGACAGAACTTGATTGAACTTGAAGGTAGTGTTCAAGCAGTAGGGGACAATGGTTTTACCATTGATTCTGTCGAATGAGAGGTAGAGAATTTAGCTGAAAATGTAGCAACCCAAATCTAAACTTGTTCAATGTTGAGGAGACTATATGCGGTTTTCTCTTTCTTAATATGAAGTAGAAATTATTTCAGCTTTTTTTTGTGTGTGGAATTTTGCTCAATGTGCATGGTAGAAAGAATTAACCCAACTTTGTGTTTTTATTATCTTTGATTCTCGCCACCATTCAAGAGGGGCTAAGGGTTTCTAGCATAATTGCAGTTAGCATTGTCAGTTTCATAAAAATAAAACCAAAACTTATTTAGATGATGTGGTATATTCTAAGCCATTGGATTTTTTAAACTCATAATTTGTTAAATCCATGTGGTCCTTTTAAATCTTATAAATCTTGATATAAATATTTTAAAATACATAAGTAAAAAATCTTGATTGTAAAAAATCCATAAATAAAATCCCATAAGTCATTACATTCTGCTTAAATCCACTAGACTTTTTTCTATCCCTAAATAGTCTTTTAAAATCCTAATTGAATACACCCCCTTAAGAGTTTATTCAATCTAGAGTTAGGTGGAATATAAAAGACTTTTGTAGAATTTGAAAATTCAGGTGTACTTAATGTAGACTATTGAAAATCAGTACTAGTCTTATTAATGGTTATTTACCTAAAGGACAAGCCCATGGCTTGTGAGATGAGGAGAGTGATCTGGAGAAGTTAGGTCCAGAAGACCTTTTCTTATAGCTCACACCATAAACAGTTCCTAGTCATAAAATTATTTAATTGGGTGTTCACGATATGAAAAAACTGGGATGCATTATATCTTCGCAATTAGAGGGATGACTTGTCTTAAGTCATTCGTGTGGGGACACTAAGATAAGTATATAGGTGCTCACTAGAGAGTGAGTACAACACATTCCATAAATAGATGTTGTATGAAAGTCTACCTACATGTCAATCCTTAGACTTGAGGCACTATGGTTGCCTTGTGGATACGCCGTTGATGTTAGACTTTGTTGTATAATCAAACTCAATCCAGGACTTGACTTAAGACATTGTCAAGGTCCTTGATTGACTCATGATGGCATGTGAATGTACAACAAGACATCTTTTAGTAAAGAAAGAATAATCTAAGATGTGATTCGAGAATCTCTGGACATAGAATTGAGTTTGATTGAGAAATATGTTCCTAATCACGCCCAAGTGAATCCTATAAGTCATAGAAATTTACATTATGGATTTGACATGAATTCCTTATCATATTAATGTGATTAAAGACTATTGGGAAAAGAGATAAGGATTGTATTGCATTGTCATTATAACTGAATATGTTGTCCATCTTATTTTAGCTTGAGTAGCTTTGATATACTGTTAAGTATCACTCATGACTTTGTGAAAATATACTGTAATTAGGTCATCATAAAGGGGAGAATTAAAAAGAGTTTTAATTCACAAATTAGTTTAATAACCATTTTTGTTGTAAGTCCTCATTTTAATCCTCAAATTCTCAAATTAATCAATGTGATCTTTTGGTCTAGACAACAATTTGGTCCTTGATGTCACATTCGGACAAAATTTTCGTTAAAATTGGTCACGAGTCATCATGTGACCAGCTTTATAGATATATTATAATCAAAATATAACTCATTTTAGTCCTAAAAACCACGTTTTTGCTCAATAATGTGATATACTCTTCAATTAGGGTTTCACATTTAGGTTCCATCAAGAAAATCATATAGCAAATTGCAAACTGACATGTGGATCATAAGATTAAGGACCAAATTGATTGATTTGAAAGTTTAATTTGAAAATTGAAGGACTGAAATGAAGAATTTTGAAAAATTTAAGGATCTCTTTCGTGATAAAACCGTATTTTTTAAAGCAGTAAGGTAAAACCTCGGCTGGTAAAGTAAAAATTACGTTTAATTGAATAACAGATTAGGGCTTAGATACTCCTACACAGAACTCGAACTCCCAGTACCCAGCAACAATGGCGGAATGGGTTTGCAGAGCCCTTCGAGACGGTGCGTTGGAGGGAGAGCATGCACCCGCTCTCACAATCAAGGACTCTATAGCAACACCTCTCGGCTTCGACGCCTTCTGCCACGTTCTCTCCCAGCTCTCCACCAACATTGCAGCCGAAAAATCTCAGTCGCGGTCAGTTTGCCTCTCCCGAAACAACTCCATTTCGTAGATTAAAATGTGTAATTCTCTGTTTGTAGATTATTTTAATTAAATTCTCTTTGCTATTGATTTAATTTGTAGAGCTCTGGTGCTCGTCGCGTTTTCTCGGAGTCCGTCATATTATGTAGACTTGTTGAAGAGGAGAGGACTCGATATTTCTTCTTCTCAGCAGTGGTAACGATAGCCTTCTTTTAAATTTCCGTGCTTTCCACTCTGTTTGGTTGTTGAGAAAATTGGAAAAGAAAAAAAAATCAGAAAGTAAAGGAATTTAAAAAATAATAATAGATTTTTCCTCTACAAAACGTGACCAAACATTGGTTTTATTGTTTTAATCTCAGAAACCGGAACAAAGCATTCATTTGTTGTGCCAATATGCCTGTTTGAGAAATTTGGCAGTGCTTTAAGCTGAAAGTAATACACGTTACACAATGAATAAACACACATAGATAATGTATATAATTCGTGGGGACCTCTGGACTGAACTAGCATTACAGGATTCGGATTTTGGATTGTTACACGGATCCTCTTGGTTGGAGAGAGAGGCTCATGGAGTGTGGAAGTGCTAAAAATCTCTCTCATGAAGCTTCCAACGTAGCTAGTACTTGCAGGAATGTGAAGGATGTGGACAAGTTGTTCTCTTCAGTTATTTCACTTGGAAAAGGTATTATTGGTTCTACTTGTACTGACTTACATGCATTGGCAGATTTTGTTTTCGTAGTAAGATGCCTGTTTGACCATGTAAGCATTCACATAATTCTAGTATTATTGTAATTGTGGATTTCTTTTTGGTTGTATGCTTGCAGGATTGGTTGGACAAGGGAAAGTTCGTTTCAGTGTTGCAATAGACTCGGTAATTATGCATCCTGTGATTGTATATATATGATATTTGAAATATTCCAGGGTCAATGCATGTACTTTGAGGTTGAAGGTAGGTTTAAGTTTTCCTGCTGGTGCAGTGTGGCAAGGCTGTACTGTGATTTCTGCTGTAGTTCGATTTGTTTGTGTGTGATGTGTGGAAACTTTCTAATGAGTTAAAACACTTGCCAGAGAATTAATTTGCATTGTAACTCTTTTAGTGTCCTGTCTATGGTTGGGGCTTGGAAACTTCCTTCAGGGTTTCAACAAAAATTTCAGCAGAAATTTTTATGGTGCGCTCAGCTCAGCCGTAGAGATTGAACGCCTTATGAGACTTAGTATTGAGGTTGAAGGAAGGTTTAAGTTTGCCTGCTGGTGCAGTGTGGCAAGGCTGTAATGTAATTTTCTACTGTAGTTTGATTTGTTTGTGTGTGATGTTTGGAAACTTCCTATTGAGTTAAAGGACTTTCTAGAGACAAGAAATTTGTATTGTAACTCTCTAAGAATCCTGTCTATATTTGGGGCTTAGAAACTTCCTTCTGGGTTTCAACTTTCAACAAATATTTCAGCACAAATTTTGATGGTGTGCTCGGCTGAGCCATAGAGATTAAACACCTTATGGAACTTGGTATGTTTGTTGTTTTACTAGAAAATTATTGAATATGCGAGCTGCTTTTATTGGGGCCATTTTCCGAAATGGCTAACCACAATTTCTTTTGAATGCCTTAGTTTACTGAGGAGGACGTCAATTGCTTTTGATGTCACAGTAGAAATTATGCGCTTCTATGGTACTCTTTTGTCTCATCTTTAGACAAGCAGGCAACTGTGGTGCCTTCTTGATGCACTGCTCTCGGTTCTTATCCATAAGATGTCTTCACGAAGCATGCTTAATGTTTAAAAAATATCTGACAGGACACTGAGTTTCATCTTAGCATGGTATAGATGTTCCATAGTTTTACTGTGACAGTATTTGAACTTAGTCTGAAAAACTAAGTATAGTAATTCTTTAAGTGATAAGCTAAAAATGGGAACTGCAATCATCTCAAATTGTTTGAATTTGTTTAAGGTTCAAATATTACAAAAACGGAAAAAAAGAATTTTTTTTTGTTTTATGTTGTTATATTTGTTTGTATATTGCAAGCTATGAAGAAATTTGTCTTACAATATTCTTTTTACATATAAAAATCATGAAAAATTTGATTAATGATCTGTGATAGTTCAATACCTGTTTTCCTCTTGTTGTTGATGATAAGAAGTTATTATAAATTTTTAATTTACATTACTACCAGATTTGGGGTGATTAATGCACTTACGTAGTCCCATTTTCTTTTTCCCTTCTTCTTTCCTTTTATTTTTGGGCAAAGAATACAGCTTAAGTCCACAATTTTATTTGAAAAAGGTGTTTAGTTTAGAATAGCCAGTCTTACAACCTCTCAACCATACAAAAGTTGGATGATTATTGATGTAATGTATGGTTTCCTCTCTTGAACTAAACTTCCCTGAACTGGGAAACAAAACCCTTTCCTTATATAACTGATGTGCATCAGCACATTGTTCCATTTGCATGAGTAAAAGCCTGCTAATGCCCCAAAGTTTATTCATACTGACTATTTCTCAAGTGGATAAGGAGATTTTTTGTTTTTCGTTTTGCTTAATTTCTATGTTGGAAAGTAGGTCCTGTGAGGATATGTTTGTTTTTGCCCACCTTTGGAAATTCCGCTTATGGTTACTTCTGGTGTTTCTCTGTCTCTCCCTCCCTCCCTCTCACTCATTTCATTTTTGCTCTGTTTCGTTTCAAAATTTTCAGGTAAATGAAATGTTAAGACATGCATCTTTGTCATCAGTTGCTGGCCTTTTGAGCAACCTTCGTTGCTGTGGTATATAAACTTTACTAGCTCCTCAATCTTTTTCCAATAAAAGTTGATTGTTTTTGTCTAGGCTTTCAATATATATGTTTTCTCGTCATTTGCTATTTCAATAAGTTTAGTGCACATTTAATCTCTTTTGCCCTGAGCTTTTAGCTGCTATCATAAAAAGCGTTTAATATAAACCTTTTGGATGATGTAATATATACTTTTGGCAATTCAATGTAAAATTGTGCATGCCTCATTTTGGAAGTTAATGAAATGTATGGTTTACTTATTGCACATATTCAACTTTTGGAGGCTGCAAATTCACTTTTATCTTATGGTTGCAGATCAAATTTCAAGTATCTTTTGGTTTCTTCATGCGGATCTTTGTGAAGAAAAGGTCACTGCTGTTATTGAATATATGTCCTCTATGGTGGCCAGCATAGAACCACTAATCCCATTTGCAAATCGACAAAGAGGTAACTCAGAGAATCTTTCTTTAGTTGAACGGAATTTTACAAAAGGGAAATTTCATGTCCGATGCAAACGTAGAAATGGACGTGTGCGAGTGATGGTGATCTCTCTCTCTCTCTCTCTCTCTCTCTCTCGCTCTGTGAAATTATTTTACTGATCTGGAAAATTTGGTAAACTAATACAAGTCCCTGAAACTTGTAATCAGTTTGAAGAGATTCACATTGGGCAGTCAGGCATCGACTTCACATCCCCTTCATCTGAAGATGGATTAGTCAATCAAGGCAATCAAGGCCTTTTGCCGAAGGTCACCTGTTTAACCTTATCTTAAACTGAAATTATCCAGGAGAACACACTTTCTTATTTGGAATTAAGCCTTTCTTTTAATTGATTCTTTTCAGTTTTATTACATGGTGATATTCTAAATTGCTGACTGAGTCTATTCTGATACAATTGGATGATTACTGAATCAGTAATGACTTCTGCGTAACACATATAACTAGACGTTATGCAGACACATGGACATGAACAAATGTACACTAGTGAATAAGTCTTATTGTGCACACAGATAATGAAGTTGTCTAAACTCTGTATGAGTTTTATTTTTATTTTAAAAACTGTTCTTCTCTACAGGTGCAATTCAATCTACAACTGTCAGAGAAAGAGCGAAATGATAGGGCCAAAGTTGTACTTCCATTTGAACACCAAGGTATGAAAACATGGATGGATATAAGTGGTTTGGTCTTATACCTTATATTAAAAATAAAAAAAGGTTACATTATTTGATCTCTTCCCTTTTATCTGCATGATTGTGATGCTCCAAAACAAACTTTTTGACCTTTTCTTGCAGGAAATGGTAAACCTGTAGAAATTTATGATGGTCGAAAATCTCTGATGGATATCAAATATGAGGCAGCACCTGTTTCAACTGGGAATTCAAAAATTAATGATGACTCTAGCAAGGGTGAAATAATATATTTTCGTGATTCGGACGATGAGATGCCAGATTCTGATGAGGATCCTGATGATGATTTGGACATATAGTGGTTTTCCTCCTTCAGAGAGAGTACTGGAAAATGGTAATTTATTTTCTCCATGCCAGTCAATTGAACATACCTTCTAGATGCACTGACGTATAACTTTATTCACTTTCAGTCTAACAGTTTTGCTAATGAAACTGATAAGTCTATATGAGTTGGATCTGACATTTCATAGTAAATAGTGATAATAATACTTATTGCGACTTTTCTGAAATTAGGTTCTCTTAAGATATCCACTTTTCTTTATTGTCTGCCCTTGTTCAGATGTTTGTGTGTGTTCTGTGCTCATCTGAGCCAGTTATTGATTTTTGAATCAATATAGATTCTTGCAGGTTTGGTTGCCTATTGGTCATTCCAGGTATCCATATGTTCAATCAAGTGGGAGGACAAATGTTATAAACTTTCCTTGATTGAAGGATGTTTATGGGAGTAAGTCTGAGGTCCAGAAAGCTGGACATTGGAGTACGAAAAAGATGGAAGCTTGTAAATTTTTTTGTGCTCACACCACGCACTTCTGATTCTGTCTTATATCTGTGCTTGGAACTATATACAACGGGATTTGGACTGGAGGTCTCTCTCGTTCTCTCAGACTTGGATTTCAACCTTAGACAGTTTCATTCTGTCATTCCCTTGTATATTATGGAAGGAACTGTTCAATTAGTTGACTAGGCATTACAGTAATATTTTGAGGGGAGAAAATATGCCTCTGGTGAATTGGAGAATGTATCTTGTCCGCAAAATCTTAAGTTGGTGTGTTGTGTGCTCTATTGTTTCATTAACTTCTTCGGTACTGTGGTTCCTCTCCTTGCCTTTTGAAAATCTTGCATTCTGCTGTTTGCTTGGCCCATCATTCTGGTTATTAGTCTCAAACTGAGGCTGAGGGCATCTATGGCCGATCCAAACTTTTTCGTCAAGTAGTTTGCTCTTTGGGTTTGATGTGAGGACATATCAGTTCCCTCAGCGACGGCCATGCACAGTTTTGGGGGTGGGGGCCTTGGTTAACTGGTAGATCAATGCATCAAGTGTGACACTTCTCACACTTGCATTGTGTTGCACTTCTTTGCCGTACCTTTCAGAAACTTCTTCGGCAAAAAGAACTAGAATAACTTTGTTTAGGAATCGCATCTTTTATCCAAAATGCCATTCCAGTTACAACCCTAACATGTTTGTTCTAGAACATCCATTTGCAATGTGCACATTACACGTGTGCCAAGAAGCCATGTGCACTTGAGCTACGCATAAAATAAAAGCACTCAATATTAGGCACGTGGGTTCTTTTGGTTTTTTTGGTTTGTTTGTGATTGTCCGAGAACAATAAGAAAACAATTTAATAATGATAAAAAAAAAAAAAAAAAGGAAATGGAATTAAAATTAAAGCTGTATAACAATTAAATATAACATATTAAACATAAAATAAGGTCGATTAAACTGACTAGAAAGGGTGATAATTGCTTGTAAATTGGGCTCAACCACTTTAGAGCTCTAACATATATAGAAATTAAAAATTAAAAATTCCCCCATGAGAGTCGAAGCGCAAGTGAGCTCAACCCAGCGCACCTGGGATTTTCAATTCGCCCATCCTACCGCTTACCTTTTTAACATCGGTAATCCAACAGCTGAGATTTGAGCAAAACAAAGGGTGACCAACGACAAAAATTTATTTTATCTTTTTAAATTTCTGCAAGCCAATCTTGCTAGGTTTGGTTTTCCTAAGGATTAGTTAGGGGACAAAGTTTGGTTTTCCTAACAGAAACTTACATTAAAAAAAAATTACACATAAATAAGATTACAACATGAAAAAAATATAGAGCCCTCCATCATGGGAAAGATATGTTTAAAGTTCAGAATATTCTATCGGAGCTCTAAATGAGGCTCCAAACACCAATTTTAGAGCCCCAAGTAAAGCCTAAGATTGAGAGTGCTCTTAGAAGTTTGATGCATCTTCAAATTCAGATAGATAAGGTATAACTGATAGACATGAACAATCATGTCTTATTAAAATTAATTTTGAATGTAAATGATATAATTATCTATATTTGTTTTAAAATTATATAAAGGCAAATTTAGAATTTCCTAGAACCCTAATGTCTTCTTGTTTATGTTCCTTAAGCTTCATTAGGTTGTGAATTTTGTCCTTTTGGTCATGCTCATCTCTTCTTTGGGTCTTTGGGATCTAAGAACCCTAAACCCTAAAGTATTATAACTAGTTATTGTCTTGTAACGCATGCTTAAAGGGCATATTTATTGAGGTTGAAAGAATTTTCATCTTACCTTATGCATGCTTAATCCACATGTGACTCAAACGTCTACAATAAAGGTTTATAATGATTTTGGTAGAAGTGTTTGTGTATATAAACCTTCACGTTGATAAATGTAAATGCAAACCAATGGAGGGTGTTAGGCTATCTCCAGTAATGGGCTAAACCCACAAATTTAGCCCTTTCACACTCAAAAGTCATCTCCATTAGTGGGCTAAACCTGCCATGTCACTAGGCCAAAAAGGCCAAGTGCTGGGCCAAACTTGGCCTGATTCATGGATGGGCTATTTCAGACATACTTACGTTAACTAGCCATTATTATAGTTTATTTTTTACAAAAAAATCCTAATATTTTTATTATTTTATAAAAAAATTCATACATTATATATATATATATATAAATACTAACCTCATGTCAACATAATTTTCCACATTCTTTTCATCATTCTCTCTAATTTATGACATTCTTTTCATTATTTCTTTTGGATACTATACTTACTCTTTTCATCTTTCTACTTAATTTCCCACCATTTTTTCATCCTTTACATATTATCTTTGTTCTTTTTTCATACAAAAATTGTCCCCTCTCATCTAAAATGTATTTTAAACAGGGTCTAAGTAGTACTTTAATTAAATTAACCAATATATTTAAAGAATATACTAAAAACCAATAAAATATTGAGCGGGCTATGATTTAGCCTTAAATTAACCAATATATTTAAAGAATATACTAAAAACCAATAAAATATTGAGCGGGCTATGATTTAGCCTTGCGTTGCGGAAGATGATAAAAATATAGCCCATCACTATTCCTTAAAAAAACTATAAATGGTGAGCTAAATTTTATGGGTGTGCTATGTTTAGCCATGCACTGGTGGAGATGGCCTTAGTTGGATTGGCCCGAACTTTTGATTTGTTCCCAAGTGGTCCCTAGTTCAAACCCCTATGATACCCGTGTGTGTGAGTTCGCCTCCCCTAACTTTGTCAAAAATAAAATAAAGACGAATGTAAATGTACAGTTAAGTATCAATATATGAAATTAGAGAGAACTTGCTAATATTACAACATTGAAAACACAAAAACACTCCAAAAATATCAGATATCGGGTTCTGTTTGCACTTACACGGAAGGAGTCTATCTCATGAATGCTAATTACATTTATGTTTCCTAATTTGCATATTTGGAGTGTAACTGTGTGTTAGTGTTACTATTTCCACCATGACCCACATAAGATCTCTACATACGTACAATGCAAACCACTTGTTAGGAATTGTTGATCAAATACAATTGTCTCATATTGGAAAATTCCATATTGAGGCCTTTTGAGATAAAATTGCACATCTAGATGGATAAATGGGCCTGATTAATCTTGATGAACCTAGATGGAATTGGACCCCAAAAAATAAAAAAGTAATGAATCTAAAATCAGGAAAACAAGAAATAAACTGTGTTTAACCTTGTATTAGTTTAAGTGACACAAATTTTAAATTTGATCCTCACTCAGCAAAAAAGTCAATGTGTTAAAACCTCTATAAGAAATTTTTTATTTATTTTATTCTATCGGGAAACCTATAAGAAATATATGGGGTGAGATTTTTCGTTGAAAATGTCATTTTGGGCTCTCCATATGTGTCTTCTTCTCCTCCATTCTTTCACCCACTTAAGACTCCACCACCGAACCACCAGAGCTCTCAAATATTCCCACTACGGTTAGAGAGAGAGAGAGAGAGAGAGTATTACAAATAAAAGGAGTTGTATGAATCGCGTACGATGAACAAACGATCTCCCATGCTTAAAGGGTTCATCACCACAAGAGATGAACATAGTTTATTTGAAAAAGAAAAGCACAAAGGATTGTAAACGAAGCCATAACCAAGGAGCAAGGGCTTCAACGTCCCAGAAGAGCCCCCAACATTCCCATACTTGATGTTGATATCGGAGCATTAACATGGAATATTGGGAGCCCTCGAGGGAAGTTGGAACCTTCTCCTTACAAATCTCAAGAAAAACTTCACCAATCATCTCCAGCTAGTTTACACCAAGCTTCACTAGGGTTTATATAGAGAAGTTTGAAGTTGCTTTTGAAAATATAAAAGCTGATCGAATCCTATCTTTCACGAATATATAGCTGTATAGGTTTGTTTTAGGGTATTGTCTGAATCACAAATAGTTGAAGCTAACTAAACTAGGAAACATGCAAAAACTTTTTCACCTCTGACTTTGAGACAAATCATGGACATTGACTTTTTAGATCACTGAATAATATCATGGGTCGACTAATTCTCTCTCCCAAGGGTCAAGGAATTTTCTTTTACAACGCACAGACATCCATCGACAATTACAGGGAATGTCTACTGTTTAATTTGCCCATGTGAATTCAATCCTAATCAAATGATTAAAAAAACATAACAAAGGAGCGCATCACGGCTTTCTTATCTGCCAATACATCCATCGAATCCATGAAATAAATTTTCTTTTACTGAGTTTATAACTAACCTTTAATTTGTGAAGAATAAAATCTTTAACCAAAGAAATACCCCTTTTAATTTGTTCATTATAGTTTATTTAATCTATCTTCTCTTACATGCATAAATACCTAACAGATATATTGTCCGTTTTAGCACTGACCGTATCTGCTGAGGGAGACCGAGTATGCCTGACTATGCTAGAATTTATGCTTAATATATTATTCTTTTTTATTGGTTTAGTTGTAATGTATCCATATCCTTCATTTTACTTTCGGGTTTACGTTTCTTGTGATATTCTAAAGTTTTGTATTCATTTTGTCTGTGTGCCCACCGCTTTCAGGAAAGCTTTCTACTCTCAAAATTGAAAGAGAAAGATCAAGTCCTTGAGCACGCTAGGGTTCGTGTATTTACATATTCATATCATCATCCAAACACCAATTTTAGAGCCACAAATAGAGCCTAAGATTGAGAGTGCTCTTAGAAGTTTGATGCATCTTCAAATTCAGACAGATAAGGTATAACTAACAGACATGAACAATCATGTCTTATTAAAATTAATTTTGAATGTTAAATGATATAATGATCTAAATTTGTTTAAAAAATATATGAAGGCAAATTCAGAATTTCCTAGAACCCTAATATCTTCTTGTTTATATTCAGCTTCATTAGGTTGTGAATTTTGTCCTTTTGGTCTTGCTCATCTCTTCTTTTGGTCTTTGGGATCTAAAAACCCTAAACCCTAAACTATTATAACTAGTTAATGTCTTGTAATGCATGCTTTAAGGACATATTTATTGATGTTGAAAGAAGTTTCATCTTACCTTATGCATGTTTAATCCACATGTGACTCAAACGTCTACATTAAAGGTTTATAATGATTTTGGTAGAAGTGTTTGTGTATATAAACCTTCACGTTGATAAGATCTCTACTTACAAAGCAAACCACTTGTTAGGAATTGTTGATCAGATACAATTATCTCATATTTCGGAAAATTCTATATTGAGGCCTATTGAGATAAAATTGCACATCTGGATGGATCGATGGGCCTGATTAAACTTGATGAAGCTAGGTGGAATTGGACCAAAAAAATAAAAAACGTAATGAATCTAAAATCAGGAAAACAAGAAATCAACTGCGTTTAACCTTGTATTAGTTTGAGTGACACAAATTTTAAATTCGATCCTCATTCATCAAGCAAAAAGTCAATGTGTTAATGAACCTATAAGAATTTTTAGCTCACGGACATTGACTTTTTAGATTACTGTAGTAAAAAATCTTGAGAATAAAAGGACTGATTAATATCATGGATCGACTAATTCCCTTTCCCAAGGGTCAAGGAATTTTTTTTTACAACGCACACACATCCGTCGACTAATTACAGGGAATGTCTACTGTTTATACCTAACCTTCAATATTGAAGAATAAAATCTTTAACCTAGGTAGAAACATTAAGAAAAGTTGACAAAAGACATTTGTTAATCTTATAATAACATAAATATTCCCTTCAACTTAAGCAAGCTTATTGGTGTCGTTTGGTTGAATAAAAATGGAATTGTGAGTTACCATTTTAGGGTTAATTGCTATTCAGAAAGAAACGTTTGTGCGCATTTAAATAGGCAAGGGCATGATCTCTGGTTGAGCATATTTAACACTTTGCTTTATATGCTAGGCGAGAAGATATAAATATGAACACTTTGCTTCAAATTCCTGTGCTCCATATAATTAAGGTGGATTAGATTCGCCGTCTACTTTCATTGATACCTCATTGTGTTGTCCAGTTTATTCCTCGCGTCGGATCACACGGTTTAGTCTTCGTGATGGGGGCCTCAAGTTTTGGATGGATGATGGGCCTCCCCCTAGCTCAAGGATTGTATTCAAGATGACTCTTCTGATTTGCATTTGGTTTCTTGATTGTCTTGTCATTAGAGTTTTGTCCTATCTCCTATGTGATTTTCTTCGGGAAGGTTTTAACAAGGCCACCTTAAACATTCCGGTTTTCCTTTGTATATTGGTTTTGAGTTTAATGGAAATTATTTTGCCCTTTAAAAATTAATGTGCGCCTCACACATGTAGGGGAGTCACCCAAATACCTACATAATTAGTACTTTTACTTATTTGAAATGTAGCCCACTTCCAACTGAACCTAGAATATTTGTCGTACATATATATTTGTATCAACATTCTCAATGTGTTTTAATATGTATTTATCTATGGTGAAGTTTGTTCAGAAAGAAGTAATGGTCTGGCTTGGTATAGACGATGATTTGAATTAGATTTTCATTTTCAGTGGCTAATTAAGTTGCAAAGAAGCAGATTAAGTTGCTGTAAGTTTCCATAATTGTTATTTTCTTGCCCTTTTACTTTTTGTTTTATGTTTTTTTTTTATATGTCACTCAAACCTCATTTGAGAGGGAATAATCAATAAATTCAACACTGCTGATGATCTATAAAGATTTAGAAACCCCAAGGTTTATTCACTCAAACCTTATCTTCAAATGTATAACTGACAAACATGAACAATCATGTCTAATTAAAATTAATTTTGAATGTTAAATGATATAATTATCTAAATTAATTTTAAAAACATATAAAGGAAAATTCAGAATTTCCTAGAACCCCTAATGTCTTCTTGTTTATATTCCTTAAGCTTCATTAGGTAGTTAATTTTGTCCTTTGGTCATGCTCATCTCTTCTTTGGGTCTTTGGGCTCTAAAAACCCTAAACCCTACAGTATTTATTGTCTTCTAATGCATTCCTAGTTAATACATGCTTTAAGGGAATATTTATTGAGGTTGGAAGAAGTTTCATCTTACCTTATGCATGCTTAATCCACATATGACTCAAACCTCTAAAGGTTTTATAATGATTTTAGTAGAAGTTTTTGTGTATAACCTTCACGTTGATAAATGTAAATGTACAATGGGGGGTGTTAGGCCATCTCCAGTAGTGGGCTAAACCCATAAATTTAGCCCTTTCACACCCAAAAGTCATCTTCAGCAATGGATGTCTAAACTTGCTATGTCATTGGGCCAAACCCAGTCAGCAGACCAAGAAGGCCAAGTATTGGCCTGTTACATGGATGGGCTATTTCAGGCATGTTGACGTCAGCTAGCCATTCTTATAGTTTATTGTTTTTAGAAAAAAAATCTTAAAATTTGTGTTTTTAAAAAAAAGTTTTAAAAATTTGCTAATTTTTTTTATTTTATATAAATACGAACTTCATTTCTACATAATTTTCCACATTCTTTTCATCATTCTATCTAATTTCTGACATTCTTTTCATTCTTCCTTTTACATACTATTCTTACTCTTTTCCTCCTACGTAATTTCCAACAATTTTTCCATATTTTACATATTATCATTCATCTTTTTCATACAAAAATTGTCCCCCCCTCATCTAAAATGTATTTTAAATAGGGTCAAAGTAGTACTTTAATTAAATTAACCAATATATTTAAGGAAAATACTAAAAACTAATAAATATATTGAGGGGCTATGATTTAGCCCTACACTATTGGAGACGGTAAAAATATAGCCCATAACTATTCCTTAAAAAGCTATAAATGGTGGACTAAATTTTTGGGTGGTCTATGTTTAGCCTTGCATTGCTAGAAATGACCTTAGTTGGATTGGCCTAAAATTTTGATTTGCTCCCAAATCAAACTTGGCCTGTTACACGGATGGGCTATTTCAGGCATGTTGACGTCAGCTAGCCATTCTTATAGTTTATTGTTTTTAGAAAAAAAATCTTAAAATTTGTGTTTTTAAAAAAAAGTTTTAAAAATTTGCTAATTTTTTTTATTTTATATAAATACGAACTTCATTTCTACATAATTTTCCACATTCTTTTCATCATTCTATCTAATTTCTGACATTCTTTTCATTCTTCCTTTTACATACTATTCTTACTCTTTTCCTCCTACGTAATTTCCAACAATTTTTCCATCTTTTACATATTATCATTCATCTTTTTCATACAAAAATTGTCCCCCCCTCATCTAAAATGTATTTTAAATAGGGTCAAAGTAGTACTTTAATTAAATTAACCAATATATTTAAGGAAAATACTAAAAACTAATAAATATATTGAGGGGCTATGATTTAGCCCTACACTATTGGAGACGGTAAAAATATAGCCCATAACTATATTCCTTAAAAAGCTATAAATGGTGGACTAAATTTTTGGGTGGTCTATGTTTAGCCTTGCATTGCTGGAAATGACCTTAGTTGGATTGGCCTAAAATTTTGATTTGCTCCCAAATGGTCCTTAGTTCAAACCCCCATGATAGCCATGTGTGTGAGTTCCCCTCCCCTAATTTTGGCAAAAACAACATGAAGATAAATGTATGTACTGTGAACAAGTATCAATATATGAAATTAAAGAGAAGTTGCTAATATTACAACATTGAAAACCTTGTATTAGTTTGAGTGACACAAATTTTAAATTTGATCCTCTCATTCATCAAGCAAAAATCAATGTGTTAAAACCTATAAGAATTTTATTTTGGTCAGGAAACCTATAAAAAAATATACGGGGTGAGATTTTTCGTTGAAAATGCCATTTTGAGCTCTCCATATGTGTCTTCTTCTTCACCTCCATTCTTTCACCCAATTTAGACTCCACCCACCAGAGCTCTCAAATATTCCCACCACGGTTATAGAGAGAGAGAGAGAGAGAGAGAGAGAGAGAGATTATTACAAACAAAAGGAGTTGTATGAATCACGTACGATGAAAAAACGATGTCCCATGCTTAAAGGGTTCATCACCACAAGAGATGAAGAGAGTTTATTTGAAAAAGAAAAGCACAAAGGAATGTAAACGAAGCCATAACCCAGGAGAAAGGGCTTCAACGTCCCAAAAGAGCCCCCAACATTCCCATACTTGATGTTGAGATCAGAGTATTAACATGGAATATTGGGAGCCCTTGAGGGAAGTTGAAACCTTCTCCTTACCAATCTCTTGAAAAACTTCACCAATCATCTCCACCTAGTTTACACCAAGCTTCACTAGGGTTTATATAGAGAAGTCTGAAGTTGCCTTTGAAAATATAAAAGCTGATCGAATCCTATCTTTCACGAATATATATAGATATATAGGTTTGTTTTAGGGTATTGTCTCAATCACAAATAGTTGTAGCTTAATTAACTAAAATATGAAACATGCAAAAACTATTTCACCTTTGACTTTGCGACACCAAGCTTCACTAGGACATTGACTTTTTAGATATTCAAAATTCTTTGTTAGGCGAAGATATAATTATGAACACTTTGCTTCAAATTCCTTTGCTCCATATAATTAAGGTGGATTAGATTCGCCTTCTACTTGCATTGATACCTCATTGTGTTGTCCATGGACAGTTTATTCCTCGCATGGCTAGGCTAGTGGAGTTGCTCATCGGATGGTCTTCGTGATCGGGCATCGGGGCCTCAAGTTTTGGATTGATGATGGGCCTCCCCCTAGCTCAAGGATTGTATTCAAGATGACTCTTCTGATTTGCATTTGGTTTCTTGATTTTTTTTATAGTCATTTGTATGTGTAGTACTCTTTTCTGTTTCAAAATTTTGTCCTACGTGGTGTTTTCGGGAAGTAGGTGCGGAGTGAACTAATAAGATATTTTAATTAAAAAAGACCATAAGAGAAAAGTAAAAGTAAGACGGCAGCCGCTAGCCTGCTGCTATAAGAGAGGAAGAGAGATAATTCTTAGATTTTGAGGCATTAAAAGCTAATGTAAAATAAGAAAATAAAACATCATTAATATTAGGGCTGTAAAAAAAAATTAATAAATATGAGATTAATTTTAGGGGTCTCTTGTTTTGCGCCTCTCTTTATTTTAAGTTACGCCTACCAAAAAGTTTGGCACAAATCTTCCCTCCTTAACCCGCCTATTTTAATAGGGGCATATTTATCCACCCCAAATATCACTAATAGGGGCCTATCAGTTTTCCGCCCCTAATTAACAGTTAATAGGGGTGTATTATATTTTCTGCCCCTAACAGGACGCCCCTAATACTTCTTTTTTGGGTAGTGTTTGTGTTTGGGTTTTGAGTTTAATGAAAATTATTTTTCCCTTAGAAAATTAATGTGCACCCACATGTAGGAGAGTCACCCAAATACCTACATAATACTTTTAGGGTATGTTTGGTACACTGTTTTAGACTCTAGATAGGAGTAAATAGCCCATGTCAGTTGTTTGGTGTCAACTTGTATTATTTAATTACCTGACTAAGTTAAACATGTTGGGCTTTTAATACTCTCCATACCAGACTAACTAATACAACTCACACACCCTGGTTTAGATAATACACACTTAATTATAAAGGCTAGGAAAAAAATAGAACACGCTTTCTACGTGAAAAACCATACGCTCTTTTCATCTTATTCTTCCTAGAGTTCTTCTCTGCTATCTTCTCCATAAGTTATTCTTTTCACTCTTATCCGGGTATCAATCTCTCTCACTCTCTATCTCTCTCTCATACTATCTCCCACTTCAAATACATTGTCTCGTGTATTTGCATAATTTTTTGTAACTAAACTATATTTATTCAATTAATTGATTGCAAATCCTTCTGTGTAAGCTGATGTCCACTTTTCCATTAATTGATTGCAAATTCTTAGCTGTAAATTATTCAGTTCAAATGGAAGCTTGATATTCGATGTTCCAGTGCTTTTTTTGAAGCTTGAATAATAACCCTTTCGCAGTGCTTTTTTCTTTAACTAGCAACCACTTAGGCTTGAAAAACACATGCTTCAGTAAGAAATCGTGAATCAAATATTCTCCAGCGACATTGAACGACATAAACTGCGTTCTATCTCTCTCTCTCTCTCTCTCTCTCTCTCTCTCTCTCTCTCTCTCTAAATTGCTTTTACTAATTTTTTTTTCCTTTATATTATGCCTAGATATGGATGAAAGAAAGATTATGGCATACTTTATAATTAGATTGTGGTTCTTGCATATTATGGCTTGGTGCATAATTTGGTTCATGTGAATTTAAATTTCCACTTCAATTATCAAAGAATTTTAAAAAAAATAGTATGATCCGATGTTATCAGACGGAGCACCAAACATAGTATAACTTAGTCAGACTATTTATCTGAAACAGCAACAAACACCTTATAATATTATGGATAAACAATCACTACTCTCCGGAATAGATTAATACTATCCGACATAAATTAGTAAGTACAGTCCGACGTACCAAACGGGCCATTACTTATTTGAAATGTAGCCCACTTCCAACTGAGCCTAGCTAGTATCCCACATATATATTTGTATCAAACTTGTCAATCTGTTTTAATATGTATTTATCTATGGTGAAGTTTGTTCAGAAAGAAGTAATGGTCTGGTTTGGTATAGACGATTTGAATTAGATTTTCATTTTCGGTAGCTGATTAAGTTGCAAAGATGGCAGCCAATTTCTCAACAAGAAGCAGATTAAGTTGCTGTAAGTTAACCTGTAAGTTGCCATAATTGTTGTTTAGTTTCCCGATTTGAGAGGGAATAATCAATAAATTCAATACTGCTGAATAAAGATTCAGAAACACAAAAAAAGTGAAGATCTCAAGGGCATGCATGTATGCATGCATTAACATTGTTCATGTCAAGGTCCAGTTGTAGTAGCAATTAATGCAGAAAGTAGTGAAGTGAGTAGGCCTGGTTGCAAGCATGCACCTGCATAAAAAGCACCCTAAATATTGCATTAAGCTGAGAGGACGATGAGGAAAAAAGAAAGAAAGAAATAAGAAGATCGTTAGATTGCAATTTGCAGGGATGAAGTACACTATTTGCTTACTTCCTTTATCCACAAGGCAGTATGCTGTCCCACTTCTCCCTTTAAATCCAAATGGTATTCATTCGACTAGTGAAGAAGATATGATAAAATGCACCAAAATATTCGTAATGCAGTTTAGTTGGAGACCATATGCTTAATTCTAATCTTTAAAGAAGGGATCCATGTAGAGATAGAGATCACAAAGTATAGGATTTTGATTATCCAATTTGGAAAATGAAAGATTTGATTGTTTGATTATCAATCTAT
>NW_018922404.1:56956-90134 GCF_002207925.1 Prunus avium | reverse complement strand
AGCCCTAGTATCATGGGCGATTTCTCTCATTCTGTGTTACTTGAAATGTTATGGGAAGGCACTCACCAAATCCCCTTTTATTTTCAAGATTTTTCTAATTATGAATTTATTCTTAACAATTAATATAGATGGGAAACTGAGTCACTACATCCAACTTTTGATTAATCTTTATGCATAGGCGATAAATGTTTCCGGCAAAGGGGATTTATGAAGCTAACTTGGATCGTTTATTGACACAATTATCTGAACTATATCAAACCGCATTGGTTGGAAAATTTGATCTTGCTTATAATGTATATGGGCTAGTGCAAGCCTCAGTTTGCAATAGTTGTGCTAATATAGCAAGTCAAGAGATTCGCGAAAGTTGCTCTCAAAAGAAAGGAGGTATAATTTGGTACAAGGATTCTCTTAAAATACTCAGATGCCTATTTCTTACATGAAATTGACACAACTAATGGAATTATTATGACAAATACAAAATTCATTGATGCTCCCTTGTTTGATAAAAAAGTTCATGAGTTGTTATACAAATTATGTTTTCAAGCTTATGTTACTCGATTGTTGTATGCTTATGGGAACCTCATGTTTGGGGTATCGAGCACGGATTTAGTTTATAGCGCAGCTTAATGCACTTGGGACCTTTATGACTTGCATTGCAAGGAGTGCCTTGATGTCGTTATAAGTGAACTTCTAAATCAAAGTCATGGAATGAGAGGCGGCCGTGCTTATTATGGAAGTTGTTATATTAGATACCAAATTTACCCATTTATTTATGATATGTAAATTGTAATAACATGATTTTTTTTTTTTTAAAAATCTAGAAGTACTATTAAAGTCAATAAGCATACCATACGTCCTCTAGAGTTCAATATCAAGTAACAGAACTATAAAGTACTGCAAATCGACGCACTCGGCAGTACATATTCAGAACATAGATAATGCAATAGTGCTCAGTGTCTTCTTCACATGTCAATGCATCAAATAAAAGAAATTTGAGGAGTTTAACCATACAGCACCTTCCACTTTGGTTTTCCCTCTGTCTCCGAAGAAGAAACCTCATCAATGAAAGATGCAGCAAGCTCAGTAAACATGATTTCACATGCTTCCAGATGCGAGCGGCCAAGAGTCATTGCGGCTGCATGCTAAATTTAGAGACAAAAAAGAATCAAGAAGCATGGAATAGTTATCAAAGAAAAAGATTATAAGTTCTCTAATTAGAGCAAACCCTTACAGACGCAACAGACCTCAAACTAGTAGTAATATAATAGAATCCTACAGTACGGATTTAGAACTGACCCCAGATTCTGACGCCCCATGACAAATTTATTGTACTCACAGAAACAAGAAAAAGAGAATAGAGAAAGGTTATACTGAAATTAAACAAACCTCTAACAGTACTTACTATATGTGCCTCAGATGAAGATTTTAGAGACGGACAAAATTAGATGGTAAAGATCTTGGGTTGCAACTATACTACCAGCTTCTCTATTATTTGGCGGACCAACATACAAACATTGCACACATAAGCCACTGATCCAATTTGTTGTCTGCATCTTGCGACTGATTAGCCTTCCCAACCAACTCAACAGATGTGATATGAGCCAGACGTTGCATAACCTCTGCCCTACAAATAAAGATTGTGTTGCGATAAGATCGTGGAATTTCAGTCTTGAAATTTGGGTTGACCTGGAAATACTGATCCTAATAAAGCATGTAAAAGATAAGAGCAATATAGCCATACAAGAAAAATCATGTTCCCAGCACAAATGCACTGAAATCGTGCCTAACAAAAACATTTAACGTGTATGTGCAACCTAAGATTTTTTTTTTCTTCGCAAACTCTACATATTAGTAATCCCTTCTTTAGTTGAGCCACTCTAAAATACAATAAGTTCAAACTCAGAAGAGCACACCAATACTGGAAAGGAACATACATCTTGTTTTGAAATCAAAAGAAACATGTGTTAAAATAACTATACGTAAACAACAATATACTTACTTTGCCTTATGGCCAGATCTTGGACAAAGTTCAGCTGCGTATTTGACAAACTCACTAAGACAACAAGCCCACCTGTTCTTATCAAGGCTCTCAAATATTACAGATTGAAGTGTCACGTCCTGGGGTTGCATCAGATTCTTGTCCAAAATCAAATGGACGCCAGAATCCCAATAGCAGCTCTGCATGATGTCATCCCCGAAACATTAGAAAAAGATCCATGAATGAAACACAATAAGATACACATTTGCAACATTGCAACTCAAATGAAAAGCAGGACAGGGGGAATGAATAGAGAATGGTTAAAGATAGGAAGATAACACACCTCATGCTCTTTCAAGACATCGATTATAATATTGGTTCAGGTTCATATTTTTGGCATATGAAGACTGAAATGAAGATCAGTTGAAAATTTCAGCTACTTGAAGTTGACATGACAATGTTGACGGAGACCAATAACCTTTGCTATCTTGCTTCAGAAATTTGAGTATCATATGGTTCATGGCAAAATCAAGGTCACACAGAACTCCACAAGTTTATCATGTTGGATGTCCTGAGTAAGCATTCCTTTCTTCAGAACTGTCAAGAGTTGTGAGGTTACACTGTCTAAGTAGTCTCATGTACAATTAGGTGGCTGATCCTCTGTGTGGACTCTCAAGTAAAAGCTCAAAACTCGGTGAAGACAGTCCAAGGCCATGAAACGATGGGTCTTGTCCTAAATGAATAAACCACATAATGTCATACAACTTACACCTGAATGAAGGACCATAAGGATAGGCTCCTACCCCACTACAAATTAACATGATAAGACAACATGATTGGACCAGGGACACAACAACCAATTAAACAAATGCATGCTTTATTGTCCTCTACGCAAATTTGTTCTTGGACTCACTCTAAGAAACTTGTAGGGTTGATCCAAGTAAGAGCTTAAGTTGTTGATGAAAATTGCACCATCACCAAGACATAGAAGAAGAGTTACCAAAGGGTAACCAACCAGACACAAAAATTGTCCGCATGAAATTAAATGAAAAATATAAACATGCTAGGGGAGGATGTAATTAAATGAAAAATATAAACATGCTAGGGGAGGATGTAATTAAATGAAAAATATAAACAGCACTAGCTTGATAGAAAAATCATATTTAACAATAATTACAAAGGGGGGAAAACAGTTGACCTGACAATGTAAAAGGAAATAAAACACCAACCATACCATCCAAAAGAAAACATTTAAAAGCCAACTTCAAGGGAAACATTACAACCACAGAATATGAGAAGAACCCTTTTGGGAGAAAAACCTGTAATTCTAGCATATAATCAGAGTGAAAATCCAAATACCAAAAGTTGCCTCTGTAACCTTGGCACATGAATTTATCATGCCCCAACGGCCCCATTAGTGGCAAGTACAGGAGATCTGAAAATGAGAATATTCACAAAATAAACAAGACAATTCCAGGACCACCATGATGATTTGTACAGGTAAAAAAACTATTTATCGCTGTAAAAGGTATGAAATTATTAGGAGTGGAGGATAATGATAGCAAATTCCATCAATTTCAAATATGATAACTTGATATTCAGTCACCTGATGCGAGATAAGGTAACTATGCTCATATGAAGGAGGCTAAATTAAGAACTATTTTGCGGATTGGACTTGCAAAAATTGGTCATTCTTGTGAACATGTTGTTTGACTTGTTTTCCAACTCATTCATATTCGTTTCCCAGCTCATTCCGTATTCTGAATTCTAAGAAGAAAAATGAATTTTAAACTACTCATTATGCATACTAATTTTGAGCTTATCTTCAAGCTCCTGTTCTTCCATCTCCTCATCAAGCAGGACATCAATTTCCGGCCTATATCCAACTCTCATCATCTCAGCAACTAGCAAATTGAGCTTCTCATACACCTCGTTACATCTTGGATGAGCCTTGTCCCCAACCAGGAATGCGTGTAACTCATCTTTCACCTCAATCCAGCTGCAACCAGGCTCTTTCTTCAATTTGCTACGCTTCATTGTTTTCCTCATCTTTGAGACCTCACCCCACATTCCAGCTTCAGCATATATATTTGATAGTAGAACATAGGTAGAGGAATCTTGAGGATCCATTTGCAAAATAGAGCTGGCTGCTTTTTCAGCCACTTCTACATTTCCATGGAGCTTGCAAATGCTAAGCAGCGTCCTCCATATAATGTCGTCAGCTTCAAAAGGCATATCTTGAATAAGCCTCAGGGCCTCATGAACTTGACCTGACCTCCCTATGATATCCACCATACACGAGTAATGCTCCAACTGAGGGTGTAAACCATAGTCATTACACATTGTGCGGAAATAATGTAACCCCTTTTCAACTTGTCCTATATGTCCACAGGCTCGGAGTATTGAAACAAAAGTGGAGTGGTTTGGCTTAACATTCTCAAGCTGCATGTTCTCAAAAATTCTAAGGGCATCTTCTCCAAGGCCGAAGTTTGCATACCCAGAAATCATGGCATTCCATGTAACAGCATCTCGCTTAGGTGCCTTTTTGAACATTAGATAAGAATCTTGCATGTTGCCACACTTTGAGTACATATCGACAAGAGTGCTGGTTATGTATGCATCTAATTGCAATTCATGCTTGATAATCTGAGCATGGATTTGCCTCCCAAGTCCAACAGTAGCCAAATTAGCACAGGTATCAAGAACTGTTGCGTATGTGAAGTTATCAGGTTCTGCACCCATTTCCAACATCTGAGAGAAATATCTCTGTGCATCCTCATTTTGCTTATGTAGTGAGAAACCAGATATGATTGCATTCCATGAAACCATGGTTTGTTCCTCTGTTCTGTCATGTATCTTTTCTGCCTCTTCCATCATTCCGCACTTGCAGTACATATCGACAAGGGCACCTCCAATAAACAAGTTCATGCCCATTCCAGATTTAATAATTCTGCTATGGATTTCCATCCCATAATTTAAAGAATGTTGAGCCGCACACACTTTTAGAACACTGCCAAAGGTGAACTCATCCGGCTCCATCCTTGAGCGGAGCATGGAAACGAAGAATGAAAGTGTCTCCTTTTCATTTTCATTCTGTCCATGAGCTGCAATAATTGCATTCCAAGACACAGCATCTCTACTTACCATCTCATCAAACACGCGAGAGGCCCCAAACAGATCTCCACATTTACCATACATGTCCAAAATGGCATTTGCTACACATATATTTGATCTCAAGCTACTCTTAACCACTAATACTTGCAGTTGTAGCCCCTCCAAGTGCCCCTTGATCACTGCACAAGCACTGAGTGCACCAGATAATGTTATCTCATCAAAACCAAGACCAGACTTCAGCAGAAGCAGAAATAACTTAAGAGCTTCAAAACCTTGCTCGTTTCTAGCATAGCCAACAATAGTTGCATTATATGACTGCAAACTACGATTTGGCATCAAGTTGAATATCTTTCTAGCATCAGACATACTGCCACATTTTGCATACATGTCCAATGTGGCAGTTCCAACTATCACATCATATAGTAAGTCTGTCTTTATAGCATGTACATGAAACTGAGTGCCTAACCTATATGCAGATAATCCTGCACAGGACCTGAAGACACTAGCATAGATAGATTGGCTTACCCCGACTCCTGCTTTCTGCATTTCCTTAAACAGATCTATACCCTTGACAAACTGGTCATTCTGAACAGAACCTGCAATCACAGCGCTCCAACAAACCCAATTCTTTTCAGGCAATTCACGGAAAACCCAAAGTGAACAATCCAGTTCCTTACACTTTCCATACATATCTACTAAAGCACTTCCCGTGACCACATCAATACCAAAACCCATCTTGACTGAAACACAATGAATTTGAATCCCCAAACCAATCTCTTCCATAACAGAACATGCTTTCAGAACCATAGCAATCGTAGTGCAGTCGAATTCCACACCCACATTCCCCATATTCACATAAACTTCAATAGACTTATGATAGTCACCATTCTGCAAGTACCCTGAAATCAAAGAATTCCAAGAGACCACATCTCTCTCGGGCATAACATCGAAACAAGACTGCGCAAACTCCATGTTTCCACTCTCAGCGTACCCAAAAATCATGGTGTTCCACGAGACCGTGTCCCGCTGTGGCATTCCGTCAAACACCTTACTTGCATATTCCAAAACGCCACACTTTACATACATTTGGATCAAACAATTTGTAACAAAGACAGTGGGCTCAAACCCAGAAACTATCATGCGAGCGTGGGCTTGTTTTCCCGGATTCGGAGCTCTGCCATGGGAGCATTGCTGGAAAATATGGGAGAATGTTTTGAAATTCTTGGTGGGTGTTGTTTGGTTCTGTGCGAGAGTAGAGAATGAGTAAATGGGTGGTTGTGTTTGTTGGTAAAGAGATTTCAAGCCCAGACCAAAGTTTCTCTGCAGTAAGAACAAAGCTTGTTTTATTTCGCTGAATAGCACAACCTCACAAGCCTCAAGGTAAAATAAAATAGCAATGCAATGAACTAACCCGTAAGTCCTTCTTGTGGACAGCACTTGAAAAAGCGAATACATGCTGAACAAAAATTGCACTCCACTGCATGCTGGGCTTCAGTAAACGTAGTATGAAAGTTATAACTAATGAAGCAGACTCCCCAATAACAAATAAATATATATATTGACATACATTGAAAATAATGAAAAAAACTCATAAACTCTGATATTTTTAGATGCTATTTTATGCAATAAAGAGCTATGAACTGCATTGATGTTAGAGGCCGAACTTTCTTGACCTCCACCATATACAATAAAGAACAAACGCATCTGGTCAAAGAAACAAGCTTTTGACAAACTAATCTCCATACAAACCTTTCTTTGGAATGTAGATGCCTCATTTTCACCTTTTGGGGATTCACTGCAAGAAAAAGATTTTCCCAGTTACAAAATGATATGGTTAGACTGAAAACAATGAATAACTCAGATCAACAACAATGCCTCCCGCATATCTTTGGAAAAGGGAGAAACCGACCTTTCTCTCCATCTTAGAAGTGCTTCTAAAAGAGGTATGCATTTATGTCGAGCTACCATAGCTGAGGAATCCAGTGCTTGCTCATAAGCAGGGTCAGAAGGTCGGGGATATTGCCCATCCTGCAAGTTTCCCACATAACAAAATGAAGAAAAACATCACATGTTAGATTAATGCCAAACCAACCATAGCAATACAAACATTCACTCAACGGCAAAAGGCACTGACTCATTGGGTGAAAGATATAGACAATGCACAGTAACAAATGACAATGTTGGTACCAGTTCTACACAAATATTCTTATGCAGTAGCCTAACAATTTAATTATCATTCTTTGTTATTTCTTCTCAATTTCCCAACCCATGAAGCCATGCCAGTGCTGGCTGTCGGGGCTTTGCAAGGTTATGGTTCTTGTGGACTATATTTAATCCTTTTATTTTACTGCTTCAGCAGAATCAGCATCATAACTTCAAAAGAATTAATCCCAAATGGCAATGAATTATCCAAATTCTACTAATGTTTGCAAATCATGTCTTGCTGTGGTCATACAAAGATTACAAAGAATCAATGACCATCCTAAGTAACTCTACCAAGTTCCTTGAGAGCCAACTAAGAACTATAATAAGGCATGCTCGAACTAATGGAACTATTAGATGAAGTGAGCTGAAAAGCCAGAGGTAGAGCTACATAGATAAACAGACAGAGAGCTGAAAATCCAAATACAACCAAATAGGAAAAAATTGCAGACCTGAGCTCAATACGACGCCGTGCGAGTGGAAGGAACCGCTGGAGCAGGCGCGTTGGGGAAACGGTGGTCACTTGACCCCCGGAAGGCCGGAAAACACCATAGGAGGCAAGAGTGGTACCACCTGCTCGACAAAATTCCTCACTGAAACGCAGCAAAGGCAGCGCGCGTCTTTAATTTGTTTTTTTCCAAAACGACGTCGTATTTGTTTAACGTTTTTCTGATCTTTACTATTTCAGTAAGCTAGTTAAAAATGAAAAGAAAAACAGGCGTCCTCTCTTCTTCTTCTTCTTCTTCCTCGCACTCGGAGGCATATAATGTTTACGAATGAACGGAGGCAAGAAGAGCGAACTGGAAGATCTGGAACTCCAAGGCTGCAATACCTTCAGGTAACTGGCCCTACACCGTAAAAATCTATCTTCTTGTTAATTGAAAATTTTATTATTATCCAGCTTAGGTCTTCCTTTTTTGTTCCAGGAATTGGTTTCTCAATTTCAGAATACAGCAGATGATGAAGGTATGTCCTTGCCCTTGCCCTTGCCTATACTCTTAACCTTATTCCTTGCATTTTATAGCTCTCTATCTCTCTGCAGTTTGGATTTCGTTGCTTATGTTGGTGCCTAGACCCTTTCTTATATTTGTGCATTTTCATGATTACAAGTGATAACCTAGCACTTGCAGCACTAGTTTCAACCTTGGCAATGAAAAATTTGTTGTGATTTTGAACTTCATTTCCACCGAGTGTCAGTAATTTTGTGATATCAGGCAGGAGACAGGGTATCTGGTGTTAGAATTCTTCTGATGAGTCAATGACAACTGATTCATCTCAAGGTCATTTGATTAGTTATTTGTTCCTTTCTTTCTGTACAGAGACAAAAGAGAAAATTGTTGCTAATTTGGCCAACTTTGCTTATGATCCTTACAACTATACCTTCTTGCGGCAGGTATAAAACGTATTTTGATATTCAGTTTTCTATTTTGGTATAAAAGTTCCATGACCATTTTAGCCTGACAAGCATTTTAAGATTACAAACAGCTCAATGTGTTGGAACTTTTTGTGGACTGCATAACAGAACCGAATGAGAAGCTGGTGGAATTTGGTTTAGGAGGAATCTGCAATTGCTGCGCCGGTAAGTTTACCTATTTAATCCTTATACTGACTCTGCTACTCCTAGTTCTTAAGACACCATCTAGTAAGTAGCTAGCACTAGTATGTGAGTTGTGTATTTATTTTAAGTTTTAACTTTAATGTTTTAAGTTGCAGATCCGGCAAATGCCATAATTATCACGCAGTGTGGTGGGATCCCTCTTGTTATTCAATGTTTATCAAGCCCAGTTAGAAACACTGTAAGTAGGAACTTGTACTTTGTGTCGGTGTGCACATGCCGTGCTTGTTCTGTTTCTTTTTCAGTTGCAGGAGTAGTTCATGTGTGTTTTATAACCTCATAATTCTCATTGGTTTTACTAATTGTTTCCTGGGGATGGTATTCAAAAGTTGGACCTGATAAACTCTTATAATAGAGGGCACTCTGAACTGAGCCAATATACCTAGTTTAAAATAATGTGTGCATTTGAAACTATTTATACACCACTAACATTTTGATTGATCAACAAGATTCTTGATGGTTGGTAATGAAAACTGACTTATGTTTTTACGACGATATAGAATATTTGACAAATTAATTGATTGTTAGGTGAATTATGCAATTGGATCACTTTATTATCTATGCAACGCATCTAACAAGGGGGAGATTATGAAGCCAGAGGTGGTTGATGTCATGAAGAGATATGCTGCAGCTGAAGAAGTGAGTGTCAGTTTCAGTAATCTAGCCAAGGCATTTTTGGACAAACATGTTTCTGAAACTGCTTAGAGAGAAAGTAGCTCTTGTTTTATGATGCATCTGGATTTTTGGTCTTTGTAAGCATTTCTGTTTCCTTCAGAAAATTTTGTTCAACATATTTTTCGGCATAGTTGTTTTGCCAACACCTTTATACCAAAAATTCTGCTGTACGGCCATTGTATTGGTGCATCCACATTTTCGACGGCTGGATTTAAATGATTTGATCTAATGGCATTTTTGGACAAACATGTTTCTGAAACTGCTTAGAGAGAAAGTAGCTCTTGTTTTATGATGCATCTGGATTTTTGGTCTTTTTAAGCATTTCAGTTTCCTCCAGAAAATTTTGTTCAACATATGGTTCCGCATAGTTGTTTTGCCAACATCTTTATACCAAAAATTCTGCTGTACGGCCATTGTATTTGTACATCCACATTTTTTACGGCTGGATTTAAATGATTTGATCTAATGGTCCAAAATATGTTGTGAAGACACAAATAAAATCTCCTAAAACTGCTGGAAAACTGGTTGGTTATATTGGGTCAGTTTGCTTCCCACATGTGAAAGAACATTGGAAAAGGTCAAATCTTGCAACCCAGAACTAACATCTCCAAGGGGGTCATTACCATCTCTTCCATGGGGATTTTTTGATTTTTAGACTATCTATTCCGGGGCCTTTTTGTTCTTTCTTCTATTTTCTGGTGTTATTGCTTTAACGTTGAACAACTGATGAAAACAAAAGTAAATTCGAAACTAGACATAGTGAAAGTGACATTAATACTATCCAAAGCAAATCTAATATTAATAGGAAAATCTCCAATACTTTAAGTAAAACAATATTTGTAAGTTTAGTTTAAATAATAATAAACTATAATAATATAGTGTGGTTGAACTTTTATTTTTTTACTTTAATAAGAAAATTTATAATTAGTAAACAACTATTTTCTAATTTCATAAGAGTGATAATTTGTGTAATAGGCAACATTGCCTAGTTCATTTGTCTTGTCCATTGGAGTGAGCAGTTTTTTCTAAGAGCCAACTGAATAGGCAACATGCCACATCAGTCTATATAGTACACTTTTGCCTACTTCATTTGCCTATACTCTTAGAGATGCTCTAAAGAAAGATAAAGGTGGGGCTAGGTTATTAAGTAATAGAGTTAAAATACATTAAAATACAAGGGTTGGGCTTGTAAATGACATGTGATTTGGAGTTTGGCTTGGGAGAGCATTAGGTTGGGCTTGGGAATTTGACATTGGGCTTAAATATTTGGAAAAATAAACTAAAAATCACACAGCCCGTTTGGTTTGGTTCGAACCGGCTTTCTCACTACGAAAATCGGAATCGTAACTGAACCAAACAAGTCTGGTTCAATTTTTTGACCTAAAGTTGACTTTTTAGTTAACAAGGTTTTTTAGGTTTTTTCTAGCCCTGTTCAACTCGGTTTACCGGTTCTTCGGTTCCAATACCTACCCCTAATTATGCTGACCCAACATTCTAATTTACTAAGTAAACGAATCTCCTATACCTTGGCTACCTAATAATGCAATTTAATTACATAATGTGTTGATATATAGGTTAGATCGCTCTTTCTGGGTTATCCCTCATCAACAAATAACACTTTAAATCATGCACATCTTGTTTGAATGGTACACATCTGGACGACATGTGGTATATGTAAACACGAATACTTTCATTGACCAATAAATAATAATAAAAGAATGAAAAAAAAATAATGAAATAGTAATAATTACAAATATAAAAAATATCAATAATATTATGTTACTAACTATTGTTGATACAAATTTGAATGTAAAACTTTTCAATAAGAACTATATACAAATTTGAATGTAAATCTTTTCAATAAGAACTATATTGTTTCTAGTACGTTTAATATGCTGAAGTCACTTTGTGAACCAAGATATGCAATTGCACATAAATCACTACACCAAAGTAGAGCTTTTATGGCTTAAAATTTACAGCACTCTTTTTGTGCGTATCGTTAATGCTTCATATTTACGGTACACAATAATGCACGCCTTAAAAATCTATTTTTTTAATCTTCAATGATGTGCTTCGTACGCCCTAGTTCTATTTGCAACCCGTTAAAAAAGATTATTTTTTCTTTTTAATTTCCCTTGTATTTCTTTTTCCTTCATACCAGAATATTCTAGCTTCTCTCTCTATCTCCCTCTCTCTCTCTTACTTCTTTCTCCATCTCCCTTTGTCACAATTCCTGGCTCCTCTCCTACTGGAAGATTCAAGAGCACACCAATATATCTAAAGCCCTAACATACCATGGTCTAAGGGCTCCTCATTCGCTACTGTTCTTCGAGCTCTAACCCTACGCTTCGAAGTTCTTCGAAGTTGATTTTATGACTTTTGATATTACACATTACACCAAGATGCAATGTATTCAAAGTGGCATAGCTTTAGTGATGCAAATGGGATTGACATGCATTGGTTTTTATTAGCTTGTTTAAAGTGGTGTCTTTAACAACTTTGTTTTGTAGTAAAACGTTTGTGGGTATCGTAACTAGTAAACCCTTAGGAGACACAACTCCTCCTATTAGGGACATCTAGAGGTTTAACGGCTTGTGGCACATCCTAAGTGCCATTGAGATTACCTGCGAAAGTGGTTTAGTTAGCTTTTCGTTTTATTTTTGTTTTCGTTTCTAATTTTGCTCGAGGAGTAGCAAAAGATAGGTTTGAGGTAGGCATGATTCATATCCCATTTTATCATCTCATCAGGATTCATTCTAGCCAAATCTGTCCACTTTTTCATCTCGTCTTCAACCTCTTGAATCATCAACTTACGGTTCATGCATAAAGGCAGTTTTTCCCAAAATCTGAATCCGAAGTTACAGTATCGACCATATTTTGAGTCTAAATGCTCTATGACACAGTCAAAAAGGAACTCGCTGAGTTTGGTTCCCTCGTTGGTGTCCCCCAAACTACTTAACACATCGAAATTTTTCATCATGCTGCTGGCAATAGTTTCCAAGTCAAGAAGCAAGGGACTGATGAAAAAACCTTTCATTACATCCATTTTATGCAGAGTCACATCTCCAAACAATAGTTTAGCTTTCAAGATAACTTCATTTGCATGGGTGAGCTTGTCTCCTCTCAATCTTTCCCCACCAGCATTGATGCTATGTAATATAATAGATACATTATTGACAAGAGCAGCCATCATCTCACTACCAGTCTTCTTTCTGTCCATTGAAGTGGCAGAGTCTATCAGATCACCATCATGTCCTAGTTGCAACTGATCATTAGAGTAATCCATAAAGTGAGGGTAGAAGGACCTATGCCCTGGAACCAGCAGCATGAAAAGGATGTAAATCACATTTGGAGGATCTTATCATATTGTAAAAATAAATCACATTTAGGGGTTAAAGGACATCTAGACAGTAGAAATTATGTAGCAGATTTTAGCAAAGTATTTTATGCATCTGTTTTTGCCTTGCAATTTCTACTATTATTCAAGTACTCTACCTGAGCTATCATCCAGACTACTAGAAGAAAATGAAGCTTCAAGTACAAATCCAGGGCTCAGACTATCACCATGATGAAAGATCCCAACTGACCTATCTGTCTTTCTTTGAGCCTGAGGAGGAACAAGCGAAGATAAATGAGTCAAGAAATGTATAACCGGAGCACCTTTTTGTCAAACAAAAGACAAATCTGAAGTTAATAAAAAAGAACAACAGTAATATGTGCAAGTTAGCCACAACGCAGGCAAGTTAACAAAGATTGACTATAATACTGTAGTTCCCATTTTCCAATAGAACGTAATGATGGGAAAAAAGGACAACATAAACAACTAAATTTGCATGATAAGATAGTTAATTTTGATTGGAGAATTGAGTTGATTGGCTATGGAGTATCCAATACTAATACGGCCCCAAAACACCTCGATACATATCAGACATTCCAGATCTGTATCTAACTGACTTGTTGCAAAGTTTGACTAACATGCATATACAAGGAAGATGCGGTGGATACACAAGATTAATACAGAGTAGATATGGAGGGGTTATTTTATAATAATTTTTTTAAAAGAAAAAAATATATATATCCATACGAGGAGAAATTTTTAAATGTTTCAGGTACACCACGTGTCTGGTGTACCATCCAATAAACATAGAACATGTGAAATTATTATCCAACCTACTGCAAAATTCATTCATCAATATATCATACGACCCTTGATTTTCAAGGCGCCGGAGCACCATCCTTGTTGTTCGTTCACTCACCCCATATATCACACGACCGTCGCTCCCTGAGCAGCGCGCCAGAGCACCGCCCAAAACCCACCACCAACACCATCATTCAACGGCCTTGTAGTTCAGGCCGTGAACCTAACAGCCGAGACCAGTTCCTCTCTCGGCTACAATCGTTTGATTAGGAAGACGAGTTCAAACAGGCGCACCACTTATCCATCCAACATTCATCAACACATCGACTCACGGTAGACCGTGCTGGCACGCCCGCGCACAACCGCACAACATCCAAAAGCAGGAAACCGCGTGTTAACGCATATCCCCTCGGCCCGAAACACCAGGCCGTGAGATTTGCGCGGCAGACAACTATTATTCAAGTACTCTACCTGAGCTATCATCCAGACTACTAGAAGAAAATGAAGCTTCAAGTACAAATCCAGGGCTCAGACTATCACCATGATGAAAGATCCCAACTGACCTATCTGTCTTTCTTTGAGCCTGAGGAGGAACAAACGAAGATAAATGAGTCAAGAAATGTATAACCGGAGCACCTTTTTGTCAAACAAAAGACAAATCTGAAGTTAATAAAAAAGAACAACAGTAATATGTGCAAGTTAGCCACAACGCAGGCAAGTTAACAAAGATTGACTATAATACTGTAGTTCCCATTTTCCAATAGAACGTAATGATGGGAAAAAAGGACAACATAAACAACTAAATTTGCATGATAAGATAGTTAATTTTGATTGGAGAATTGAGTTGATTGGCTATGGAGTATCCAATACTAATACGGCCCCAAAACACCTCGATACATATCAGACATTCCAGATCTGTATCTAACTGACTTGTTGCAAAGTTTGACTAACATGCATATACAAGGAAGATGCGGTGGATACACAAGATTAATACAGAGTAGATATGGAGGGGTTATTTTATAATAATTTTTTTAAAAGAAAAAAATATATATATCCATACGAGGATAAATTTTTAAATGTTCCAGGTACACCACGTGTCTGGTGTACCATCCAATAAACATAGAACATGTGGAATTATTATCCAACCTACTGCATTTCTTCTTATGACATGTGGCGGACTGCATTGGACATATTCCATATGTCTTCCGTCTATTGGATGGTACACCAACCACGTGGTGTACCGGGAACACTAAAAAATTACTCCCATGAGAGATGTATTGGCCAACTCTGATAGATAGTTAATGTGCCACGTCAGATATTTCTATAATTAATCTAGTACCACATCCCTATAAATACATGGGATTAGAGCACCAGAAGACACATATAAAGTCATCAAACACACTAGTGGTTCTCAACATCTTTGCGAAATTATTGATTTCACCATCACCTTCACGTGCGATTCATAAAACGGTTCAACACACTTGCACTTTCGAGTTTGGGTTAAGTTTTACTATCTGGATCCAATATATTTAACCTCTGGAGAGCACACTGTGCCTTGTTTTCAAGGTAGGAAAGCCTAAGACATAGAGGTGTTCCTTTCTTGGCCACAATCATTTGACAACTTCCATAATCCATCGCATCACTGCCAACACAAGTTGTACGTTTGGCCTTCTGCGGCGTACTAGCACGACCACATCTATTTCAACTAAGTACGTTGCAAAATTAGTTGTAAATTATTTTTAGGTTACCATTTTTGGCGCGCCTAGTGGGACACTACAGTGCTAAATTCATCATATTTTCATGCAAGTTGAAACCACTCACAATTTAAGAAGCGATCTGAGGCAGAAACCCATATGGGAACACGAATCACATTTGGCCAACCGGGACCGAACGTAAGTGATTTGATGACAACCACTGTTCTTGAAACAAAAATAAAAATTATATTAAGTGGTTTGATGACCAATTGGGCACGGCAGTGAGCCTGCCTCCTTGCACTCAAGTTCGAACTTAGATTAGATTATTTAAGTCCATTCAATTTTTAATAAAAGGTACTATTTAATAAGGTATTCCATAAATAAAATGAAAGAGTTATTTAAGCTAACATGTCCTAAGAAATTACATGCAAACCACCTGAGATTTTAATTTATTTTTTTTACAGATCCCGTTTTAGTTGATTATTCGTCTAAAAATTGATGATTATATATATATCTTGGCAAAGTTAGCCTTTGAGATTAGATTGCACATACATTCATAGAAGTTCATTTTGTCATTTGCATAAGTTATTTTGTATGAAATTATCAATTTTTGGACTAACAATCAACAAAAAGGGTTTTATGAAAACAATTTGAAACCTCAAGTGGTGTTCGTATAATTTTTAAAATCTCAGGAGGTTTTGTGAAAATACTGAAAACCTCAAAGGGTGTTAGTGTAAAAAACTCGAAATAAAAAATGTGTCATTAAAATACATTAATGTTATTTACCTAAATATTGTTAATTCTTATGCATGTAATTGTTGTCCTGTAAAGGACCCACTAGTGTAGTGATTTGGAGTATTTACTCCATCAGACAAGGTCCTGGATTCGAGCCCTAGCATCCATGTAGTATGTGTGAGTTTAGTATGCTGTCGTCCCTCTCAATAAGAAAGGTCCTCAAAAAAATTGTTGTCCTAAATGCAGAAAAAGTTATGTGCCTAACTTTTAACATGGGTGGTCCTTGCCTATGACAAAAATTTCCACCGTCCAAAGAACTTAAAAACCGACTTCTTTGTTGGTTCATGGTCCAGCAAGGTAGGGTCAATCATGTCAATTAGCTCAACAACCACTTCATACTTTTCAATTGCTTCGTTATTCAAAGAAACATCAAGAAAAAGGAAGAGAAAATGCCTTTAATAATTTGTTTATCTTACTTTACTTTATTTCTTTTTTTTAGTTTTAGCCACTTGCCATGTGCGCCAATGCTTAAAGAAACAACAAAAGAAAAGACATCTAGGCATGGGATATTTCGTCCAAAAAAAAAAAGGCATGGGATATTACACTCTACACCCAAATGGACCAATAATTCACAATTTCTACCCCACCTTAGGGATCTTGTCACCATCCTTGCTGTTGCTGGCCAACTAGTTTGGGCATGCACAGTCCACAAACATAAAGCACTCTTTTTGAGAGCCGGTGTTTTGGTGTTTCTGTTGTATGTGCTTATATGTCTACAACGTACTAGAGTTTTATTCTGTCCAAAAACAAAACAAAAAAGTTATAGAGTTTTCATTTAATCACATTTTATAAGATAAATTCTAAATACTAAATGCTAAATTTGAAGCACTTAATTCTTAAACTAGCCTTTTTATGAGTGTTTTTCTAAAGGCTACAAGTGTTTTCTGACAACCAAAAATACTTCGGACAACGTTTGACAGAAAAATTTATAAGTGTTTCTAGGTCATAAAAGCACTTTCTAGATAAGCACCTAATATGTGTTTATTCAGGAAGCACTCCCAAGTACTTTTTTAGGAAGCACTTCGATTTCTTATTATCAGTGGAAAATGGTCTTAAATTGTAGACGAGTGGTCTCAGGTTCGAACCCCCATAACACCTAAGTAGTGTGTGTCACTGGCAGACCTACGTAAAGACAGGTGTGGGTGCCCACATTTAAATGTTTTCTTCAATTGTGTAGGCTACAATAACTAGAACATTTTGGCAATATTTTGCATGTTCAACCCAATATTTTGCTTGTATAGCCCCCAGTTGGCTCACTATCAAAACCCAAAATATCAGGCCAGTTTAAGAAATGATTTAGTTTGTCTCCCATACCACGTGTATTTTGTGTGACCTTTCATAAAATAATAATATAGTTATATAAATATATAATATTACTACATAAATAAATATTATAATATTATATATAACATTTATGCCCACACTTTCACCATTTAATGAGTCCACCACGTGTGTGTGTGAAACCCTTATCTCCCTTAATAGTTTACACTATCGCTTGTATTAAACAAACAAAAAACACTTTATTTTGGACATAAACACAATACAAGCACCAAAACTTAATTAACATAAATAGTATCGTTTATGCATGTTTTCATGATTTTATTCTACTTATAATTGTTATTTCTAGAATTTCATGATTTTAAGCATTTGTGTATATTTGTCTAAGACAAATAGACAGCAATAATGTCATTTTGTATAAGCTACTTTACTAACTCTAGCGACATCAAAACATACGTCCTTGTCCGCGGGGTCGGATAAGGAAAGTGTTTGAATTATAATAGGTCATGAATTTGTTCCCATCCTAGTGTATTGGAGGAAAAAAGAATACGGAGTTTATGTGTTATGATGTTACACTTTTTACTTTGTCATGATGTGAATAAGGGGCTTTGCTAACTTACGGTGAGATACTAGTACAAGTACAAAACATTACTTGTGTGGCATGCAGAAACTTACCATATTCTACCAAATCTGCTCCTTCTTTCCTTCCATAGGCATTTCTAAAAAATGGTCAATATCGCAAGGGGATTGTAGCTAAAGTAGTTATAAATTACCCCTGCATTGGAGGCCACAACATATTTTATTTTATTTTTTCAACAAAAAAAGGGTTTACGTAAATGGGGTGATAATAGAAAAGGGGCTAGGGCATCATGTTATCATTCCAAAGTTCAATAAATTTGAGGTTTTCTCATATCTGGTAGATTTCAGGCTATTGGTTCTCTTAGGCTAATCATTTGATTGCCTCCATATTGGCACACTGCGTTAAAAAACCTCTCACCGGCATAGGGCGTAGTTCTTGTAGGAGGAGCTTGTTTGTACTTCTGTAAGAAGCATGTTTGCTCATAGCCTCTTTTGTTAAAAGTATGTTAAAGTTTTTATGAAAAGGAATCAAGTGCTAACTGGAAAAAACACATGCTAAGTTCTTCTCAAGCTAGCACTGAAAAGTGCTTTTATAGTCCAGAAACACTCATGTATGGGAGTGATTTTGAAAGGACTAAAAATATGTTTTCTGACAACCAAAACCGCTTCTTACAGTGTTTGACAAAAAAGTTAAGAAGTGCTTCTAAAGAAACACCTGCTATGTGTTTCTTCAAAAAAAAGCACTTGAATTTCTTATAAATTTTTTGAATGTTTTTATAATAAAAGCGCTTATGAGCATAAGTACTTTCTAGAGAAACAGTCTCAAACTATGTCATAAGTTGAAAGTGCTTCTAGTCATTCTAAAAGTAATGTCAAATATACAAAAGAGAGAAAAAGAGAGTGATGATATATAGTTATTAGAGAGGAAGGGAGTGTAGAGAGAAAATTGTGGAGAGAATTCTTATTTAAATTTTATTAAAAAATGTCAAACATACAAAGAGAGATAAAGAGAGTGATGAAGATGATAGTTATTGGAGAAGGAGAGTGGAGAGAAATTGTGAAGATGTTTCTTATTTAAATTTTATTATAAATATTTTTTTTAAATATAAGCCATAGTCTAAACTATAAGGGAATGGGGGTTTCTTATACACACCACTTAGGTGTCATAGGAGTTCGAACCTGAGACTACTAGTGTGCAAGTTAAGGCCCTTTTTCATTGGGCTAATCCTTGTTGGCTATTAAAAACAAATTTTAATGAGGGTAAAATTGGTAAAACATGGATATAGTATAACAAATGCTATATTTCTTCTTCGGCAAAAATATAGCAATGATCCCTCAAATAAGACCTCACTTTACTTTTCGTCCCTCAACCCCACAAATTGTTTTGGTCGTCCTTCAATTAGATATTGTGTTGCACTACTCGACCTTTCTGTCAATTCTGTTAGTTTTTTCTGTTAAAATTGATCACACGTGATGCATGTGACATTTGACATTTACTACCTTCACCATTTCTCAACCCAGTCGCACGCTACCCCCTCCCCACCACCCCTCCCCTTACCTCACCAATGCAGCCAAACAACAACAATTCAAGAATGCAAAAGAGAAATCGTCACAAACCTTCCTATTCTTCTATCTATCACTCAACCCCACCACTATCCTCTGCCTCTCCACCTGATCCCACTCCCCACCCTACACTACAACCTACTGTACCCCCAAATTTTCCACCTTTATCCAAAAACTTTGTCACACTCATGCCTACAATATCACCATATCAACCACCCTTTTTGCAACAGACATCCAACCCCATCCCCCATTACCAACCCACCTACAGCTTGACTCCAACACAATCAACAGCTAACATCCCCACAGCCCCTGGCCACATTTACACATCTCCCGCCCCATTACATAGGCCCAATCCCACCACCACCTCACAATTTTTTTCCCCAACCGCAAATGAAAACAATTAAACTCGATTTGGACAGATTCAATGGGGAAGACGTTGGCTGGGGGGTTATGGTAGTGGCAGTGTGCTTTTTATTTAAATAGTTTATTTATCTAATAAATATTTGATATGAATTTCCCAATTTTCCCTTAGTTTTAACAGAAAACTAACAGAATTGACGGAAAGAACTAGTGGTGCAAAGCGATATCTAATTAAAAGACGACCATAACAATTTTTGGGATCAATGAACGAAAAGTAAAGTGATGTCTTATTTGAGGGACCATTGCTATACTTTTGCCTTCTTCTTCAGTTTGAGGAAGCAAGGTCACATTGTGTATACAAGAAGTAAAGCAATTTATCCTAATTACATCATAATAAGTCACCTACACAAAATAAGGAAAGAAATCACCTAGATCTGGGTTTGTGTCTACTTGATGAGGCTCTTGATTGGCTTGGCTCTGTGTTGGTGGATGACCTGCTGGGGTTGTCTAAACCTTGTATGATTTGTGTTGAAATACAACGAAGGAAATGTTAAACTCATTAGCCATTTCAATTATTTTTATCAAATCTTTTTAACCTATTTGGCTAGTTATGACTACTACTAAAAAAACTTCTTGATGGATGTAGCCGTAAAAATTTGTTTTGATCTTTAGAGGGGTTTTTTTTAATTTTATTTTGTTTCATAGTAAAAGGTTCATCCATCCGAGGGAAAAAAGTTAACTTAAAGAATATTTTAAGGCTCATAAGTTGAATACAAGGGCATGCTTAAAAAATATCTTGCCTTTGATTAGCTATTAAGTTTAATGATACTGTGCTTCCAATGTTGGAAGATTTACTAAGTTTGAAGGAATTCGGATCCTCTGTTATGATTTGCTTGATTTCTTTCCTCCATGTGACATCGCATTAAAATTTAATCCAAGGGATTCAAGTTATACACATCATCTTTGAAATAAAACCTCGATTTCCTAACCGGGACCATGGCAAGCTTGAAATTGGTAATTGATTAAAAGGATTCAATTTAATAATGTAAAAACGAACGAAGGGAGATCAATATATATGCTACCATCTCGGCATATTGGTAGTTTATTAAAAAGATTCAATTCAATTGTGAAGACTGACATCTCAGCTGTTGCTATTCAGTTGTGAAGACTGACATCTCATTCTAATATAAATTCGCATAATAAACTCTAAACCCAAACTTAACCCGTGTGTCATTGCACATAACCACCACATAAACATAATGAGTGAGTGCCCAAATTCAATTTATGTATAAGCAATATTTGTTGGGGAATTAATTGTGAAACTTTTTTTATTTTTATACAAGCGATAATCTACTTTAAATTAATCTAAATTATGAGAAGGGGGATTCGAACTTGAGTGCAAATGGGAAACACATCCGCTTCAGCCAACTTGGCTAAGCCCATGTATATATTAATTGTGAAACTTTTAAGAGATGCATTTGAGATGTATTTATACATTACAAATTGTAGGTGAACCTTGGTACATAAAAGGTGTTTAATCAACTGCCAACTAGAACTAGTATCAAATTTATGCAAAAGGTTGATGATCAAGTCCATGAATACCTCAGATCCATTCCACGGATGAACTCATGTAGGGTTTCAACTTAAAACGAAAATTAATAGATGGAACGAAAATAACAATTATTTAAATTATTTAACCACAGGAAATTAATTGATCTGACCATACATTAGGTATATTTCTTGAGTGAGTACTGTCCTAATAGTTTGATTATTGCTTTTTGTTCTCTCTTTTTTTGCCAAATAATAGTTTGATTTCCTTATTAACCATATAAAGGGAAGGTGATTGAGAACTTATTAAGTTGATTAAGTTTGAATTTTTTTTTTTGGCACCAGCTGGTCTATAAAGTTCGAGTGCATTGCTAAAAAATTCACTCACGTTAATGGTAATTCTAACTTGTTTTTTTTTTTTTCAACAAAAGATGAGATATTCGAACTTGAAACATCAGTGAGCCAAGAGTACGATAAGTTAGTAATTTCAAACCTTTATAATGCCTTGGGATGCATATACTCATAGGTCAAGAATTTTTGAGCATATCCCTATTGAAAGAATTTTCTGTGTACGATAGAAAACCCTTTTTCTCGTAGGCTCATCACATCAAAGGAAGTTGATTTTGAAAAATGAAAAATGAAAAAATGAAAAAAAAATTGGTAAACACACAATTTGGTAATGGACCCATTTCCAACGTCGCCAGAAACATGGCCTACCTGTTTGAAGACAGCAGCCGAATAATTTTACTCCCTCAACTACTTCCTTCCACCGAGGCCGGCCTTAGCTTTTATCTCCCTCTAAAACTCAAACACACCAAACATCTCTCAACCAAAGAGACTTGGTCTTTCAATTCACTCTTGCCCTCCTCTTGTCCAAATCAAATCATCACTTACATTTTCCATAATCATCAACGTTTGCATCTGCAACTTCCCATTAAACCCAGAATTGGATCTTCCTCTACCTAACCTTTTAGGACCACATATATCTATTATTTTTGTGTGTGGTTGATTTGAATTTCCTATTTATTCTACAATTCTAACCCTGTTTCTTGTCATTTCCTATGTGGGATGTGGAGATTTTTTTAGATGCCTAGAGTCTTTGTTACGTTTGAAGTTCTTTAGAATCTAGACTTGTCCATGTTTTTACATCAGAAGTGACATGTTTTGTTGGTTTCTGCTGAATCTGATATATGTGGTCTGAGTGCGATTTTCTGGCTTTCTTGAGATTAAAGTCTTAACAAGGAGAATGGGAGTTGAGCTTTGTTCAGATAACTCTAGCATGGGTGTGAGCCCAAGGATTTCATTCTCTTATGATCTTTGCCAATCTGATGTTGCAGCTGTGGAACAACAACAGCACCACCATCCTCCTCTCAGATCCAATTCATCATCATCCTCATCAAGAAGCATGAATTCAAGCATGGAGTTTGATTTCTGCGTAGTCCACGAGAGCTTCGAGCAGGAGTCTTCCTCCGCAGATGAGCTTTTCTCTGATGGGAAAATGATTCCAAGTGAGATCAAGAAAAAGTCTGCTCACCCAAAACAGCTGGATCAAAATATTGTGCCTCATCAACATCCTCCACTGCCAACAGCGGCAGCAGCTGATCCACGTGACGAAAACACAAGTAGGGCGAAAGAGAGCGGTAAAGAAAGCAGGAACATGAGCTGCAATGAAGCTGATGAGAAGCAGAGTTCCAAGTCTTTTTGGGGGTTCAAGAGGAGCAGCAGTTGTGGTAGTGGATATGGCAGAAGCTTATGTCCTTTACCACTTTTATCAAGAAGCAATTCAACTGGTTCTTCATCATCATCAAGTGTAAAGAGATCAGTATTTTCCAAAGAGGGTCAAAATCAGAAGCAGGCTTCACAGCAGAAATATGCATCCAAGAAGCTCCACTCATCATCACAATCTTCTTCAACTTCAATGAATTATCAAAAGCCTCCATTGAAGAAGGGCCAATATGGATCATATGGCAATGCTGCTCCATTTAATCCTGTGTTAAATGTTCCTACAGCTAACCTATTTGGTTTTGGATTAATCTTTTCAAATGGAAAAGATAAGACCAACAAGAAGAAGTGATGATATGTGTATTGGCATTCAAGGATCAGTTCATCTTATATGGGAAAATAAAGTTTTTTATTTATTTTATTTTCTACATTTAACTTGTTGAATTTTATGTGATTGTAAATTAAGAGTAAAGGGCTTTGAAGAAAGAAGACAAAGAGATAAAAAGATGCACCAATTCAAGGGAGGGACAAAGGCATATGTATGATTCTAGCCACATGCTTTGGAAGGGCTAAAAGACAAGGTAACCATAGTTTTTCTCGGTCGTCCCACATGGTGTTTTACCTTTTTCTGCATTATTTGGTCTTTGTTCACACATTTGGTTATATGCTGTGGTTTGGTTTTTGTATTTTCTTTTCTATTTTCCTGCTTGCTCTGTTATAGCAGAAAAGTAGAATTATTTAGAGAGAGATATGATCTTTTGACTTTGAAGAGCGTTTGGCATGTTCTTTGAACTTGGTTCGGAATTTTATTATTTGTTTTAGCTGGTTGTTAATTTTGACTCCCATGGATTTTACAATATTTTGTGTGTGTACATTTGTGCATTATTTTAGTCCCCTTTGTCGTAACAAGTCAATGTAAGATGGTTTACTGTCTTAAACCACAGAAGTGATCTTCTAATCGAATAAGGTTTTCTAAGAACTCATGGTTTATCAGAAAGTCTATTCCTATCAGATATGGCAGCCTAAAATAAGTGTTCTAGATATACACAGGCTTAAGGATTCCTACTTTGATAAGGATTAAGATTACCTAATCCTATAAGCATTAAGGTTATCTCTAGGAGGTTCTTGATGGGCAAAACTCCTAGAGATATGCATATAAATAGGAGGCTCCTTCTAGAGCCGAGACACACAACAACAAAGCATACAGATATTCACCCCATTAGAATTACTGCTGAAAAAGAGTTCTCGGCTTCTAGGAGAAAGTCTCTGTTTTTCTCAGGTTCAGTTTTGATCTTCATCTTGTTCAACATGACTGATACAGGTTAGTGTTTTACATGTTATATCTATTTAGACTTACAGTCAATACCCACATTCAACCTAATTTATCCTTGTAATGATGAACATAACTAACAAAACTGTTACAATAAGGCAAAGACGGAGCTACGATAGGAACATCTGCCACATTTATTTATCTATGTTTCTGATCAAGTATATACAACTGTGACACATAAAAATCTTTCATATATGTCAATAGGCTCTAACTCAGTAGAAAGGGTCTTGACTTTCAGACTAGTGGTCTCAAGTTCAAACCCCCATAATATCTTAGTAGTGTGTGTGAGAGAAACCCTCTCCCTCTCTCTTGTAGTTTAAACTATCGCTTGTATTAAAATAAAATAAAAAATTATCTCATATCTAAGATCTATCTGGAGCATCTTGCCCCACTAAATTTTTTATTTTTTTATTTTTTGAGAAAAGATGAACTTATTAATACTCATCAAAGTAATGACAGAGTTAGCATGTAAAAATGTGACCTCGTTAAAACTTTCCCAGAAAAAATCATGTGGGACAGAGTGAGCATGTAAAATAATGACACAGTCTTGCACCACTAAATTGATTTTAAAGAAAAAATTGTAGGTTCAACTGTACATGAGCTATTATACAACTACGTTATTATCCATAGCCTTTGTATAATTCACAATTTATTTATTTTTTGCGATATTTTACAATTAACCCTGGTTTTATGGAAAAATGCGTCGAGAACCTTTGTAAATGGGTTGCTTGGAAAATACTCTCAATCAAGATATTAACTTCTTGTGTTTGCTATTGTGTTGAAATTTTGTTAACCTTAAATTGTTGCTCGAAGATAAGCTATCCTGGGCAGCAGTTCAAGTTTCTTTTAAAGCCTGGGAAAACAAGTAATTCCAATAATTTCCTAGCCAAGAAAAAGAAATTCGATGAATTGTCAATGCATATATGGAGATACTATGAATTCAAGCCATTCACCATCATGTCCCATGGCAAGCCCTGTGAATAAAAATCTTTTATGATTAGTTAAGAGGTGACATTTGCAGGAAGAGAGTGGATGAAAATTAAATATCAGTGAATGGGGTAGACTTAATCACTTCATAGTTGGTAGTGAAGATGAATAAATTTCAGTGACGACCATGACAAATTAAAGGCATTTTCATCTTAATATACGTAGCATATTTATAAGAGATATTTAGTTATATACCCATTCTTTCCACTAGTTTTATAGATAAACACTATACCATTTAATTTCTATAAACAAACCTAAAAAAAACCCTACTATTGCCGGAAATTGGCCTTCATAATGTAGTCTCAAGCTTAAGAGATATGCCTGACTTTGTTAGAACCAAATTTGATATATTTTTTTTCCCCATGGCCTTAATTATATTTACATATGATAGATAGTAGCTCAAAGGTCTCAAGATGTCAAAGCCTTACTCGTAGAATGTCAAAAAATTGTTAGGAAAGCCTCGACTTGAAAGAAATTCTAGAATTTATTCTCAAAGATGTTGCTCTGAGCAAAAAATCTTGGCTTATGGTGTTCTTTTTTCAAATATTTGTAATTTGGTTCCTATCTCGATTAGATTGTACATCGTAATGTACGCATTGGAGCTTATTGCAAGAAAGTTTCATGGTTTAATGAATCAAAATTATTTCTTCCAAATTCAATTGAGATGAACACAACAATGTGTCAGTGGAATAAGATTTTATTTTGGGCTTGTATGTAGTGAAGGAAGTAGAGGTTTCACCCCAAAATCAATTGATAACAGGGGGGAGTAGTCCAACCCGTTATGAGATTATGCTTTAGGTGTTTTAACTTTTCAATGTGGGACAAATTCAACTTCGTTGTAAATTTTCATTCTTCATCCATTCATAATTGTCTTGGATTCACAACTCTTACACATAAATTACTTGTTATGGCTTGACATACAACCAAGCTATAACTTGTACATTTTTTGTTGAAATTTTGACATTGGATAAATGGAGATTAAGTGAGAAAACACAAGTGAACACTCAAGAATAAATAACTCGTCAGTCTAAGGAACCTACCAAAGAGATATGAGCTAGGAAATAAGAAAAAAAATCCTTCTATTTTAAAAGATAAAGGCTAGAAAATTCAATTAAATCTGGATGTCTCATTCCATTAGGAATGAGGGGTTTAAATAGTGTGTTCATGCAACAACCCTCCATTAATAGGTTAATTCTCACAAATAACTATACATGTACCAAGATTTGGAACAACGCAAAAAAACTCTCTCTATGCCCCTCCATGTCTTCTATCTCGGCAACCCACCGCCCCACCACTCTCTCACTCATTTCTCTCTCTCTTCCCTCAGCCCGACACCCACAAAGCCAACCTTCACTCTTGGCAGCCCACCCTCCCACATCCACCACACACACTCTCTCACCAGTGTATTGTGGTAAGCGTACGAGAGTCACATAAAGATTTGTTTGATTTGTGTGTGTGTGTACAAAGTTACAAGGGTCTACAAACAAGCTCTCGCTATCAGTGTGTTGCTCGTGTTGGGTTTTTGCTTTTGGGTTATTTGGGAGTTGGGGAGGGTTGATTGTTCATCTTTTAAATTGGGGGTTTGAAGGTTATGGAGAATTCACAAGATTTATGCAACACAGAGGGAGATGGGGATGGAAGGAAGGTCGTGGCTTATACCCCAACGGAAGGGAAAATTTGGGGTAGGGATTTCTAAAATCCCATGAAGCTATGAGAGAACAAATCATTTAGCCTATGTATATCAAATATGAAATCAAATAAAGCGGAAGCAAGAAAATACCTAGAGATTCATGCAAGTCTCAACTTAGGTCCCAATCTTTATAGGTCTATGAAAGTTTGCACCATTGACACTAATATCACATATTAAAGAGAAGGTAGAAAGTGAACATACCCTTGGAGTGAATTTTGAAACCAAGGATGGTGTTCAAGTAGAAGGAATGGTCCCTTAGTTGTTGATTCTCCACTTTGTTCTCCAAATAGGCATAATGAGGTTATGCTTCCCCAAAAAGTCTTCACCAAGGATGGATGAGAATAGGAGAATAAGGAACCAAGATGAGAAGATGGGTGCTAGCCTCTTCTTCCTCTAGTTGGCCGGCCAAGAGAGAGCAAGGGAGGGAGATTTGATGTTTCCTCTCAACCTCAATGTCTAACTTGAAAAACGCTAAGTGTGGTGTTATGGCTATGAATATATAGACACATATTGTCACACATGTGCCCCTAAGGAACCCATGTGCCACACCCGCCCTATCCTTGGCCTGTTTGGGCTACTTTGGTCTACCACATTAATCCCATAATGTGTCACACCTTGCCTAAAGTTGTAAGGTCCAAAATATTTAAGTCATGTAGGACCAAAACTAAAATTTCATAACTTTAATTAAATCATTAAACTAATCTAATTAGTTTAATTGGTTTAATGACTTAACAAATTAAATCATTTACTTGTCTAACAAGCATTGGTCCTAGTCAACCTTATGTTGACCATTTCAATTCTCGGATCAATGGTTTGACCTTTTGACTTTGACTTTTAAATTTGACCTTGACTTTGACATTTGACCAAGCCACAAAATCATTTATTCTCTTTTAATTCTCAATCCATACCTTTTCAGTGTGCGATCTTATATGTTCTAATTAGCAAGGCCGTGGGTAAGAATGAGTTCTTCTAAATCGAATGAGTTCTTCTAAATCGAATGTGAATTGTATCCCTCTATACAATTCTCCCTATTGGTGAGGGCTAATTATAATTAGTCCTTACAGGGCTTCCACAAACATGAGTAACAACACCTAGCAGTATGTCATGGCTACCCAAGCTAAATAGAATTCATTTTAGAGAACCTAGTCAGTTTGTGATTACAATGCAATTTGGTCATTCTCTAACACAATACTCTATGTCGTGTTGTTGGGATATGGTTAACTCGTGCCAAATCCCTAACATGAGATTTCTGGGTTATATGATTCAGTTGGATGTATTGCAAACATTCTTGTTTCAATTCTCATCTTTTACTTTGGCTAAAGATTTGACAAATCATATCTTCAGAGTATTCTCTCTTCTTAGTAAGAGTAGAGATTCCTTATTGTACATTCACATGTCTCTGTGCACATGCTGAGTATCCTGAGAAACACCTTTTGAGTCACATTCTTTTTATACAACTGTATGGTGCTCTCAAAGACAAACAACTCGTACACAAGACAACTGTGATGTCTCAGGTCCGAGGACTAATTTGCATTATCATAACTTAGAATTCTTTGTTTGACACTTGTGAGTAAGACTTCCATACAAGAATTCTTGAGTTGATCGCGTTCAGTAAACTCCATCTCTATAAAGCACCTACACACATGTCTCAGTATCTCAACTAAGAATTACTTGAGACTAGTCATCCTCCCAAAGCAAACATAGTGTGTACCAGTCTTTACGGTTCACCATTGTCCAATTAGTGATCCTATGACCAGGAACCTTTTTAGGATACGATATTCTTATGATGGAAAGGTCTTGTGAATCTAACTTCTTTAGACCGGTTTCCATTTATATCTTTATCCATGGACTTGTTACTTTGTGTACATTGTGTATCTTAAAGCAACATTCACGCCCCTTTGATTGTATTAATTATATTATATCCTTAGAATATTCTATTTTTATATTGGCTTCTATGGCATATATCTAACACCAACAACATGTAGCTCTGAGTATTATTGGTGGTCCTGGGCCAATGTACAACTTCTTGGGTGGAGGTCAAGGTAATGAAAGAATAAATAAAAAAATCCCACATGAAAAATCTGATGGGGTAGGGTGGGATTTGAGATAGGGTTTGGTATTTATACTTCTCACTAAAAAAAATCCCACACAATTCCACATTTTTAAAAAATCAATCGAAATTAGCAAGTTTTTTAATACCATAAGACTTTTTGTTACTCGTTTAAAGTCTTGATTGAATACCACTAGATTTGGCGACTCTCTTTTAAAAATCCTAATAGTCTTAACGGAATACCACAAGACTTGTTTAGATTATTTAAAAGTCTTAATTGAATACCACATGACTTGTTTATCCCAAAATAGTCCTTTAAAATCCCAATTGAATACATAATGTAAGTATTAAAAAACTTAACCTAGATACATGCTTGGTTTAATGTAAAACTAGATGTAATGAATGATTAATATCAATCTAATAGAAACTTTGAATAGGGCTGATTTTAATGAAGTTTAATAAATCATGTGATGAATGATTTATGAACTCTTTTAATTTCTTGGACCAAAATCCTGTGTCATACGCTTCCGCTACGTGAACACTCGTCCTCAAGTTTACTCAGTCAACTTCAAGCCAAAGCGCAAAGTGTTGAATCCAAGAAAGCTAGCTATCCACATTTTGTCTTTTTCTTCAAGCTCACAAATAACTTATTTGTATAGTAAGAACAAAGGTTGGTCACTTCTTTAAGTTGAAATAATTTAAAGACATTTTTATTCAAACCACCAATAGGAACAGACGTGTTATTTGGAAAATCTGATTTGTTGTGACCATTATTTTAAATCGCATTTTGAAGTGTGCTATGACGCACGTTATGTGGCGAGGTGCTCATATTTTTCATCAAGGCGTAATAATTTCGCAGAAATCCCAAATAGCTTACGATATCTGGGTAATAGAGTATCCTAAAAAGGAGGGCAATCAAGTCCTCATAAACTGTGTATATTGGTATTAATTAAAGAAGAGAGTAAGGGAGCTATCACATCTCTTGATATGTGTGGGGGATGAGGGCAATAATTATGGTGGTGGGAATACTACTAATAACAATTATGCTAATTTGGAGAATGATCATTTTCCATTATGGAAATATGTCACAAAGCTTGTGAGAGATGGAAAAGCCGGTGGCAATGCTTCATTTCTATGCAATTGTTATCAAAGGATCATAATCTAGCGTTGAGGCTCATTTGTTGAAAATTAAAGGGTATGGAATTGCTTGTTGCTCTAAAGTTACAAATGCTCATTTGATAGAGATGGAGAGAGTAGTAGAAGAATTGGAGTTGAGAGTGAAATGTTTTTTTTACCTAGAGATGTTCCTTTACCCACCTTGAACGCTTCAAGCCGAGGCGATTTATGTAGTGGTAGTGCTTTTTGTTTGAGTTCAATTTGGTGTGACACAAGTACTAGTGACTCAAAGAAGAGGAAGACAAATCATGTTGAGAAAGCTTTGAACAATAATTTTAGAGAATAGTTAGATGGTGAGATTGTAAGAATATTTTATACAACTGAGTTGTCATTTCAATTTCCAAGAAGCCCCCATTACCCGAATGCCTTTAGGATTGCTTGTCATAAAACACTTCCAAGTTACCTTCCTTCCGGTTACAACATGTTGAGAACTACACTTCTCCAAAAAGAGAAGAGTAATATTGAGGAGTGTTTAAAACCAATGAAGAGGGCATGACAAAGTAGACACATTTTTTGGACACCATGTGTAGTCCAAACCCTCAATATTGCTTTAAAGAACATATGCTCACCATCTCCAATAAATGAAGGAGTTTATGAGCAATGTGGTTGGATTTCAACAATTTCTAGTGATGCTTGGTTACTTTATTATGGACCATAATAAGAAGTTGTCCATGTATAATGAGCATTGTAAGTTGAAGTTTCTCTCTATTGCCGAGACACACTTTGCTTCTACAATTGTGTCTTAAATGATTTAAGCAAGTGAAACAAGGCCTAGAGCATTAGTGAATAATGAGACATGTATAAAGAAGATGATGTAGCAAAAGCAAGAACGGTGAAGGAGAAAATATTGGATGATTACTTTTGGGCCGACATTGATTACATTCTTAGCTTCACTTCTCTGATATATGAGATGCTTAGATTGAGTGACACGAATATGCCTTGTCTTCGCTTGGTTTATGAGTGGTGGAATAGAATGATAGAGAAAGTGAAGACAACTATTTATCATAAAGAGCTCAACCAACCTATTCAAGAGTCAAAGTTCTTTGATGTGGTGCTTGAAATTTTGGTGGAGCGATGTACCAAGAGTACCACACCACTCCATTTCTTGGCACACTCTTTAAATCCTAAGTAAGTCTATTTCATTAGTAAATTGACGTTTGTCTTTATCATTATAATTTTGTATTTTTACTATCTACATTTAAGTATTATTGCAAGGAATGGCTTGATATTGGTCCTATCGTGTTCCTTCACACAATGACATTGAGATTACAAGAGAGAGAGAGAGAGAGAGAGAGAGAGAGAGAGAGAGAGAGATAGAGAATGTATTGAGAGATTCTTTCTAATGAAGTGGAGAGAAGAATGATATCAATGAGGAGTAGCCTCTTTTCCACACCAAACGTCCAAACCATAGCCTTGAAGCTACTTGGACATCTTTGTTCCTTCTCATGTTGTGAGCACATATAACTTCATTCACTCTATTAGGAGGAACAAGATAACACCACAAAGAATTGAATAGTCTTTGTGCACAACATTCTTCGTAAGGTGAAAACCCGAATATAAGGAAGGTGAAACTCATATGAGGGATGTTGGAGGGGATGCATTTGATTCCATGGATATGGACAATGCCGGAGTGCTTGAGATTGCAAACATCTCTCTTGATGAACCGGAATTAGAGGGTATCTTATTTACCGGTGATAACAATGATGAATTATGTTAAAGATTTGGAAAGTGGTTTCTCAATGTTTTAATTTATTTTATGTTGCTTGTTTTATGAATTGAACAATCCTATGGAGACTTGTATTTTGTTTTATGCCTTGAACTTATGATGGATATTTATAACATGATAGATGAAATATCAATTTTTCTATTTATATTATTTTAATTGTCATATTGGTGCCGTACTCATATCCTAATTTAAAAAAATTTGCCGTATTAGCGCACCCGTATCCGTACACGTGCAACATAGGTGGAAATCTTCAAATCTTTCATCATTATAAACTTTGTTCGATGTTTGAATTCCTTTTCTTTATTATATAACTAGCCCCTTGGCACATGCTCACGCATGTGCCAATTGGTTTTATTTTTTATTTTATTTTTAGAATTAAGAAAAGATAACATGGGTAGTTATGTTCTATAAAAGCAGGACCTATTATCTGATTTTGTTTTTATTTTATTTTATTTTAATATATAAAAAATGTGAATTTACCATATTATTCTCATTTAATTAATAATTTCAATTCTTAATGCTTGAATTAACCAAGGGCATTTTTTGGTATTTTGAATGTTTCACCATTCTCTGCCTTTTGTGACGCAGCACAAGCAATAAAGGTTTCAAACGAAAACCTTGAATGCGGTTTTGGAAGGCCAAACGACCTCAGAATGCCAAAATCCATCATACATCACAGCAAAGCTGTGAGTTTGACTCTTGGCGTCGTTCCCTTTCCGAAATGGTATTTTGCGTCCTAATCGGAGCTCGGATGCCAAATCTGCAAATTCCTGCTATGTCCCTTTTCACTTCTTCGCTCCAATTCTTCTTCACTCCAATTCTTCTTCAATCAATTAGAAAATCCCAACGATACGCCTTCCTTCTTTTCCTAGTGTCATAAGTGACCATATTTCGTCCTACATCAGACTTGACGCAGCACAAGCAATAAAGGTTTCAAACGAAAACCTTGAGTAACAAG
>NW_018922404.1:24945-56915 GCF_002207925.1 Prunus avium | reverse complement strand
TTTTTTTTTTTTTTTTTGGTTTGGACACCTCTATTAGAGAGTTGGTGCCCAAAGTTGGTGTCTCTAGCATCACCCTATATAGATTAATACAATTTTCAAGAGAGAGAGATAAAAAATAGATAAAGAGGGTCACTTCAAAGAGAAAAGGGTTAATTGCATTTAGTCACTGGGGTTTGGCTCAAAATCAAATTTGGTCACCGTGATTTCAATTTTCCCGATTTGGTCACTGTATTTGCATTAGTTAACAAATAATGTCTAACTCCGTCAGTTTCATTAATTAAAAAATATTTAATATTAAATTAATAACAATTAACTTTAATATAAAATTTAATATTTCTGAAGAAAAAAATATGTGAAAAGAAAATTAATAAGATTAAAATTTAAATTAAAAAAATAACAAATAACCAGCCTCCGCCTTTGTCTCCCCCTGTCATCTCTACCTTTGTTCTCTCTCTCTCTCTCTCTCTCTCTCTCTCTCTCTGTTTCAGGGGTACCAACAACAACAAGAAGCACCAGAGGAGGAGAACAAAAAAGAAGGTTGTTGTTAATTGTTGTTAATTGTTGCTTAATCGTGGAATAAGAGTATGAGATTGGTGGGTATGAAATCGGATTAGGAGGAGAGAAATATGAAGAATGAGATTTACACTCTTAGCCACTCAAATCCCAAAATCCCACAAACTATCAAAACCCAAAGTCTAGGGAACAAACACAAACCAAAAAGAAAGCACCAGAGTAGCCATGGCCAACATGATCATGGCCTCCTCCAAAGTACCCATATCTTCCTCCTCCCTATCTCCCATTTCAAAGCCCAAAATCCCAATCCAAATCTCCATCCCCAAAATCCCAACCCTCCCAAAACTCACCAAATCCCAAATTCTCTCCCTTTGGTCGTCCCTCTCCGTCATCGCAACAACCTCACTCTCATGGGCCCCCCTCCTTTGTGGAGGAGAGAGAGAAGGCAACCCTCCCAAAAAACACACAAACGCATCCATCTTTTCTCTCTCTCTCTCTCTCTCTCTCTCTCTCTTCTTCCAACCCAGCCACGTCCAACCCTCATCCTTCCCTTCTCCGACGTAACCCTGCGCCAATCCAACCAAACCCCTACTAGCCTTGGCGATCTCCCCACCCAAGATCTGAACCTCACCACTGTCGATATCTCTCTTTGCGACCCCCTCCAACATTTAAGATCTCTTCTTTTTCTAATTTGCATTCTTGAGGCATAAGCCATTTTCCTTCCTTTTTATTATGGTCAAAACATTAATGGTATGTTTACTAATCCGTAATTGGATTATGAGGAATTGAATTGAGGAGGAGTTGGATTGAGGAGAATTAGATTCCGGATTCCCATTGAAGTTGTTTACTATACTATATGGATTGAGGGAAGTTAGATTCCGGATTCCTATTGAAGTTGTTTACTAAATCATATGGAATTGGGGTAGGAGTGGTGCTAATTACTAAAATGTCCTCGTTATTAGGTTAAAGTAGATGACAAATTTGGAATTTTTAAAATTGTGTGAGGATATAATGGGTAAAAAAGATGAATTTCTAATGGGTTAGTTCTCCAGGAATTAGAATACCACATTTCACCCAAGAATTGAATTCCTCCAAAATTCCTAATTTTGTGTGGGCCCCACTTACTTTTCAATTCCTTGATATGAAGAAAACACAGGAATCCTCCATGGGTGGTGTTATGGGGTTACGGGAGTTACCATAGTTAAGGGTCTTCAATGACAATACATTAGTGTTTTAGCTGTCATGTTATTAGCCTTTATTAGGATATAATGGGTTTTTCGGTTCATTGTAACCACTAGGAAGATATCTTATAGTTTAAGTATAAATATAGGTTGTAATATCTCAAATATAATAATTGAATATACAGTTTCTACATGGTATCAGAGCTAATGGCTAACCCCAATTAGTGAATTAGAATACCACATTTCACCCAAGAATTGAATTCCTCCAAAATTCCTAATTTTGTGTGGGCCCCACTTACTTTTCAATTCCTTGATATGAAGAAAACACAGGAATCCTCCATGGGTGGTGTTATGGGGTTACGGGAGTTACCATAGTTAAGGGTCTTCAATGACAATACATTAGTGTTTTAGCTGTCATGTTATTAGCCTTTATTAGGATATAATGGGTTTTTCGGTTCATTGTAACCACTAGGAAGATATCTTATAGTTTAAGTATAAATATAGGTTGTAATATCTCAAATATAATAATCGAATATACAGTTTCTACATGGTATCAGAGCTAATGGCTAACCCCAATTAGCGATTCTCCAGCTGCCAACATTGAGAGTCGTTGGCACTCCTCACCCGTAAGGGTGTTTGTTTATGTATAGTCCTTTTTCCTCTCCTCTTCTCAAAGATGATTTTTTTTTTTCCCTCTCCTCCACAGCCTAGTGCCTCTTCCACTCCTCAGATACCTAGTCCCACTCCTTATCCATGTCCGTCTCTTGGCATGATGGCCATATCTCTGTTTTTCCCTCAGAGACCACACCTCTCTATTGTTGGTTTCTCTCTTTCTCTTGAAATCTTTGTCCACTTCTTTGTCTCCCTCGCGCCGTCTCTCTCGCCGAGCTGTCTCTCTTCCCTCCGCGAGCCTTGTTAATGCTCGCCTCATGTATTTATGATGGTTTCTCTATCGTGGTTTCCATACTTTCCCCTTGTTTGTTGATGCTGCCTGTCATCGCTCACCGAGCTGTCTCTCTTTCATCCATGAGCCTCGTCAACGCTCGCCGAGCTTTCTCTGACATGCTACACTACCGGTGTTCCCTTTGCACAGCCCCTGTTCCTTCCCCTATGTTCCCGACTTGGTATCGGCCACTCAAGCCCTGTCCCCTGTGTTGCTATCGGCCTCTCACGCTTTATCTCTGCTCAACCGGTGTTCTCATCCCCTCTTAAGCCCAATCTCTTTCTTTGATTTTACTATTGGTCCATGTCTTCTTTGCTGCTCTTTTGCGTTGCCTTTCTTCTTCTCTGTTACTGGTATTGTCTTCTTTTCTTTATAATTCATTTATATTATTAGGGTATTCTCTTATCTTCTTTTCAATTGTGTTTTCTCTCTCCTCGTCATGGATTGTCTCTGGCATCTTAAGTTTCCTTTCCTATTAATGGGTTGTCTCTCGCATCTTGAGTTTCCTTCCTTTCATGAGCCCATGCGCTCCTTCACATCTTGTGTTCTCTCTCCCTCTCTTGACTACTTTCTCCTTTTGATGGGCGTTCACTTTTCTCCTCTTTTTCTCTCTTTTTCCATCTTTATTTTGAAAGGATTTTCTCTCTGTGTTTTGCCAACACTTTTTTCCTTTCTTTGTCTCACTTGGTTTCCTCCTTTATTTCTTAAATTTTTTTTTTTGGGTCAATCATCCCTCTTAATTTTAATCTATATGGGCCTCTATCCTCTTGTAATAATCTTTTCTTTATTACTTCTCTGTTCTCCTGTGGTTTTCTTCCCCATACCTTATTGTTTCTATGGTGCTTTGAAATTCAAACTTGCCCATGCTCTCATTTTCTTTTCTCTATGTCCCAAGTTGGTTTCACCTCCTATCCTCTACTGTTGTGTTGCATCCTCTCTTAACCCCTTTATTCCCTTCAAATATTCCTTCTTTTCTCTCTGCACACATCCATTTCTGCTTTCCATGTGATGAATTTTCTTTTGTTTCCATTCCTCCTCTTTCTTATATTCCTTCTTTTCAAGTCTTATTTCCGAACTTGTCACCTCTCCGGCGTCAAGTTTGTGGGGGAGTGTTAGGGGGTTATGGGAGTTACCATAGTTAAGGGTCTTCAATGACAATATATTAGTGTTTTAACTGTTATGTTGTTATTAGCCTTTACTAGGATATAATGGGTTTTCGTTGTTTCCATTCCTCCTCTTTCATATATTCCTTCTTTTCAAGTCTTATTTCCGAACTTGTCACCTCTTCGGGGTCAAGTTTGCGGGGGAGTGTTAGGGGGTTACTGGAGTTACCATAGTTAAGGGTCTTCAATAACAATACATTAGTGTTTTAACTGTTATGTTGTTATTAGCCTTTACTAGGATATAATGAGTTTTCGCCATGCGCTCCTTCACATCTTGTGTTCTCTCTCCCTCTCTTGACTACTTTCTCCTTTTGATGGGCGTTCACTTTTCTCCTCTTTTTCTCTCTTTTTCCATCTTTATTTTGAAAGGATTTTCTCTCTGTGTTTTGCCAACACTTTTTTCCTTTCTTTGTCTCACTTGGTTTCCTCCTTTATTTCTTAAATTTTTTTTTTTGGGTCAATCATCCCTCTTAATTTTAATCTATATGGGCCTCTATCCTCTTGTAATAATCTTTTCTTTATTACTTCTCTGTTCTCCTGTGGTTTTCTTCCCCATACCTTATTGTTTCTATGGTGCTTTGAAATTCAAACTTGCCCATGCTCTCATTTTCTTTTCTCTATGTCCCAAGTTGGTTTCACCTCCTATCCTCTACTGTTGTGTTGCATCCTCTCTTAACCCCTTTATTCCCTTCAAATATTCCTTCTTTTCTCTCTGCACACATCCATTTCTGCTTTCCATGTGATGAATTTTCTTTTGTTTCCATTCCTCCTCTTTCTTATATTCCTTCTTTTCAAGTCTTATTTCCGAACTTGTCACCTCTCCGGCGTCAAGTTTGTGGGGGAGTGTTAGGGGGTTATGGGAGTTACCATAGTTAAGGGTCTTCAATGACAATATATTAGTGTTTTAACTGTTATGTTGTTATTAGCCTTTACTAGGATATAATGGGTTTTCGTTTCATTGTAACCACTAGGAAGATATCTTATAGTTTGAGTATAAATATAGGTTGTAATATCTCAAATATAATAATCGAATATACAGTTTCTACAGGTGGAATTCAATTCCTGATGAGAAATCTAATTCCTGATTAGTAAACACACCATAAGTAATAACATCTGGGTTTTTTTTTTTTTTTTCTTATTCATTAATGAATAATTGGGGTTAATTAAATTTGGGTTTGGAATTTTATTTCAATAGGAATGAGAAGTGCCCACCTAACCTAACGCAGTAGAATTGTGTTTTGGGTGGGTGAGTAAATCTGGCGACTATTGAACAAAAAAATAAAAAATAAAAAAATCTGGCGACTGGGCAGCGGTGGTTGGGTGGGTGGCTTAGTAATTATGGGGGTAGGGGTGCAAGCGGTTGGTTGGGGCTGATTAACTTTGGGGGTTGGGTTCTGTTTGTGCAACGATGGAGAGAGAGAGAGAGAGAGAGAAAAAAAAACAAGGGCTGGTTCGTGCTTATTTTTGGTTATTTTATTTTTTATTAGTTAACCCTATTTTTTAATTAATGAAACTAACAAAGTTAGACATTGGACTTGATTTGTTAACTAATGCAAATACAATGACCAACTTTGATTTTAAGCCAAACTATAGTGACCAAAAATATAATTAATTCAAGACAAGAACTCATTATGTGAAATAATGGCATACCATACCTCAACTTAAATCAATCACGTTCTTTCTGTCAATTTGGTGCTAAGACAAGAACTCATTACGTAAAATAATGGCATGGCTCTTTGTTTTTGAATTTGTAGAAATTTTTTGTGGACACTAATCTTTGAGAAAAATAAACAAAGAGAAAGGAAAAGGTTGGGTGTTTTCTTCGGTGGGACTGTAAAGTTTTGGATTTTAGGAAATGAAAATTGGGATCTAGAGTTTGTTCATGAGATAGGAGGTGAGAGAAAATGATCACTCGGAGTTAAGAGGACTTGAACTTTAAGAGCTCTCCTAACACTAGAAGAGGGGTCGCTAATACGCTTTTGAGTTTGAAAATTAAATGAATAAGTTGGGGAATAAATTGGTCACTGATTTGGTATGGTTTAAAATCAAACTAATTCTATTTGAGTAGTAGGGTTTACAGTATTTTAAGCATGCTTGGTTTTCGACCAAATAAAAAACATGCTTGGCTCCACTTTAGCCAACACTTTACCCCTTACGGGCCAACCCGGTGTGAGTGGGGATTAGTCTGAGTTGTGGTTAAGGTTTAAAGGTGCCACTCATAATTGGGCCCCATCCAGAACCACCTCATGGTTTAGACCAAAAAAAAAAAAAACATGCTTGGCTGAAACTTGAAAATTGGTCACAAGTCATATCCTTTCAAGATACCATTTTGAGTTTGACATTATCCTGCGGCGAGTACGACTTGACATTTTGGATAGCGAGTGAGTACGGTGTAGTGAGTATCGATGTTTGAAAAGTTGAAAACACGGGCTCGCAGTCCTAGCTAGGGCGCAACATAGCAGCAGACAGACGTAGACCCAACGATATCTCGGATTTTCTATTTCCAATTTTGTCCCTATTCCCCAACAAACAACCCCCCAAACAATGACAATATTTTATTCTAACCCCCAAAACTTGAGCAATATTTTATTTTTCGCGCTCTCTGTGGTGTCGACCACTATTACACTCTACAGTGCGCTTGGGGTGTACACTGTTGTCGTCCTCTGCTTATACTACGCACACGGCACTGTCACTGACAAGCCAACGCGTCTTTTGCAGAGAAGAGACTGAGAGCCACCAGAAAAAGAAAGGGCTTTTGGAATCCTTTGAGGAATGGCACAGGAGGAGCCTTCTCGAGCTCCAAGTTGCTTTCGATCTCTCGGGGTTCACAGCAGACGATGTGTCGTATGTATGGTTCTTTTTCTCTCGGCGCTTTTCGTGATCGTTATTACATCTTCAGCATCATCATCATCACCGTCAATCTGAATTTCTTCAGATTCAGTTTGCTTTTCTCTGCTCATTGCGTGCAGATGTGTAGAAAGAGAGATACATTTTTATTGTACGACGTCGTTTTGCTGTGACACGTTGCTTTCGTGGCTCTGCATTTTTATTTTGCAGACACTTGTTGCTGTGCCTCTTTGTTCTTTACTCGCTTAAGGGGTCCAATTATTGTACGGACACTAATTCCTCTTCTGGGTTTCTTGTTTTTCTTATGTGTTTTTGGGTCTTTGGTTTTGGTATTTCTGGAATGAAAAATTGGGGGTTTGGAGGAAATGTGATTGCTTTTTGGTGAAATGGGGTGTAAGAAAATGTTTTTACTTTTTTGGCTTGCGTTGAAAATGGGGAACTGGGTTTGTTAGAGTTCATGAATATTTGAGTTTCTGGGTTCACAAGCTCTCGACTTTGGCTGGAGGTTGGAGTTGTCGCTTTGAAAGAACGATTTTGAGGTGTTCTTTTGTGGTGGAGAAGAAAATGAATGATAGTACAGGGAAAACGGGGTCGTCTTTGGCAATAGCAGAGAAGAAGACGCATAGGCCCGGTGGTTGTGTTGGCATTTTCTTCCAGCTCTTCGATTGGAACCGCAGGTTCGCCAAGAAGAAGCTCTTCTCCAAGAAATTGCTTCCTCCATGTTAGTCTTTTTCCATCACATAAAACTGCATTTCTCTTCTTTAGAGACTTTTAACTCTTGTCTAATAAAAAAGGAAAAGAAAAAGATGTTTGATGACGTTTTTGTGTTATTTGGATATGTATCAGCTCGTGCAAAACAAGTTTCTAAGAAGTTTGGAGATGAGAAGATGCCCAATTCCAAGCTTCATTTGGTATGCCTATATGTTAACTTGTTGATTTAGATTCTTGCATTTCTTGTACTTTTCTTGGTGGGTTTGATTGTTTTAACACTATTTGTTGTTCGTCATGTTGGTGTGTTTGAATGATAGATTGCTGATGAAAACAGTGGGGGTTTCCCAAATGTGAAGAAAAATGTGAATCGCAGCGTTGATTTTGAGCACAAGCATGAACTGCGAGCTCCAAGTTTGGTTGCTAGGCTAATGGGTCTTGAATCCATGCCTGCCACACGTGAGAAGCCCAAGAAAGCTTCATTTACTGATGCTTGTGACAGTGGAGAGAAGACATTTTTGGATAACCATAGTGGTTCTGATAGAGCTGAATTGAATTTGGAGACAGGAAATGCAAAGTCTGAATCAAGGCCTCAGAAGCTGCAGAAAATGGGACCGTATGAGAAAAGGGCAGTGACTAGGTTTGGAGCTGAGGCACTTCAAATTAAGAGTGTTTTGTCACGCTCGAGAAAACATCACCCAAAGCTTGCTTCCCCAGCGAAGAGTCCGAGGATCCCCTCTGGGAAGAATGCTTCCCGAACCTCTCGGTTGATTGATGCTGCAACTAGAATTTTGGAACCTGGACTGCAGTCTACAAATAGAGCAAAATGTGCCATCACTTACACAAGTTCTTTTGATTATCCTTCTGTGGATGAGGTTTTGGCAGATGGAACAACAGTTCAATCACCAGAGATTTCTAGCCAAGCATGTTATAATGTTGGTGCATCCAATTCTCTGATGAGCCAGACTTCTTGCAAAAGCTGTGGTAATTTAGTAGATGTTGTGGATTTAAGATCAAAAGTGGAGGAACAACAACCTGCTTTCCCATCCTTGGCTTCAAATATTGTCAATGGCTCTTCACTGGTAGCGGAACAAAATAAGCCCAGGTCATCCATGTCCTCCTTTGGGCAAGAAAAGGATGCAAATTTTCAGGGAACTCGGAGCCAACCAGTATCAGTTTCTGGTCAAAAGGGATCCCTTGGTGAACCTGTTACAGAAAGGAAGTCTATGCCTCCCGAAGGTCAAGCTTCATGGCAGTTGTCAAGTCAACCATGCAAGCCTCAGAGTGAAGAGGCATCTTCTATTACCTTAAAGAACAGGTCTCAGATGCAGCATCGTATGTCACTAGGAAGGGAAAGAATTCCACCCAGATCAAAACTAAATAATCTTGATAGCAGAAGAGCCTCATCGGCTGCAAATGCTGTCAGAGAGACCAAAGACTTCGTTGCCTTGAACCGGAATCTGAGCAGTCGTGCCCAACCAAGGGTGCCTACCAAAGCAAACGATTCTAAGTTTGACACAGAGAGGAAAGCTTTTACTGGGAAAGATGATTACCCATCACAGCTTAGGACCACAATGCGGAAGAGGAGGATGATCAATGTTAGTGGCCAAGTTGAAAGTAGTGGTTTTGTTAGTTCAACTTCCACAAGACAAGTGAATTATCAGTTCGATGTGCCAACTCGAAAAGGATTAGGGAATGGTGCTCGCTTCATGAACACTTCTCCTAAGAGTAAATTACCCGGTCAGAGAGAAGGTAACGGAGCTAATGGAAATAAGGACACTGATGTTATTTCATTCACATTTAATTCCCCTATCAGGAACAAGACTGGAATCCCCACACAAATGGAGGGTCCAAGCATGGACAATGGCACAAAGCCATCTTTCCAAAAACCATTGTCCTTGAGTGGAGATGCTATTGGTGCCTTTCTGGAACAAAAATTTAGGGAGCTTGCTTGTCAGGAAGATGATGACTTGGCAGCAGGTGCTTCATCCAAGAGGTCCACTGCTATGATTCTCCAAGAGCTAATATCTGCCTTGACTGCCGATCATTCTCTTTCTCATGATGGACACATGGCCAATGCAGATGTAGCATCACCAGTAAGTTCTCTTTGTTGTTTGTATTGACATAATCCCAACTGTAACAACTGTTTATACCAAAAATCATATGTTGAAAGTGTGACTACTGAACTGCTTAGAATATATTTGACTATTTTGAGAGAACAGTGTCTCTAAATTTCGGGTTTTACTGACATCATAATGAAACCGGAGGACCTTAAATAGAAAATAACTTCACTGTTTCTGTATTTGATAACTGTTTTGTTGGCTTATTTCTCATATTATGATTAAAACTATTTGATTCTAGTATTTTTCTAATATGATGGGTTTTAGGAATTGCCTCTTAGATGTAAGATTGTAGCTCTCAATATGGAACATGCAGTACTAGGTTAATTATAGTAATATCTGATGTGACACATTACCTGTCACTCAGAGTGGGCCAATACATCTCTCATGGATATCTTTTTTTTGTTCAAAAAAGTTATTTTAACATAACCCCTCCATATCTATTTTGTATTCTTGAGCATCCACCACATCTTCCTTGTATATGCATGTTGTATCCAAAAGTCAAACTTTGCAATAACTCAGCTAGATACAGATCTGGAATGTCTGATATGTATGGAGGTGTTTTGGGGGCCTATTAATACTGGATACTCCATGCCTGAAACTTTTGTAGTAAATGTGCTTCATAGCCAATCAACTCAATTCTCCAATCAAAACTATCTTATCATTTCCCATAAGGTTATTAGAGTGATGGATGAGGTAGAGACTTTCTTTTTTGAGTATTTTGTTAAAATTAAGTTTTCTATAAGAATAAAGGATGAATTGAGTCTGTCATGGAAAAAGAACAGGAAGTGAACTTGTTTAGTGGAGGTGTGATGTTAGAGGTAAGACCAATCGGTGCGAAATAAGGAAAGAATTAATGTGAAATGGCCTTGGGATAGAGGTTAATGGACTGTGGGACTCCAAACCCCGGCTGGAGTTTGAGGTTTTGCACCTGTGTTGTTGATCAACTGGTGAGGGTGAAAAACGTTTAACATGTTATTTGCTTCGCCTGAAGCCATATCTCTTAAAGTATCTGCTTAAATGTCTTAGATGTTAATGCTCGATTAGCATTGTCATGCAAATTTAGTTGTTTATATTGTCCTTTTTCCCCATCATTATGTTCTGTTGGAAAATGGGAATTATTGTCAATCTTTGTTAACTTGCCTGTGTTGTGGCTAACTTGCACATATTACTTTTGTTGTTTTTATTAACTTCAGATTTGTCTTGTGTTTGACAAAATGGTGCTCCGGTACACATTTCTGGACTCATTTCTTGACACATGTCTTGTGTTCCTCCTCAGGCTCAAAGAAAGACAGATAGGTCAGTTGGAATCTTTCATCATGGTGATAGTCTGAGCCCTGGGTCTGTTCTTGAAGCTTCATTTTCTTCTAGTAGTCTGGATGATAGCTCAGGTAGAGTACTTGAATAATAGTAGAAATTGCAAGGCAAAAACAGATGCATAAAATACTTTGCTAAAATCTGCTACATAATTTCTACTGTCTAGATGTCCTTTAACCCTTTAAATGTGATTTCTTTTTTCAATCTGATAAGATCCTCCAAATGTGATTTACATATTTTTCATGCTTCTGGTTCCAGGGCATAGGTCCTTCTATCCTCACTCTATGGATTACTCTGATGATCAGTTGCAACTGGGACATTATGGTGATCTGATAGACTCTGCCACTTCAGTGGACCGAAAGAAGACTGGTAGTGAGATGATGACTGCTCTTGTCAATAATGTATCTAGGATATTACATAGCATCAATGCTGGTGGGGAAAGATTGAGAGGAGACAAGCTCACCCATGCAAATGAAGTTATCTTGAAAGCTGAACTATTGTTTGGAGATGTGACTCTGCATAACATGGATGTAATGAAAGGTCTTTTCATCAGTCCCTTGCTTCTTGACTTGGAAACTATTGCCAGCAGCATGATGAAAAATTTCAATGTGTTAAGTAGTTTTGGGGACACCAAAGAGGGAACTAAACTCAGTGAGTTCCTTTTTGATTGTGTCATAGAGCATTTAGACTCAAAATATGGTCGATACACTAACTCTGGAATCAGATTTTGGGAAAAACTGCCTTTATGCATGAACCGCAAGTTGATGATTCAAGAGGTTGAAGACGAGATGCAAAAGTGGACAGATTTGGCTGGAATGATTCCGGATGAGATGATAGAATGGGATATGAATCATGCCCTGGGGAAGTGGACTGATTTCAATATTGAAGCATTTGAGGCCGGTTCTGAAATTGACGGGGACATTCTTCAAAGTCTGGTTAACGAAGTTGTAATGGATCTCCGTGAGTGCAGGCTGGGTTCCTTGTGAATTTCATGTAGTCCGACCGTTTTTGAGTTCCTAATATCAACCATGCCACATGCATGTTGTTTGTTAAACAAAGCAAAAATTGTATTCTTTTGTACAAATCAATGGAAGGTTTAGTTCAATATTAAGTTATTGGATGCTGTGGATGAGCATTGTAGGTATATTTTGTTTCTTGAATGTGATTTGTCTTAAAACATGCAAAACAGTTTGAAACAAAAATTCTGTGTTCTGGCCTTAGGTCTGCCTCCGTTGGGGTTGATGCTGTGTATTCTGTACAGGGGTTTTTTTTTATTTTTTTTAATTTTCCTGCAATTGGTGTAATATGGAAAGATAATCAAATTTGTACAACTCTGAGTTGATGATCATCTTAAATCAGACACAATTTGTAGTAATTAGTAAAAAAATAAAACAATGAGTTGGTAAATTAAGCATTTTTATTGACATCAAAATCAAAAGGGGAAAAATTTGAAATTGGCTAAAGAATGAAAGATTTATGTATAACATGGGGGCATGATGCCAAATACATCCAAGAGTTGAAACAATTTATAGCATATTCCTTTTAAATTCTCAAACCCAAATCCTAGTTACATCCAGAGCTTTACAATCCACCAAATTCTTAGGCAAACAAAAGAATTTGCACCACTCTGACTCGATGATCATCTTCAGTTGGAACAGAATTTGCAGAACTTAGTAAAAGAATCATATACTAAGACCCTCAAACTCATATACTAGTTAGTTACATCAAAAGAGCTTTACAATCCAGCAAAAAAACCCAAAAGAATTCTCAGTGGTAATCAATCACTCAGGCAAACCATGAACCAAAAGAATTCATATTATGAAAAATAAGAATGAACTCAAAAGTTATGAAAAAATAGAAAAAATAGTAATTAAAAAAAAAAAAAAGATTAGGCAGCAAAGCAGCAAACTTTGAAAATCAAAACTGCCTGTACCCCAAAACAGTCTTGGGAATAGCTCTGCCATTCCCATTCCTCCCTCCCCTGTTTTCGCCGCTAATAGCATTAGCAGCAGCAGAAGACAAACCCTTCAATTCCTCCATACTCGCATAGCTCTTCCTTGCCATCAACCCTCCGCCATTGTTGTACCTCTTCTCCCCTGCGCTCGCCGACTTACTTCCTCTCGAATTGGACAAAACCCCATTCGCTTTCGACCAGGACTTCGCCGGTGGGGTCATCTCAAGCGTCGACGGAAGCCTTGTTGGTGGCTTGCGGTTCTCTTTTCTCAACACAGCGGAGAAATCAGGCACTGATTGAGCCACAGCAGAGGACCCTTTACGCGATTTGGTCGTATTGGTCTGAAATTTGACTTGTTTCTTCAACGGGCTCGGTTTCAATTCGGGTTCTTCAGCCTCTTCTGGCCTCAGATACTTCCTTCGCAGCTTTGCTTCTCTGAGATCCGCGTAGGCTTTGTATCTGGGTCCTCTCTCCATGATGCTCTCTGTGATGAGCCGCAGAGGGACTGGCTCTTGGTCTGGTTGTGGGTTCTGGGAGAGAATGAGGGAGATGGGGTCGAGGGCTTGGAAGAGATATTGGAAAGCAGGGTTTGGTTGATGATGGGTTTGTTGCAGAGAGTCGTTAGTCGCTGCCATTGTTGATGAATTTGAGGTCGCGCTGTGTGCAGATATCTTGGATTTTGGTGGATTTAATAATGGCTTCTGTAGTTTCCTCTTGCGCTTTTACTTACTTTGCAATTAAAGATTAAAGATTTTGGATTTCCAACGGTCGAAAATAGGAAAGAGACGGAGACTATTTAAGCCTTTTTGCTTCCTTGTTCCCCTTTTTCTTGCTTCCAAGTCCAACGTTCTGATTTTAAGTCGGTCCCTTTTTAAAAATAAAAAAGGATGTTGAATCACTTTGGATTCCATATCAACTGCCTGATTTGACTGGCATTTTCATGATGGTTCTTGAGAGCCGTCTGATCTCCCTTGTTTTTTTTTTGGGGTCAAAGAGAGCCTCTCATCTCATCTGACTTTCTAGGATCACTTTGTTATTTTATTTATTTTTTAAAGAGTACTAGTTACTTACTTCTTCTTTTTGCCTTATAATTGTTTTTTCTTAAATAATGCTAGTTACCTTCTTTTCTTGTCTTCCTCTTTTTACCTTCTTAAGGAATGCTAGTTACCTTCTTCTTTTTGTCTTCTTGATTCAGTTTATGTCACGTGTATTCTACTCACATATAAATTTATGTATTTTATGTGTTAAAAAAAAAAATTATTCTCTTTACAAGCAAAATATAAATATTTTGCATTAAATACATAAATTTCCGTGAGAATAGAATACACTTGGTACAAATTGAATTTAAAAAAAACAAACAGCTAGATTTTTCGGAAGATTTGTCCAAAAAAGACTTTTCGAAAGGTGCCACGACTCAACATAGCTCAACATAGTGTAACCTCGGAGAAAAAGGGAGGTTGTTATATTAAAGGACATTTTGTTGTGTAATTGACAAAGCTTCTAACAAAGGCGGCCATTTCAAAGTCTTCCACTTGGAGGTCTGCCTCCATGTGACAAAATTAGAAGGAAAGCGCATAAGGATCGGGTAAAATTAATCATAAATTTAACCCATTGTATCAAATTTCACAAAAATAAAAAACTGTTTTTACTGTGAGTATAATGTTGAGCTTTAAAGATGAGCTTGTTTGGAAAGTTTAAATTTGGTAGAAACATCCTCACAAAGGGGATTCCATTATATGGTATTGATAGCATTTAGGGCAATTTTCAATTCCTCGATCTATTCAGTCTGATATGGTATAATCAAATTTCTATAAATTTTCAACTCAATTAGCAGCTTCTTTCCATAGTCTGATCCACATTAACAGTGCAATTATCGTAACTCAACATATCAGCAATTATCATAACTCAACATTTGATATGTAGATGCCAACGAGGTCTAGTCCAGAGGACTTGTAGACTAATGGTTTAAGATTCGAACCCTCATGGCATCGTGTAGTGTGTATGAGAGAAACCCTCTTTCCCCTGTAATTTAAACTATCGCTTGTAATAAAAAAACACATTTGATATGTAGATCATGAAGCAAAGTATAGAGATCAAGATATCCAGCTTGTATAAATCAGCTTTGTTTTTGGTAATAGTAGCTTCCTTCAAAAGGAAGACTAGTACAAAGCAAGAGAGACAATTGATACATCAGAAATGCTCTATGAGCAACTTACTCCTTTGTCCAAATTACACTTTGTGATATTTGTATTTCTGCCTCAAATTAAAACTAGTGATACTCTGGTCAAATCCATTCAGCACCAAGGCCCTTACAGCCTCAACCCCTTGATCTACTGCTGCATCAATCTGTCCAGATGGCAGATAACAGTCACAATTAAGATATTACGGGTTCAAATTCACACCCATTGAAATGAACAGGCACCGTAATTGTGTGTGTATGGCATGCATGCAAGCGATTCTTTGGGGACCAATGCAGTCATTAAAGAATTTCCAGACAGACCAGGGTCAGAACCATTTTGAATGACTAAAACCGTGAACTCTTTTAGTTTTATTTTACAAGTCCTTCAAAAAGTTTAGCCTGCATCACTAAAAGTTGAGTATTCATGATTTTAGAGGAATTTCGTATTCATACAACAGAGCTCAGGCAACACAGAGCTCGTGATTATACATGATATCGATACGTAAGGCCCAACCAAATGTTTGTTTTGCTCACTATTCATAGTCACCAGGGCAAATGTGTAATGGCATATCAAAAACAGAGCTCAGGCAACACACCAAAAACCAACTAGATGCAGAGAATATATTTTTGTCAGAACTCAGCTAATCATGTGCAACCACATCAAAAATGTTGAGACCTCACATACCTGATGTCTCTCTACTGTACTGAACCTCTGTAGAAGATAGGCTTTCATGTCCATAGTTCCAGGCGGATTTCCAATACCTGCAAACATATTTTTTCTCCTTTTATTTTCCAATTAAGGCAAGCATAGAACTTCGGGTTGAGACAAACCTAATTATTGCAAAAAATAGTACTCAAGAAACAAACCTATACACAACCGAGGAAATTCACGGCAACCATCCAGATGGCCCATTATACTCTTCACACTGTAACAAGAAAACAATTATGAACAATTTTACATGAGAGAAGTGAGGAAAAGCAGGCAATTTTTTCAACCAATTTCGTATTGCCTGATATGGAGTAGAGTTAGCAGCAGAATTTTTCATAAACATGTTAAAAGGCAATGATATTAAGACTTTGCAATATTTTTCCTTTTGTTTCCCCCAATGTTGGACCACACAAGGGGGAGCAGTCCTCCCTTCTATGAAACCCCTCCTCTCCGTAGGGGTTCAACTAGAGGTCAAAAGCCAATACCTTTTCAATAATGTACAGATCGAATTAATTTTAACTGTGGTTTCTGGATTTTAAAACAAAGTTGGAACTCATTTTTGTTGAATGTTATGGTATTGAAACTTATAGCACAAATGTGACATTATATATGTTCTCTCTTTGTTTTGCTCCTCTTCAACCTTCTCAGTTGTGTTGGTTTCTTCGTATTACATTTATGTGCTTCTTTTCATTCACTTCAAATGATAACCAGCAGCATTCACCACTCTTCTTAACCAACAAACGTGTACATTGATAACTATATGAATAAACCCTTTCAAACCAAACTCACAAACTAGCCAAAACAATATTTCTTGAAGAACTTCTCACAGCCCCATACCAACCATAAGTAGTTCTATTTATAGCTTTTTTGCCTCCTCAAACCATATCTTTACCCTGCACCCACTGCAACATTGATTCTCCACACTAACACTTCAGAAATAATAGGTTATACGGTCAACTGAGATTGATGTGCTCAAGCGGAAAAACAGATGAAGTTGCAACAAATCCTAAATAAATTGGACTTTTACTATAAACCAATACAAACTGAATCTGATTGACAAAACCCAGTCATATTGGGCAGGATTGGCTGGGTTGTTCGATTTGACAGTATGATGCCCACCCTTACTTTTGGTAACTTTTATCTCTGTGAGTCAACTTTATTTTCAAACCTCACCTATTTGGTAGACAAATTTTAAGAGAAACAGATCTTTTATCTTATTTTCTTCTCTTTTCCACTTTTATTGTTAAACCATGTACTGGAAAGTAATAGAATTCAACCATTTACTTTTCTTTTCCTTTCTTCCTGGGTAAACCAAACATTGAGAATCAGGGAAAGAAAACATAATTCAAATTTTCCATTCAAGAATCAGTTGTTTCTTTAATTTCTAGTTCACAATCTTTAGATAAGAAAATAAATATATGAAAAGTAGTTTCTTCTCCGATTCATTCTCTACTCAGCCAACAGTAAGAAGAACCCCAAACCCCTTGATTTACTTCTACTCATGACATCACCACTTATACAACTCTAATTGAAAGCATAGAACCAGAGGGCTATACAGAAAGGATCACACATGTAAATGTGTCTTCAAGGGTACAGATTGCAAAAAATAAAAAAAGAGAAACAATATGCCTTTTAAGACTTTAGGAAGGAAAACATGCAGTTAATTTAGCAGCCCTTGACAGACATCAATTAGAACATACTGTGGAAAATAAACTTGCTAAAGAAGCCACCTCATTTGGTATATTGTTAGGTTTAGAATGCTCAAATCTAAGTCAGAGATTAGTCAGATAAAGAAGATTAGTATTAAAACATATTTCTTCAAGAACATAGGAAAGTGATTAATAAATGTTCACATGAATTCAATTCAATAGTAATATTCAAAACATACCCATTGTGATATCCATGTCCTCCTTTTGGCTGAATCCTCAGAACACCATTTGGTAAGCTCATCTCATCATAAACCTACAAAAAATTTCATGTCTCTGATAAATGTAATGTGACATAGAACTTGATGGTTATTTTGAAGAAAGGCATTTATTATCTTGTAAAGCCTACATCAAGAAACAAAAATACATACCAGTAAAATATGACGTAGGGGTACTTGATAATATGCCGCAAGTGGTCCAACCTTAAGAATAACAAAAGGAGAATAAGTGACAGAAAATTCCGTCTCAAGGTAGCAAAATCACATTCACACCCTTTATTCAACTAAAGGAAAGGAGAGGTATACGATAATGCTCATGGATTATGTAAGAGCATCCATTAACAAAAATATAAAGCAGAGTATTGATGGAAATTGGCAAATCACGTTGTCCCATTATTCCACTTTGCCAACTATCAATTAATCAAAATGTTCACTCATACGTAAGGTTTATTCAGCCAGAAAATTCAATCAATAATCTGACTATGCACCACAAGTTGTCCAGAACTAAAGATATGATTTGAAAATTTCAAACATGGAAAGATTTGTAATTGTTGCCATAAAATGGGCACTGCTTAGTTCTAGCCAGGTTAAACTCTGTGAGCAGATGCTAACAATTGTAATAATTTTCAGAATAGAACACTGGAGCTAATTAGACATTATTACTTTTACACATCCCTGGGAATTAAATGGTATTTCTTGAGTATACGGCTCTTCCATTAAAGACCTATTATGGCTTTGAGGAAAATAGGAATAATAATACTAATTGAGGGATCATTTTCAAGTTTGCTTGAATGCTTTCATCAAGTGTAACAGAAATTCAAATAATAGATTCTCACTCTAATGGTATGCCACGTAATCACTAACAGAAAATTATCATAGGTATTATGTAGAGAACATTTATGCGAGCCTAAATTGACACAAAAAAGCAAACAGATATAATGAGAACAAACCGATTCCCCACTGTAATTCATGTAGGCTTGAGGCTTCGCCAACAAAATCGGTACCTCTCCAATGGAACCTGTACTGATCACACAAGTCTGAATGAACACCAAAACTCATGAGAATATGGAAATAGAAAACAAGGATGCATGCAATTAAAATACAACTGAAGACCCACCTATTCCAACCAAGGCCTTTGACTGAATGGTATTCATCACAATGCCTTGCGTTTTAGCAATACTGTCAATCATCTCAAAACCAATCTGGTATGAAAAGAAAACTCACATGAAAAATAGGCATTGAAAAAAAATTCAACCGAAAGAATTAACTTAGTGCAATAATATTACATTGTGCCTAGTGCCATGGTACTTATTGCCAGGGTTACCCAATCCAACAATCAGCCAAGGAGTGTACTCCACTTTAGCACCATTGCCATTCTCCGGCAAGGAAGCTTGCACACGAAAACTAGTTGGAACTGAACACTTTCTCAGAAAACGAGGGCTACAAGGTCTTCTTGGATATGATATGCAACAGTTTGGGGCAGAGACAGCATACCACATTGACCTACATGAACAAAACACAAATTGATATATCAGATAAGAATGAACAACCATTTGGGTCTTCATTAACTGGCCAAGTTTCCACCTTTCTAGTATTTCAGTTGTCTAAATTCTGAGTTCATCTGTTTTTGTTCCCTCTAATTAATTGTTGTATCTTTCATGACAAACTGATATAATTTTAAGGGAAAAAGAAGGACCCAAAAAACAAAAGATAAGCTGGGCTAGAATAAACTGACATATCTCTGTGTATCATGATAAACTATAATTGACAACTTAAAAAGAATATCTTGAAATTCTTGGCGGAGCTAGGAATCGTACCACAAGGGGTCTTAGTGTAAAAGCCCCAATAAAAATTTAGGATGGAAAAAAATATTGAAAATGAAATCATAGTACTTTCATTCATAATTCATAACGGAAACAACTTGTTCAAAATTGGTTTTAAAGCTTCACTACCCACTTGTTCAAAATTGGTTTTAAAGAGATAACAATAGAGACAAAATGCCACATCTTTGGATATACAATACTCCAACCAATCAAACTCATCAAACCATTGGGGAATGAAGCGTCGATTTATTCCTGACATATTAGTTATTGAAAAATTATGACCTCTAGATTGACAAGGTACTTTTTGTAGATATGATCTTCGGACCTCATCTCTCATATTAGCATCATAATCTATCATTCAAGTTCTTAATCCAGGGTCCGCTCGAAGATTACCCAAAACACCATCTAACTGACTTTGTCTTGAACTTGGAGTTCTTGAACTACCAACATTATTTGAACTATCAACATTATCCGAACTACCCGAACCCGATGATGACTTTCTCTTAAAAACCCGTTCCATAATAATTCTACATATACAAAATAATCAAAATAAATACTCACAATATAAACAAACCATCAACATAATCAAAATAATTATGAATTGGATTTCAATTAAATTAAATTAAATATATTCTACATATACAAAATAATGAAAATAAAAACTCACAATATAAACAAAATAGCAATATAATCAGAATTGGATTTCAATTAAATTAAATATATTCTACATATACAAAATAATGAAAATAAAAACTCACAATATAATCAAAATAAATATGAATTTGGTTTCAATTAAATTAAATATATCATACATAATAACATAGGGTTTAGAACTTACTTGAATTGTGAAATTTCACAATAACAATGAGCAAAAACAAAGAGAGTAGCTGACGGTACCACCACACGGCGACGACGACGGCAGCACAGAGGCACCCCACTGGGGGCAGCAAGGGAGGAGATGGAGTTGAGGGTTTGAGGGAGGGGGGGATTGAGTTGGGAACTTAGGGTTGCAGGAGAAAACAAAAAAATTTGGAAGTTTTAGAATGGAGGAATCGGGTCTGTGAAGCAGTGGCTAGCTAGAGAAGGATACGCTGGCCCTTTTTTAATTTTTTTTTATTTCAAACCTGGACCAAAACGACGTAGTTTTGGCCAGGTCATTTAAAAAAATTCCCTGGGCCAAAACGACGTCGTTTTTCCCAGGTAGTTTTAAAAAAAAAGAGTCCCGCGTGCAGCCTTCTTCTTCAGGTTGCAAGCCCTCGTTCTTTCACTTATTTCGTCGACCACTTGGTGTGCAGCTCCAAGAGGTCGCACCAGCAGCTCCAATGGACCTCTAGGCTTATTTCCATGGCTTCCAAGAGGTCGTGCGACCTCACTGACCCCACTGTGGCTCCGCCAGCCACCAAACAGCTTTTAATGGGGGAAACAAACTTCAACAGATAGAAGAAGGAACGAGAAAATAATAAATGCAACAAAAAAGAAAAAACAATAATGAAATTACGAAAAGATAGATAACGAAGAGCTAAGCGAACCTGGCTGCAAATTTTTGAGCTAGAATTTGAATGTGAGAAAGTTGCAGGCTGAGAGAGCTTGGAAGTTGCTTATGTTTTCCCTTGCACACAGCAAGAGCTTCAAAAAGACTAGTCTAAAATCTTGGGATTTATCCGATTTTAGAAGCATAAAAGCTAATAAATGTACAGTCCCCAAAGATCTTCCTTTATATAACCTATATCTCTTCATATTGACAACAAATCCGCTGTAGCAATACTCACAAATGGATAATTGTAATCCGGGTTCGAATCCCGGCAGTGGAATGCCGTTTTATTTTTCATTTTTTGAGTTGGGTTGTTTACTTGGGCCATAATATAAATGGGCTTGATAACTCACACTAAAAACTAAAAAGAATTCTAAATTTTCTATTATAAAAATAAAATAAAAAAGTGAAATGATTTTTGGTTCATGTGTTTTGCCTTAATTTCAATTTTGATCACTCTCTTTTTGTTGTTTTATTTATTTATTATTTTGCCAAAGTTAGGAAGGACACACACACTGTCAATGTGTCATGAGGGTTTGAACCTGAAATTACTCGTCTACAAGCAGCGGCGGATCCATGACTGTCGCCTCATGGGGTTCAAATTTTCTTTTCACCATATATAGAGATTGTGTTGTGTATAAATTTGAGCTCTGAAAGTTTACATACCAGATGGGTAATTTCCTTTAAAATCTCCTTTGGGAGAAGAGCTATAGTTTAAGTACGGAAAAATGGTGTTGCCAAATAGTAATAAAACAGGATGACATTGAGATTTTAATTTAACAATTAATAACAAGAATAAGAGGTATACAATTAATAACAAGAATAGGGTTTTTTAGTTGTTCTTAGTTAAAACTGATAGTCTTATGTTACCTTACATATGGATATGGGTTAAAAGTGTTTTTTTATTACACTTGAAACCAAAAATAGTCTACCCATCTTGAAACCAAACCTTAATAAATAAATAAAGTCTGTTATAAAAACCAAACCAATCTTGAAACCAAACCAATCACTATAGAAAAAAGTGGATATTATCTTCTTCGCTAGTGATTGGTTTTCCACCTGGTGTTGCTGTCGAAAGCTCTTCAAGTAGAAGCAGCCAAGAAGAGTAACTTACGGCGTGGAGGTGCTGCGACATGGAGGTGCTGCAGGGCTGCGACAGCATGGAGTGGAGTGGATGAAGGTGGTGGAGGAGGCAGGTTGGGGATTAGTTACGGTTTGAGAGAGGAGAGGGAAATTGGGTTTTGTTTTGTCTTTGGAGGTTGCTATTGTAGGAGGAATAGGGTAAGCTGCTAGGTTCTTTTTTCTTTTTTTTTTTTCTTTTTTTTTCTTTTTTTTTTTAAACTTGGCTCAAAACGACGCCGTTTTGAAGCCATGTTTAAAATAAAAAAATGTAAAGCGCTTGGACCAAAATTGTGTCGTTTTGAAAAAAAATTGAAGCCTCGCATATGTGCAGTGAAAGGGAGCTATAGTGCAAGGCTTCTGCGGCATTTCGTCGAACAGGTGGTGTGCGCCATAGGGTCACACACCAGCAATCCATGAGGTCGCCTTAGACCTCCACAACCATTTTTTCTAGCTTCCATGGGGTCACCTAACCCCATTTGTCCCTCTGTGCGTCCGCCTCTGCAAGTCAAGGCCCTTTTTCACTAAGTTAGACCTCATTGACATCTTTTTGTTTTGCTATATTTGATAAATTTTTTTATCACTGTTCTTTATTATTAAAGTTTTTATTGAGCTAAAAAACAAGACTCAAAATAAAATCCCTTGAACACATTTAAGTATACAATTACATATATATATATATATATATATATATAATACAATTTTAACTATAGAATTTCAAGTATATATGTCAAAAATTAATGGAGTAGTCACCCCAAGGAAAGGGAGTCCAATATATAATACAATTTTAGTTTAACTATAGAATTTTAAGCATGTCAAAAATTAATGGAGTAGTCACCCCAAGGAAAGGGAGCCCAATTTTGTCGAAGTAGTTAAATGTGGGGTAAGTTATGCGGGTTGTGTGTGTGGGGGGGTATCTAAGAGCCATCCAATTAAATCAGATGGTTAGTTTTCAAAACATGGTGCATTATTAGAACCGGGTTGAAATTACTCGTTGGATGCGTTAGAACCTAACTTCAGTTCAAGATATTTCCCTCTCTCTAAAAAACTCAAAACCTCACTCCTCTCTCTTCCAACCTAACATAAACCCACAATTACAAAGATCCAAAAACCCTAGACTCGCTCCATTCTCATCAGCCCTTCATTGTGTTCCTCGATTGTGGTGGAGATTGAGTCCCCGCAATCAAAGAGTCTTCGTTTTCAAAACAGGGTGCATTGTTGAAACCAGGTTGAAATTACTCGTTGGATGCATTAGAACCCGACTTCATTTGTGTAATCGGAATTCAACAAGTTGGGCTTTGCATCTTTTCTGTCAATTTGGCTAAAGTTTTGTGTAATTGGAATGCACTAATATGCACTAATGTTTGCAATGCAGTAATGTTTGATTAATGAACTAATGTTTGCTATGCAATAATATAGAAGCAGTTCAATAATATATATATATATATATGGGTCAAATGTCTGGGGGCTCAGAGGAGAGTGATGGTTGTGTAATAGCTAATGTGACGATTTAAATACTTGAAGTAATAAATGAGGATATAGTAGCAGTTGGGATGGAGTTCAACTCGCTTGACCTCGTTTATGATTTCTACAATAGATATACATTCTTTGCTGGCTTTGGTGTTCGACATCATTCCATCTTTAGGGGAAAAAGCAATAAAGAGATTATGAGGAAAGAATTTGTATGTTGCAAACAAGGTGAACATAGGAAAGATAAAACTTGGCTGAGAAAAAGAAAACGAGGGATAAGTAGATATGATTGCAAGGCTAAGGTTGTGGTTGTGAAGACAAATGGGCGCGAGAAGTATATCATCTCTCTTGTTGTAAAGGGACACATTCATACGATGACACCCTCAGAAAGAGTGCATTTTTTGAGATCACACCATCGTATTTCAAATGCTACAAAAGTACTCACAAAATAATTCGGTTCAGTTAATATCCCCACTCATAAGAAGGTAAGTTTTCGAAGTGCAATCCGGAGGAATGGATAAAATCAGTTTTACCTAAAAGCATATTTACAATCTTGAATATAGTGTGAGTGGGAAGTTGAGGAACCATGATGTCGAACTAGTGACTGAGTATTTTATAGCTGAACAAAAAAAGAGTTACTTGTTGATCACATCAATGCATTTGAAATGCCTCAATGTACTCTACCGATACTAATGAACAAACAAATGGCTACCTTATACACAAGGGCAATGTTCCAAAAGTTTGAGTAAGAATTAATACAAAGTACAACATGTTTCCTAGAGCTCAAAACAGAGGATGCTTCCAAGGTATTTGCACAATCATATTAGTATTTGCACTTACTACCAGGTATTTGCACAATCATATTACGACTAGGTATTTTACATATACTCAAACAAAAACTAAAATGCAAGTGAACCGCAAACACAAAATGCCAAATCCAACACCATTGACTGTAAAAATAGGGGAAAACTGTTACCCTAACCCTAAACTGAAATCCCACTAAATTACTTAACAAATGATGGTTCTACTTGAACAATCGCGGCTTTGCTCTAGAAATAGAACCTATCACTTCCAAAATGGAAGAATTGCAGCTTTGCTCCAAGGAATACGGCTCCGCTCCTTCCACGACTTCAACCCTTCCACTTAAAGTAACTAATTTTTCAGGGTTTAGAGAACGGAGTTGCCTTCAACCATCGTTAAGCCTTCTTCCGAACCAGTTTAGCAATGGGTTTCTTAGAGCTATGGGTTTTTGTGTTTAAACTTCAACCTTTGGGTGTCCAACATCTTCAAACTTTGCTAGGTATTAATTTCAGGTTTGAGTTCTTCACCTACCCGGTGGTAAAATTTGATCTCAACTATCCATAGCCCCTTGATTGATTTGATGGCTATAAAGTGAACCCCGCAAAACTTATCCCCCATAACTTTCCCCGCATTATAGCCTCGTTGAAGCTTCACACCTCAGACTTGGTTGATAATGATGGTCCTATTCTTTTCCTTTTTTTGGTTTCACATGGTTTATAAAATAATAATAATAATAATTACTGACATGCCAAAACGACGTCGTTTGGCTTGGTGACTTTTAAAACAAAGAAAGCAACGTGCACCCCTGCTTCTGCAGCTATTCTTTCTTCCTCTTTGGAGCGATATATCAAACTCATTGTGGGCATCGACCAAGAATTTGCAGGGGTAAAGTATTTTTCCTCTGGGTTGTGGTTTCTTGCTTGCGACACTCACTTACTGCGTCGCCCCCCTTAAAATCGGCACTTGCACCTTCGCTCCTATCACAACTACAGCTCGTCCTAGGAATTTGGAGTCTTGGATTGATTTGTTTAATGGAAAACTCTTTTGGATTAAAAATGACTACCTTTAATTGCTATGGTGATTGAATTGAGACAAGTGTTTGTTGACTCTGTTAATTGCAAAATGTTTCGTTTTAGGTTTGGCTTGACAGATTTTCACACACTCTCAATCTGTTAATTGCAAAATCTTTCGTTTAAATTATGCTCTATTAAACTACTAGGCTTATATATCAAATGATTCTTTTTAGTTTTATTGGCTTTAACACAGATCATTATAAATTTATATAGATCATCTTTGTTTCAATAGTTGATATATTTTTATTGGCTTGTTCAGTTTCAAGTGTTATTGGTTTGTTTGGTGTTGTTTTCCATTCTGAGGACTCAGTTTAGTGTTTGGTGTATGTTATTTGATTGTTTATTTCATGTTCTCATGATTGTAAGTTTCACATCATGGTTGGTTGTCTCCTCTAATTTGCTTTTGTTGGTACTCTGTGAGTGTGTGTTTGAATCCATACTTCAAATTATAAACCTTTGTTGACCCATAGTTAACAAATTGGATTGGCAGCTCCCTTTGCATATCCCATACTAATGGCGGTGACAGGAAGAACCATAGAAATTTCACAGTACAACAAGCATCGAAGGGCTACTGAGCTTGAAGCACTATTCGATTTCTATGGCAAGATCAGTGTGTGCACCATGACACCAAATAACACTACCTACATCACTTAAGCCAAAGCTAAAAGTGCACTTCTTTCACTTGCAATGAATGACAAGGAGTTCGAAAACAAACATTTGAAAGGTATGACGGTTGTCACATCCCGGGATCAGCTCCGCCGTAGCATGATATTGTCCGCTTTGGGCCCCCCCTCTCTGGCCCTCACGGTTTTGTTTCTGGGAGCTCACGACCAACTTCCCAGTGGGTCACCCATCCTGGGATTGCTCTAGCCCCCAACTCGCTTAACTTCGGAATTCCTAAGAATCCGAAGCCAGTGAGCTCCCAAAAGGCCTCGTGCTAGATTGATGCGGGCATGTACATATAAGGCACATCAACCCCCTCTTCGTTGGTCAAAGTGGGATCTTACAACGGTAGTGATACTTCATAACTAGTAAGTTGCAAATGTTTACCATCTTTGCTTGATTTTTTGCAAACATGATCTTTGAGGGAATTCTAAAAATTAGACAATTCGGATCATTGAAAAACAATATGTGGTGGCCCTACAAGGAATATATATTTATAATTTTGAAAAACTAAACACAATTTAAAACCGTGCTTAATACAATAAGTTTTTTTTTTTTAAATGAAAAGAACTAAGCACAATTGAAATCGTGCTCAATACAATAAGTTCTTTTAAATAAATAAAAAAAAGAGAAAACATATTAACCTGTTTCCAACCAATTTACTTTTCCCAATTTTAGTTTTTTTTTTTAAAAAAATAAGCTTTTCCTAATTTCAGTTCTTGTACATGTGTGCTTACTGTGCAACATTAGAACCATTGTAACTACTATTTTATTGGATTTTAATAAAAATCAATAATTTTGGCAAAAATAAAAATAAAAATGAATAATTTTTTTATTAAAAACAAATAATTTAATTAGAAGGAAAAAATATGTCATATTTTTGAACATTTCCAAATCCTATACACTTAGCGTTTTACCCAACCATCGCACATATTAGCCCTTAAGCACTTTATAAATGTAGCAATATAAAGTCATTGGATACCATAAAACCATATGAACTTGGGTTTGTACATAAAAGACAATAAACTATTATCACTTTAACAATGTCCAATTGCAGCGAAATGAAAATTATAAACATCCCAACACAGATTAACATTATAGTTTGCAAGGGCATAAGTATAACATAAAAATTCATTAGTTTGCAGCATTATAGTTGGATACATCTACATAATGAGGATCCTACACATGCTACCAAAAACATCTGCTTCAATGTACATCTTCATCTTCTAAACCTGGTCTAAAATCTAAACGCAATTCACAACACTTGCCTAATATCATGTACATCTTGGTCATCAAAAGGCTTCAACTAGTGGTCAAAATAGCAACCCAAAAATTGAAGACATAGTCTCCAACCAAGTAAGAAAAACAATCATCTAACTTATGCTTCAAGTTCCACAAAATTTTATCCAACCCCCAGAACAAAACAACCATCGAACTTATGCTTCAAAATATTATCCAACCCCCAACAGTCATCTAACTTATCCAACCCCCAACACATAATACTATCACAACCAAATAGAAAATATGCATCAAGTCTGAAACTAACTAGAATTTGCACTATGACAATCTGTAGCATCATGAGTTGCATCTGATCATGGAGAATTTGTTACACACTGTATTCCAAGACGTGCCTTATACCCTTGTGTTATCATCTGAGCTTGAGAACTTCCACACTATTGCTGCGCCATTGAAGTAAATTATCCACTTACCATGGCATTAACATCTACTGATATTCCCACATTCGCCAACATTGATTTAAACTGTTCAGCCATTTGAATCTTCATGAGCCACATGTTGATAAAACCAACTAGGCAACACCCACCTATGAGTCTTAGGTGCCGCATCTTGAACTGGTGGTAGAGTATTTGTGCGACGACTATCATTACCGGCTATTAGCTATTCATGTGTACGTATGTTTTCACCAGGTGACCGCGAAGCATTAATACGAGGGCTCATAGGTAGAGCACAATGGTTTGTTGAAGAAATTTGTGTTGAAACAGTTGAGGTGGTTGAGTTATTTGATGACTCACTAGGAGCTGGAGATTGAGTTCCTATTCTTACAGGACGGGTACGACGATCTCCCATTTTGTGTGAAGGATAGAAACACTATGTCAGAACATAAACAAATTTATTTGAAATTGAAATGGTGTACGTGTGAACATTTTATATATAAAAGACATAAATTTGGATTCATGCATGTAATACAAATTGTTTAGGCACGAATGATACAAACGTGACCTATATATATTCAACTTTTTCAACGGATGGGACGTGCTATACCAGGCATATGAGGGATGATTTATGGAAACGTGAGTCAGAGAGACACAACGTTTCCTATTCGTGCTCTATAGGCAACCTAAACACACGATTTCAGTATGTGTGCTCTATTAGGCAAGCTAAACAGACACATTTTCAGTACATTTGTTCTTTATAGGTTAACATACTTTGGAAAGTGTGCAGTACAAAGTGTTCGGTTCATTTTTACACATGATTTTTCATGTTATTCACCCATTATTTTGAGTTAGTTCTTGATATTTTATCGCTTTTTACTTCCTTTTTGTGTTTTCATAGGTTTTACCTTGGTTAGAATGAAAATGAGCTAAAAGTGCATTATTGGTTATAAATTCTGATTTTGTTCATTTTCGTAGGTCAACTTCTTGGCCTGGGATCAACATGCTCTGGTGCTCGGATGAGGTGAAGATCTTCATGAAACTTGTTCCAATGGATGTTAACTACAACATATCCAAATTTGAGCTCCATTGGACAAGTATTGTCTATCCAACCAATCCAGCATGTTACCACAGCTCTGGAAATCCGATTTTGGCCAGCTTTTACCTCCTTTGTGTCATCTTGATTCTTCTTGTTACCATAACTCTTGGTAACAAGAAATTACCTTTGTAAATGAGATATTTTCTGAAGCATTTGGCATCTTTGTGAAGTCAAGACTTCATCATGGCAAAGGGGACAAGGGCAATGACTTTAAGGAAAGTATGAGTTTTATATTATATTTGTGAGCTGGAAATTGATGGGCAATGGAAAGTTAATTGCAATCTGAAGTGGGAGAGGTTTTGAACGTGGGAAAAGAATTCATTAGATTATTCTACACAATTGAGAGCAGATTTTGGAGAGCTTGGAGCTAGGAGAAAGCCAAGGTGCAGCCAAACAAAGTGGAGAAGAAAGCTTCCACCATTGATGACCTTGAAGCTTTCATCATTTTCTCAAAATCTGTAAACTCTTTCTAATTTCATTTCGAATTTGTGTTTGGAATAAGTATGAGCAACTAAACTCCAAAGCTAGGGCTTAGGTTGAAGCCCTAAACATGATTACCTTATTGTTTTGATGCTTGAGTGTATGAATTTCTAGATATTGTTGATGAATTCCAATTCACCAAATTAATCTATCCTTGATGTGTGTTTTTCCTTGGTTGGCCATCTTTGAAAGCATGCTTCTTGAGATTGTTGGGATTATGTGTATCTTCATGTTATCCTAAGCAATAAATGGATGAAGTAAGAATCATCCATGTGAATTGGTTTCTTGAATACCTAATGTAAACACCATGCTATTAGGATTCTTGTGATGTTCATATTCTCTTTGAACTTAATGGGTTCTCCTTGTAATTGAATCGAAGTACGAACCATACCTAGGTTCGGTTATGAGGAGGGCACAAGTATTGTAGCACGAACCATGCACTTTACGTATATTAGAGAGGATCAATGCGTCTTGAGCCACGACCCATGGTCTTGATTGCGAACATCTTCATCAACACGTTTAGAGTTCATCACTTGAGTATTCATGAACTTGGGTAGAATTGTTTAGGGTGGATTCCGAAACCCTAGTGTTTGTTACATTTTGATTTCACATCTTGATAATTCATCTCTTCCATTCTCATTTAAATTCGAAGTCCATTTACTTACATGCAATAGAAATAGATCACTTGAACCAAATCAAAACCCCCCCCCAATGTGTGTGTGAGTTGCGTGTTTGACACGTTACGTGTCTTTGTTACTGAATTTTATTTCTTTCTGTAATTATTTTGGACTTTTGGTCCTCTTTGTGTTCTTCCATTTTCTGTGCTGAATCCAACCGTATAATGAACGTGAATTTTGGACGTACGGTTGGAAAGTTATAGGCAAAACACTGGACAAAGGTCGAAACTGGAAAAACAGAGAAACGAATCTGCCCAAAAACGACCGGTCGTTACTGTTTAGGCGACCGGTCGCACATGAATCTGTCCAAATGACCGGTCGCACTGTTCACTGTTCACTGTTCATGGCACTGTTCACAGGTGATAAAGTGGTGATAAAATGGCGATAGAAAATGTTGTTTGTGTTTTTGTTTAGTTTTCTTGTGTTGTTTCATTTCTTTTACACTTCTTTACTCATTTTTAGTTTCCATTTTGCATTTGTGCATTTGTGGTGTGTCAATTAAGTGTTCTTTACGTACTCAAATTAGAACTTATAGGAAGCCGACAAGTTCTTCATGGGATCGACCCCGTACTTACATAATCTATACTTCAATAGATTCGTGCATTTGCGGGTATTTTTAATTGGTTGTTTGCACATTAATTTGTGTCCTCTTAGGAATGCAACACAAAGGCACGAAAAATCAATATTTGTGCTCTATATAAGTCACGAGACTTTGAAATGCGTGTCTAATATTGAGCCACAAAAATCCAATATTCGTGTTCTCTATAGGCCACAAACATCTAGTATCTGTGCTCTCTATAGGCCACAAAAATCTAATATTTGTGTTTTCTCTAGGCCACAAAAATTCAATTTTCGTGCTCTCTATAGGCCACAAAAATGTCAAATGTATCCAATAGAGTGATTGTTTCATGATGAAGCACATATTTTTTTATGGATAATGGTAAAGAACATTGTGGTTTTCAAAAACAAAATGGTGAACAATGGTTTGAAGTAGAATTTTATATAATGAAAAAAACTCATTGCTTATATAATTTTTTTTAATAAAGAAATTTGTCATACATAATTTATTTAAAACCAAATACTAAGTATATGAAAATATCATTACATGAAGAATTAAAGATAATCTGACGAAAAACAAGAGTTAAACATTACATAAATACAAGTCCATGTTAGCTAGAGGGGACTTGGTGGTTATACATGGTTTTATCCGGGTTTGTAATATCCGGAAGATTGTTCCAGCTGAAGTTGGCTTTTGTACTCCTCATACCAATTATTAAAATTATGTTTATTCCATGCACCAACTTTGTTGGAACTGTGCTAATATCTGACTCTGTTGCATCTAAGATTGCCAAAAGAACAGTCAAACAATATGGGTAGAATATTTTCAGATATATTTCATTCTCCGAAAGGAGGTATTTATAATACAGGTTACAAACCCTAGTAGGGTTTAATTAGGAAATAAGTGGAATCCTAATTACATAATATCTATACAAAAGGAAAAATAAATAAAACCCAAATAGAATAGGATATATTCTACTCGCCAACACTCCCCCTCAAGTTGGAGCAAAGACGTCACGCATGCCCAACTTGTCAAGCGAGTTGAGAAAAATACTTGTAAAAACAGCTTTCGTAAGAACATCAGCTAACTGATACTCTGAACGGATGAAGGGGAAGGACACAATCTCCGCATCCAACTTTTCTTTAATGAAATTTCGATCAACCTCCACATGTTTTGTACGGTCATGTTGTACAGGATTATACTTGTAGAAACAGCTTTCGTAAGAACATCAGCTAACTGATACTCTGAACGGATGAAGGGGAAGGACACAATCTCCGCATCCAACTTTTCTTTAATGAAATTTCGATCAACCTCCACATGTTTTGTACTGTCATGTTGTACAGGATTATGAGCAATTGCAATCGCAACCGTATTGTCACAATATAAATCCATGGGTTTATTAGGCCCAAAACCAAGGTCTTTCAACAATCTCCTCAACCATAGTAAC
>NW_018922404.1:0-20713 GCF_002207925.1 Prunus avium | reverse complement strand
GAGGCAGATGCACGAACACAGTAGAGGCACAAACACGACAGAGCACACAGCGGAACACGGCAAAGGCACAGACACAAGAACCCTAAAAGAAATTAGGGCACACAGTAGAACACGGGTGGGCACAACACACACAGGTCACCAGAAAGTCGGCTCTGATACCAAGTCAAACAATATGGGTAGAATATTTTCATATATATTTCATTCTCCGAAAGGAGGTATTTATAATACAGGTTACAAACCCTAGTAGGGTTTAATTAGGAAATAAGTGGAATCCTAATTACATAATATCTATACAAAAGGAAAAATAAATAAAACCCAAATAGAATAGGATATATTCTACTCGCCAACAAGAACTTCAATATCACTTGACAAGCATATGATATTTGCCCTGCATATTTGTCTTGCTTCCCCTGCAAAGTTGGTGGCACCGGCCCATGAAGATAGGTGTTTGGCTTTTCTAGGTGGTGAGTTTTCAATGATGATAACTTCAGTTTTTTGTGGAGAATAATTAACCGGACTTGTATCAACAGAAGAACTTTGCTTGGGACCCTTGCTTCCAAACAAATTTTTCGAAACTTTTTTTCTAGAATCCATTGCTATGTTCAGTTTTTTGTGGAGAATAATTAACTGGACTTGTACCAACAGAAGAACTTTGCTTGGGACCCTTGTTTCCAAACAAATTTTATTGATAACTAAAAGGCACAAATAAGGTTTTGTGGTTATAATTTTTTATTAATATTTAAGCAAAAGGACACAAAAATATCTATATGACGGCTCACAAGACTTTTTTCAGAAATGTCAGCTAGTTGGGCACAAATATCTATGCCTTATTAAATCACATGATAAAAGTGTACTGACAACGAAGTGACAAGTATGTGAATTTGGCACGAAAGTTGTGCCTAAATTCACTTAAGCACAATTATTTCCTTCTTCTATTCAAGTTGGACACAAAACTATTGTGCCTTTTCTACATATGACACAAATATTATATATCTATGTCCAATGTGATTCAAAAGGGCACAACCCTCTTTTTTGTGGCCTTTAGATCGTGCTTTCTGCCCAGTTTTTTAGTAGTAGAGAGAGAGAGAGAGAGAGAGAGAGAGAGAGAGAGAGAGAGAGAGAGAGAGAGAATGAGAGAGAGAGAGAGAGAGAGAGAGAGAGAGAGAGAGAGAGAGAGTAACAAAAGTGAAAACAACTTCAAATATATTTCAATTTTTAGTTTTTGTTTTTACTTTTGTTACTCCTCCCTCGCATGCTCCCCTCTCATCTTCTCTCTCATTCTCACTTCCATTATTCTCCATCTTTTTCCTCTATACTATAGCAAAAAAAATGAAAACTAAAAACTAAAATTGAAATTAATGGTTATCAAACGGGCCCTTAATTTTGCCATTTGAGTCTATAATGATAAAACCAGCATCAACTGTCCCATCTTAATGAACTGAAATTTTCGCTTCATCTTATATTGTCTTCCAAGACCTATTGATTTGCCAAGAGTCATAAAGAAAATGCTTAACAATATAAATGGTAGATTCCTTGCCAGTGCGAGGGGCTTGTAGCTCAAGTGGTTAAGAGCATTACCCCTGCACTCGAGGTCCAAGGTTCGATTCCCCCTCTCCCCTAGTCTCGCTTGTATTTAAAAAAAAGAAAAAAAAGAATCCTTGCGAGAGCAGAAGCATCCTTTTTTTTTTTTTGGCAACAATTATTGGATTAGAACAATAAATTTTTTGTAATTTAGTGTCACCAGCTCAATTATTAGAAAGGCATTTTTTGTAATCTCAACACCTTTTCCAGTTTATAAATATGTTGGAGCACTCAATTTGTAAGCAAGTTGAGAAGAATATCAGTGCATCAAACGCAAGTAACATATCCTTCAGTTTATTTAAGCACACAACTTGTCTTTCTTTTGAATTTTTATTTGTTAATTTATATAATTTGTCAAGCTGCGGTAGGCAAAAATGGTGGTCCAAAGTCGTGTCGTGTTATTGATCAACATAGGATTTGAAAGTTATATTAACGGATGTATGAAAGTGGTTTGTAAAAGCTGAAACTAATAGGTCAAACACTTCAAGAAGTCTAATAGATTGAGACATTGAATAATCAATTGGAAATCATACCAAGGCACGCATGTGATAGAACAATCTTCGAATTGACTGCTTCTTTTTTAGTTTGTTTCTATAGCAGCTAGCTTCTTCTTTAACTTGAGTAGAATCCAACTTGCGGCTATTGTCATTGGAAGATGCAAGACAGTGTTGCACATTGGAAGATGGAAACTTTGGTGCTTAAAACATATTTTGGACTTCTCCACCTATTGTGAATTGGTTTTACATTGGACGCTAACGTTCTAATAGTCGCTGAGATTCCTATTTGATTTGATCATGAAATATTTTTTTTCATGGACCGTGAAATTTAGAAAACAATTAAAAAAGTCTAAAAAGAAAAAGAAAAATAGGAAATTTACCCAAAGCAAGCTGGTCCTAGAATGAAGCCCAAATCATTGCGAAGCAGGCCCAAGGCTGAGATGCAAATTCAATCCCAAACCTTTATCAAGCTTAATCCCACCCTCATCTTCCTGCGAAAAACTAGCATGATTTCCAACCCCTTCTTGAGACGAAGCCCTCATCATCAAACATTCCCCTATCCCGGCCTTGCGGTAGACATGCCTCCCTAATGGCGAGAGGCCAGTCCCGGAGAGATATGCGTCGCGGTCCGATATGTTTACAGGTGCATGTGCCATGTAAAGACATGACGGGGATTGTGGGGGCGCCGCTGTCGGAACCATCATAGAGGCGAAGAGGTGTGACGGTGAAATGAATGCCGATATGACCGGGTTTTGGACGTGTGAAGTAGCCAAGTTTCGGCTGCTAGCATGCACTTGTGCACGCTTTAGGATTTGCCTTTCTTTCTTGTGAGCATTCTGGTGGCCTCCCAAGGCCTGGGAATTGCTGAACTCACGGCAGCAGTACAGACACTCATATTTACGGAGGCCGGATTCTTGCGACGCAGATGAAGATTTGGTTATATCTGAGTTGTAGTGATCTTCTGATATGTTGAAGCCAAAGAGCTTAAGAGGTGTGGAAGCGGAAGTTACTGTGGAAATTGTATTTAGCTTTGTATCATAATCAATAATATCATCAGCCATCAAAGGTTGGTTTTGGAGATGAGATGAGAGAGATTAGGAGGATACAAATGGAATTAATGGGTGACCTTATAATTAGTGGCAATAACTTGCATGTGTGAGCTATTTAAAAGCTGCGGATCGATGAAGTAATAGATAGGTAATGACTTGAGAGTCAAAAGAAGTAGAGCAACAAAGGAAAGAGAGAGGTAGTAGTTATGAAAATTCCCATGACAAAGATAGAGTTAGAAGCAACAACATGGAGCAAGAAAACCAGAACTTTAGATTATACTTGTACCATTTTCTTGTGGTGGTGGTTTTTTTTCCTTTCTTTTTTGGATACAATTCTCAAACTGCAAAGTTATCTGCATGTAGATTATTTAGGTGCTAACTGAGGCATTTGTTCTTGGTACACTTAAAATCTAGCAGAGTGTTTTAGTTAGCCTACAATTGACCATGACCACACGGGTCGAAGCTGAGGGTGGTTCAGAATAATTGCACCTAACTTGGCTTATTTACATGAAGAAGAAAATAACTTTTTTATCTGAAGCTGAGGAGGGTCCAGACGTGAGACCATGAGGTATATTTGGAAATCATTTGAAGCTCTTCTTTCTTAGAATCTTGCAATCATTTCAAGCACGATTTGGGAAACAGCATACATTAAATCAAAATGTGGCTGTACTATTATACATACATCCAGTTTTGTAACACAAATGCTTTTGTTTGAAGTGTGTGTAGTCCAAATTAAAAACTTGGCGTATAAAGAGACACTATAGGGACAACAAAGAGGCACTGTATCAGGCAAAGGCTATTATAGAATAAAAGTTGTGAAAAATGGCTATTTTAGCACAAACCCACTTACAAGGAGACGGGCCATATGTAACATATTGACAATACAAGTAAATTTAGTGAAAAAGTGGTGAACATGAATAACTTCCTTAATGATGCAACTAAAGCCAATTGTAGTCGATGTGCTAAACTATAAACCTAATAAGTACATGAACAATCATTCAGAATCAAAACTTGTAAATAAATAAATAAATAACCCGTTATTTTTTTATTTTCTATTTTCTTAAAGATACTTGTGAAAAAAAGATTTGATTAGCTGTTTCTTTTAATTTTTATTAATTATGTTGGTGGGATGCAGGAGTAACTTAGCCATTGGAGAGATAAAATCCCTTATTCTCTTTATTGTGGGGGCCACAAGCATTATTTTAATATATATATAGTATTTCAAAGCCCCCGGGAGATTTCTGTCCATTCTAGGAGAAACTAAGGCACGTAGAGAGATGTTCAAAAGATGTGGTGAATAAAAACCGAACGACTGCATGCACAAAGTACAATCAGGGCCACCACTTGATTTTTTCATTTCTGCAATTTCCCCTGCTGCTGATAGGGCCACCACTTGAAGACCCAACTCCAATTCTAACTCCACCATTCCCAGTAGCTTTGATCTGGTGCTGCTTAAAAGTTGGTCTGATCAGAAGTGCTTGGGTTCCAAAAGTCCCTGTAGTAAAATGGGGGTGTCCTTTGGTAACTATTGGCAGTAGCTGGTTTGGACTCCCCTGCTGTTAAGCCTGTACTTCTGGGAAACACACAGACTAAATATTTCCCATCAGCACCATATATCACCATCAAGTCTAGCATATTACTCATATAATTAGTCCTTGAATGATCAGTATGAGAACACAAATTAGATGTGACCATTTTTATATAAGGGTAATGTATTTTAACCAATTTTTCAGTCTTTTTTATTTTATTTTGTTCAATACGCGCACCCTGATTCAGGAATATTCTTTATTTCCGGATATGGGCGTGACAGTAAGTTTAGGGCATATGATCCAGTTAACATCATGAACATATATATATTAGAGAAGTGTGACATATTCTTGGTTCAAAAATATCCATCCCAAACAAGGAAAATTTAAAACTAAACTTATAAGAAATTATACCTCTATTCGGGTCAGCAGATATGTCCAAACAAATTTTAATCCAAACTGATAGTAAGAACCAAGCTCAGACAATGTACAGTGAAGCTCAGCACACTAAAGCACAAACTCAAGTCAGCAATTCTAGAAGCACAGCTAATACGTCCAAATGATCTTGTGAAAAAGGTTGATGAGCTCCTAAATTATCTCAGATTGTTACACCTCACCATGATCATAACAGAATTGTATTCTAGAATAACCTATTCAGATTGTACAAATGTGTACAGTATTGATTCCTTCATTCAATGAGAAGCAGAAAAAATTACCTCTTTCATTCATTTCTTCATGGTATCCAGAGCCACCCTTGCCTAACCATAATAACCAAGTAAACGAATTAAACAAATATAACTCTGGTAGTCATCGATGCGATGTTTTCGAACCCTAGATTCTACTCCACCGTCATGATCCTCTTCATCTTGGGCTTTAGAAGCCACAGAAATCCTCACCGTTCGTTCTGTGGGATCTAGGCAAAACCCTAACGAATGATTAGATGATGAGATGACCAAGTACCCCTTCAGTTCTCTTATAGATGTGGTGTGGACGAGGGTTCTAGAATAGTGGTTTGGCGATTCAATATGACTGGATGGGATGAGGAAAATTGAAGCTGACAATAAAAGGTTACTTGGGATGTATCCAAAGAAAAAAATGAAGGGAAATACTACTTTTCCTTCCTTGTTTTACTTTTCTCTCCGTGCATCTCCTTCATGGCAGCCTGGTGGTCCATCAATCACGCTATGAACATGGTTACGTGGCTGTTTCTCAAAATCACACTGTTTTTAACCAACGTTTTAATTTGATAAGGTTGGCATTTCTCCAATTCTCTCCCTCCTAGTCTTTGTTAGTTTCCTTAGTGTCCTGCTTACGTGTTACCATGGCAGCTTAGAACCGTAATCAAAGTAGCAAGAAAAAGATCAAAAGTTAGGCACGCTACAAGCCCTATATAAAGCCCCCCTTGGCACCCAAGTTTATCATCATCCTCCTCACCAAATTACAAGTTAATTAAGTTTATCAGCAACAGCTAGCCAATTAAGACATTTCCATGATGATGATGAAGAGCCAAGCAGCTCTCCTCGGCCTCACCACCTTGGCCATCCTCTTCTTCTCAGGTATAATATTATACAAACTTTGTTAGGTGATCAGATATCGATCAAAAGTTTATTTTTACAGTTGTCTCTGTAATCTTTATTCTTATGATCATGGTTTTATGTACGTTGAATATGCAGGTGCACATGCCGCTAAAATCACTTTCACAAACAAATGTTCCTACACTGTCTGGCCAGGAACCCTAACTGGTGACCAAAAACCTCAATTATCACTCACCGGGTTCAAGTTAGCAACTGGAATTAGCAAATCTGTGGACGCTCCGTCCCCATGGTCCGGTCGCTTCTTTGGCCGAACCAGGTGCTCCACGGACGCATCAGGAAAGTTCACTTGTGCCACAGCAGATTGTGGCTCTGGCCAAGTCTCATGCAACGGTAACGGCGCAGTTCCACCAGCTACATTAGTAGAAATCACTATTGCTCCGAACGGGGGTCAAGATTTCTACGACGTTAGTCTTGTTGATGGCTTCAACTTGCCCATGGCTGCGTGCAAGAGCGCTTGCTTAGCGTTCAACAAGCCAAAATACTGTTGCACTCCACCTAACGACAAGCCGAAGACATGCCCTCCCACTAACTACTCTCGGCTCTTTAAGACCCAGTGCCCTCAAGCTTATAGCTATGCTTATGATGACAAGAGCAGCACCTTTACATGCAATGCTAGACCTGACTACCTCATCACATTCTGCCCATAAGCATACCGTAATTGCATGCAAGAGCGCTTGCTTAGCGTTCAACAAGCCAAAATACTGTTGCACTCCACCTAACGACAAGCCGGAGACATGCCCTCCCACTGACTACTCTCGGCTCTTTAAGACCCAGTGCCCTCAAGCTTATAGCTATGCTTATGATGACAAGAGCAGCACCTTTACATGCAGTGCTAGACCTGACTACCTCATCACATTCTGCCCATAAGAATATATATATATATATATAATGGGATCTTATATGTTATGATATTATACATATAGTTCCCAATAATAGAGAAGAATAAATAAATTTCCTGGATCTTGACACATTGTTGATGTCAAGAATTTGTAATGCAGACGATCAAATAAAGGAATAAATGTTTGGATTTTATTTTCGTTCATGGCTTTCAAATTTTTGTTCCCTTCATTTCTTTATATGATGCATTATTTCCACCAAAAAAGCATGAGCATAATATAAAGAGAGTTAGCTGCAATTGAAATGGTTATCAAACGGGAGTTTAAATACGGATTGTATTTTTCTGTCATAGCTGGTAAGGAATAAGCATGGCCATTTACGAAACTACAGTATGTTATCAAATGGGAGTTTAAATACGGATTGTATTTTTCTGTCATAGCTGGTAAGGAATAAGCATGTGGCCATTTACGAAACTATAGTATGAACAACACTGAGAAACACAAGTATGGCCATTTCAAACAGACTACATATAAATTCATATTCCAACAATGAATCAACAGCACCCATGGCCATTTACATTTGCAGCATCTGAAGGTAGATCATCTAATTAATGTTAGAAGGATAATAATTTCTAAAGTTCTTTATTAAAAAAATCAATAGACAACCACCAGAGACTGTTTTGGTGAATTAGAGACAAATTTTGTTTTGGAGAAGATGATTACTTCTCAATGCTTGACGGCTGCATATTGCTAAAAGATGAATATGGTTTGAATACTTTAGGTTAGTTGTATTCTTCTCCATAAATAGATATATAGGAGTTTATAATGGTGCTTTACAAGGAAATAGATACAGTAAATCACCATGGTATACAAGGTGGCTTAGAGACAAATTGCAGGTACCATTGCAAGAATGGTTCCATAGTCAATAATGCCAAGACTTCCAAGGTTGTAAAAGTCTCCTCTTCAAAATAGGAAAGCATGGTTTTCCAAAGTGAACATTGTAGAAAATTGATATCAAAATTGTGACATGCCATATGTCGATTGATATCTCTTAAGATGGTTTCGTCAGCCTTTTCCACTGAAAATGGAAACACCATATATATGCATGTTTTTCTTCTACTACAATAATTAGAATTTGTTTACGACTATGAATTTTCCCAGAGCAATTTCAGGGACCGACTTGACTTTCACCATGCGGCTTCGGGAAGTGCAAATGAACCATGCACAAGACTTTTAGAGGGAGCTCTTTGGACGTGGACTTGTTAAAACATGGTAGTATATATGAAACATCGTCGGAAATTTAATTGTTTTTTGTTGAAATGTTGATAAAAACAAACTAACAAAATATATACATACATTAACAAAAAAAATGTAAGTTTCAAAATAAATGCACAGTGCCCAAGGAAACTCCTCATATAACTTATGTCTCTTCAAAATTGTCAAAAGTCTGCTGTAGCAATACTCACAAATGGATAATTGTAATCCGGGTTTGAATCCCAGCAGTGGAATGCTGTTTTATTTTTATTTTATTTTTTGGTTGGGTTGTTTACGTGGGCCATAATATAATAAATGAGCTTGATAGCTCACACAAAAACTAAAAAGAATTCTGAATTTTCTGTTAACACCCTAAAATTTACCAATCAAAGAAATACAAAATGATATAAAGGTAAAAAACCAACCATTGCAGGAATAAGGTCATAGTAAAACCTACAAAGAATTTTGAATTTTCTATTAACACCTTTAAATTTACCAATCAAAGAAATACAAATGATAGAAAGAAAAAAGAACCAGCCATTGCAGGAATATTTTCTTTTAAGTTAGTATATCCTAGAGAAGTGAAAAGTTGACATTCTTTTAGGTGTTGCGGGTACTAATCAAATTGAGATTTTCTATTTAAACCTCATACTTCTCTTAGTTCACTAGATGTTCTAAGTTCACCCCACTATCTTCCCAAACTACCCTTAAATACACCCCAAGCTGAAAAAAAATAAGAAATAAAAGAGATTTTCAATTTAAACCCCATAATTTTCTTTGTTCACCCCAATACTTAAATCATTAAACAATATTTATAGTATACATGAGATTTTGTTTGGGGTGAAAGTTTGAAGCAAAAGTACGTGCTAGGCATCAGTTTAAGAATAGAAGGGGACAAGTGACGACTGATCTTTCTCTTCAAGCCTTGGAAAGAATCTTCTACAGTTGTGGAGCCTAATTGTCTAGCAGCACACGGTGCTTCAATGCATCGGATCTCAAGGATATCAAGTGTATACTTTCTATTATGAGTTCCTGATAACTGTTTTCTATAATTGTTTGTTTTTTGTGTATGAAATTGCTCCTTATTTCCCCTTTGCTTCTATTACACAACATCTTCTTTTATTTTTTACCCAATGGAAAAGTGACATTTAGCCTACTGAGAAGAGTAATTTGGCAATACGATGTAGATGAGTTTGTATTTTTCTAAAACTTAATATAAAGAGTAGCGGGGTGTGTGTATAGATGTACTAGGATTAAGTATTAAGTTGAATGACCTTTTTTTGTCTTTTTACACGATAATAAAATTTACAGCTTAATGATTTAAGTATTGAGGTGAACAAAGAGAAGTGCGGGATTTAAATAGAAAATCTCATCAAATTATATGGGGGCATTTAGAAACTCTATTATAAAAAAAATAATAATAAAAAGGTGAAATGATTTTTGGTTCATGTGTTTTCCCTCGATTTCAATTTGTATCACTATGTTTTTTTTTGTTTTTTTGTTTTGCCAAGGTTTTCTCACACACATTATCAAGGTGTCATGGGGTTTGAAACTGAAACCACTGATATGCAAGTCAATGTTTTTTTCCACTACGCTAGACCTCCTTGACATCTTTTTGTTTTTTTGTTTTTTTTTTTTTCTCAATTTGATCATTTTGATCACTCTTCTTTATTATTAAAAATTTTATTGAGCTAAAAAAAAAAGGTCCCAAAATAAAATCCCTTGAACGCGCATATAAGTATGTAATGATTGCCAATATTCATAAATATGCATACAAATTATCATATGATGCACCATTTCTTCAAGATCTGAATCATTATCGGAGTGATTGTCTTCATTCCTTGTAGACATGTCTAGTAACTTCAAATATTCAAATTCAATAAAGTAATATGCATACAAATTAAAGTCACAAAAATCTAAAATATGCATACAAATTGCTCAGTCAAATATTTTTTGTAAATATGCATACAAATTAAAGTCACAAACATCAAACAGAATAAAAAGAACAATTAATAAATATTCTCTCAACAATAAACATAAGTAGCAATCCTAAAAACTAGCCAACCAAGCTCTCCTTCTTGCTTCTGGCATTGTAACAAAGATTTTCCTCCATTCAACAAGCACTATCTTTTCTAGCATCTTGTTGAATGTATTGTTATCAATGTCTTCCATTGTCTCAACAATTTCAATGCATTCTTCAATCGAATACATCTCCTTAGAGGTGTTAGATGCCTCAAGCAACGGCCACCGCCACAAGCAACGGCAGTAGCAGCCGCGCTGCCATCGTCCACCGCTCCCATCCGTCTAGTCGTCACGTCGCGACGACAACCCTCAGCCCGCGCCATCTGGTCCTCGCCACAAGCAAAAAAAATACGAAGAAGTCACAGCAGCTGCTACCACCATCGATGTCAATCACGACAACAACCAATCGGGCCCACCCAGTTGGTTCTCGCAGTGAAGAAGAAAAGAAGAAGAAAAAAATATCAAATTTGACTTACCTTTGGGTACACGACGACTCCTCTCTTCGACAAGCAGTATAATTCTCCAAGATCTCTCTGAAGCTAGAATTTGAAGAAGAGTGAAAAGAAGCCTTGAATTTATAAAGGTTGGAAATCCTAGGTCAAGAAGGAAGCACAAGTCTATTCCTATTAGGAGCTCAACTACAAGAAAAAGTCAAAAGCCTACTCCAATTAGGAGCCCAATTTGCAAAAGGATTTCAACTCAAAGAAGAAAGCCCATATGCAGTTGGAAAAGCACGAAAAGTATTTCTCACCTCCTCCGCGTCTCATAAGCGCCATGCAGAAGTTGAGGGGCATTTGTGGGATAAAATAATCCAACTTCCAATTATAAGGTGCCACGTGGACAAGAAGAATATCTCCTAGGTCAATTAATTGAGCCCATTTATTTGACCAATTAATTGATGCTAAAAATAGGGATATTATCTTTATTTGGGAATATAATTACCAATTAAAAGATAATATCATCAATTTAGAATATTATCTTAATTGGGAGATATTATCATCAATTAGTGATTTAATCCCAATCAAATTCTTAATTGACTCAATCTCTCCATTTAGGGGGAAAAATATTTTCCTTCCAAATAAGAAGATATTCTTTGAAAAACTCTACATGGCTAGAGTCCTATAAATACATAGCCACCAAACATCCAAAACATTGAAAACTATGAATTCTTAACATTCTGGAATGTTTTTTTTTTCTTTTGCCATTAAGATATCAAAGTTCGATTTCTCCAAAAAAAACAAAAAACTTCGATTGTTATCATCCGAACTCGCTAGAGATGAAAGTGAGGTTTACTAGAGGACTAAAACGTTTATTTTCAGTTAAATACAAGGTTATTTTTTATTTAGGACCTTTTGCCCTTGGCTTTAGGCCAAGTAGTGAGGGTGAAATGATAATGGAATCAGGATTAAACCAAAAGCAGAAGCAAGTAGTGACGGTTCAAATATGAGATTATTAGTTTGCAAATCAATGCCCATTTTTATTGGTGGAAGAGTACTGGTACTACTAGGGGCAGCCCTGAGTGTGTGCAAGTGGTGCCATCGCACAGGGCCCCTGATTTTTGAGGGCCCCCAATTTTTTTTATGTGTATAATATATGTATATATTAATAAATGTTATATATATACTGAGCGAGCAAATTTTTGACACAAAGACATTTCTAGTTGTGTTGGTTTGCAGGGCCTCAACTTTCCATTTAGGGCGCGACTTCAAAACCCGCTTGTGTAGATCATAGTTTTAGGTTTTTTTAGGTTTTTTTATGGTAACAACAATTAATAATCATAATAATTAAAAAGGCAAACACGTTATTTTCTGTAAGTAATAATCATCACCAATATCTCTCCTTGGCTCTCTTTTTTAATCCTTTGACAATTTTTTTTTTCAATTTCAAGGATTTTCAACACAAAAAATCGACCAAAAAAATTGATAAATGTCACTCAAAAGCAAATAGTCAGATTTAAATCTAAATTCAAATTCAAGTATGTCTCTAAATTTCAATTTATATATACTAAATGACTTACTTCATTATCATGTTGATTGGTTATATAATGAAAGATGATTTAATTTGTAATTTGCATGCTAATTGATGATGATTTTTACTTTAAGAAAAAAAAAACATTTATTGTATGGCATTATGTAATGGTGTAAGTTTGTGTTAGCTTATGTGAGGCCCCAATTTAAGGTTAGCACAGGGCCCTCAAAATCTAAAGACTGGCCTATTTTAGGAGGTGAATAGAGAGCATGGTTGGAGTTGTATTTTTTCAATTCCTCCCTAAAATTTGTCTAAGGAGGTGATTTAGGGACCCCATTGTGGATGCTTTATGTGCGAGTAATTATAGTGTACGTAGTATGAGAGTATGTCACATGGTATAACTCGGTTGTTAGAATATATAAGTGGATATTTATTGATATTACATCATAAAAGTGGGAAATATTAACCATATCGCCCATCCATATTATAACACGTGGACGAGTTACAGCAGCCTTGGTACGCAGTAAAGCGTACATACATGTGGGTTTTTGGCAAGTCATTAGACACAAACAAGTTTAAACACTTAAATCAATCTCAACCACATGATTTCATTGAAATAGATCCAACAACTAAGCACCTCATTCCTCAAATGATGACACTGAATCTCTCAACTAAATGCATGGCACTATATATATATATATATAGGGAACTTCTCCATTGCGAACTCAGAAGATGCGGACTGGTTACGGGTTTATGTTTTTGACCGTGGGATGATTTCAACGCTTTAGATTGGATTTTTTTTTCTTCTTTTTCCTCTCCCCGATTTTAGTCTTCTCTCTCTCCTCTTTCTTTTTTTTATTTCCTTTCCTTCTATCTCTCTCTTTTTTCTTCTTCTTTCTCTCTTGCTTTTCTTCCTCTTGTTTCTGCACAAACTGGACAGCTGTGGCCGCATCCATTTCAACAATGAGCTCGCGAATACCCTTGTCAATAGCCAGCTGAAGCCTAAAAAAAAAAAGCCCCAAACTTCAGCTTCAAGAATCTGCCCTTTCCCTTTATTCCTTATCTCTTCTCTCTCCGTTTCTTTTTTTTTTTTCCTGCATTTCCCTATCCTCTCTCTCTCTCTCTCTCTCCCCTTTTTCTTCTTTCCTAGCAGTGGTCAACTATTACAAAAGAGGGCAAATACATTATTACAGTGGAGTTTTTTTGTTATCTTTTTTCTTCAGGCCACGGGGGAGAAATAACAGAGGGGATGGGGGGAGTGAATGGGTCTGCGTCTGTGGGTTTTTTTTGTTATCTTTTTGTTCAATTTTTTTACCAAAAGAAAAATAAAAATTGAACAAAGGTAGAAGAAGAGGCCAATAGAAACCGACGTCGAGACAATTTTTTGCCCCAAGCCAACCCCAGCACATTGTAGCCAAATCATTCTCAGAAAATGAAGAAGAAAAAATGAAAGAGAGAGGAGAGAGAGAGAAGGGGAAACGCCTAGTTTTCCAGCTGAGAGAAGAAGAAAAAAATCACCCATGACAAGAGGAAGAAGAAAAAAAGAAAGAGAGTGAGAGAGAGAAGAGTGAACTTGGGGAGAGAAAGAAGAAAGAAGAAGAAAAGCAAGAGAGAAAGAAGAAGAAAAAAGAGAGAGAGAGAAGGAAAGGAAATAAAAAAAGAAAGAGGAGAGAGAGAAGACTAAAATCGGGGAGAGGAAGAAATAAGAAAAAAAAAATTCCAATCTGAAGCGTTGAAATCATCCCACGGTCAAAAACAGAAATCCGTAACCAGTCCGCATCTTTTGAGTTCGCAATGGAGAAGTTCCCTATATATATATATGCAGACCATGGCTATATATGTGAGAGGAAAAAATGCATTAAAATCTGAGAATGATTCAAAGGCCATCAATTGGCCTGTTGTTATCAGTCTAAATTTAAATATGATAAAGAATTTGGCATATTATAGTGAGTTACCTGTTGATGGATTAATTGGCTATGGAGGTACACGATTTTTTTTTTTATTTATATATACTCAGATATTTAATTTTGCAAAAATAATGCATCCAACTAACTCAACCAAAAAAGTTGCATCCAATTAATGATATTCTTGGAATATTGATACAAAATAAATTAGGTGTTAAAAAGATATTTAATTTTGCAAAAATAATGCATCCAACTAACTTAACCAAAAAGCCTGCATCCAATTAATGATGTTCTTGGAATATTGATACAAAATAAATTAGGTGTTAAAAAGATATTTAATTTTGCAAAAATAATGCATCCAACTAACTCAACCAAAAAATTCACATCCAATTAATGATGTTCTTGGAATATTGATACAAAATAAATTAGGTGTTAAAAAGATATTTAATTTTGCAAAAATAATGCATCCAACTAACTCAACCAAAAAATTCACATCCAATTAATGATGTTCTTGGAATATTGATACAAAATAAATTAGGTGTTAAAAAGATATTTAATTTTGCAAAAATAATGCATCCAACTAACTCAATCAAAAAAGTCACATCCAATTAATGATGTTCTTGGAATATTGATACAAAATAAATTAGGTGTTAGAAAATATTTAATATCTGAATATGATCTATTACGACAAAGACTCATCGTCACAATCATGGTGATTATTCAAAAGGTGTAACATCCGTGATCATATTTAATCGATTTAATCAAATTTAATTCTTTTGTGAAATTTCAATTTTGCCCTTGGGAGTAGGGGTACTTTGGTCACTTTAAGAAAAAAAAAACATTTATTGTATGGCATTACGTAATGGTGTAAGTTTGTGTTAGCTTATGTGAGGCCCCAATTTAAGATTCGCACAGGGCCCTTAAAATCTCAAGACCGGCCCTACAAACAAGAAAAATCAGAGGAGAAGGTTTAGGGTTTCACAAACAGATCTACCAAGTAAAACGCGTTAACATATGATATGGGCAAAATAAAGAAATGAGACCAAGATAAAACTTCTAGAAACGTGACAAATTGTCATTGTACTTATCCTTTGAAGTAATTTTACGTAAGCCATAACAATTCGAAACAAAAGATAAACAAACAAAAAAATCCTATGAATGGATGGGACGAGGAAAATTGAAGCTGACAATAAAGGTTACTTGGGATGTATCCAAAGAAAAAAATAAGAGTGCTGCTAAACGAACTCTAAAATTAATTGAGTACACCCTACTACCAAATTATTTATTGAATTACTAATTTATCCTAATATAAAATGACCAAAAGGGTGTGCTTATTAATATAATATTGAATTACTAATTTAACTTAATACAAATATAATTTTAATAAGTACACCCTACTCACCATATTCGACCCTAATCGAACATAAAAGAAAGAGAAAGAGGAAGGAGGACAGAGGATAATGGGATTGGATTGGAAGTATTCAAGTATGCAAGAGTCACAAAGAAGAACAGAGAAAGAGAAAATCTGATAATCAAGCCCATTATTTTGCAATACCCTTTACTGTTGTAGAGTACTTCAATGGTTCGGTCATTTCATCCCCAGATCCACTGATCTATTAATCCGGAAGGCTACTTTTCTCTTTATTGGCTGATTATGATTGCTAATGAATTCAAGCAATATAATTATTGATATTTAAAAGGGGGGGAATTCCGGTGATACTACAGGAGTAATTTTGGTCTTTTTTGGGGGGTCACAGAAGAACCAAAAAGAAGTAGAGGAAAGTGTGATTTCTTGGCCTCCTTGATCTTCCTCTTGGGCTCACCCCATATTCTTTTCTAAGATCTCGGGTATAAGCATAAATGGTTTCTTGTTGTTTTCTGTGCTATCTCTGTGTATTTTGATTTGGGTCTAATTCGGTTTTTCCAAATATTATAAGGAATTTGTCAATTTTTTTGGCCAATTATGAACTAGGTCTGTTTCATTTGTTGAATTAACTACTCATAATTAACCACTTAGGATTGGCATTAGGGTATAGTGTGATAGAGTGTATTAAGTTGTAGGGGTATTTTTGGTAGTTAAATAGGGTGTACTTAGTTAATTTTATATTTTGACTAAAATATTATGGTGTACTTAGATCATAGGGTGTACTCAGTTAATTTTAGGGTTCGTTTAGCAGCACTAAAAAATAAAGGGAAACACTAGTTTTCCTTCCTTGTTTGACTTTTCTCCATCATTAAGTGTACTTAGCTTTAGCTCCATGCATCTTCTCCTCCTTCACGGCAGCCTGGTCCATCAATCACGCTATGAAAATGGTTACGTGGCGCGCGCCTAGTTGTGCATGGACTGTTTCTCAAAATCACCACTGTTTTTAATCAACGTTTTAATTTTGATAGGGTTGGCATTTTTCCAATTTGATTGGCGTCTTTCGTGCCTATCTGACATTTCTAATGTTTATGACCCGTTGCCTAGTATTGATGATGACCTATCATTTAATGTTCGGGTTTAATCCAAATCTCTCTAGAAGTTTTTGTTTTTTTTTCTCTATGAGTGTTCAAACGTGACACCACTCGTCTACAAGTAAATGTCATTTTCTACCGAGTTAAAGACCCTATTGGCCTTTAAAAGATCTTTTAATTACTTCTTTATTAATGTGTATACGTGACTAGAGATTATCTAATAATTATTACGTTTCCCGTTTACATGTGCGTCTATGACTAAGTTAACTATTTCTACACTTATCTACTAGCCTATATGATGACTTTAATTTTTCTGGATTGAATTTGAACTTTCTGTAATATATATATATATATATATATATATTTAACATTCAGTCAAGAAACGGGAAACATGCAATTAATTTTCCTTTTCCAAAAACAGCTAATATTTAGAATGATTTTATCTAGTAAGGAGTTTGCTATTTCTAACTTTTTGATTTTTGATTCTCTCTGCAGGTCAAAACGCCCACCCTTTTTCTTTTGGGTGCTCAGGATCTTCGTGTTCCAGTTTCTACTGGGTTGCAAGTAAGCTAATATGTTCCCCTCCTAATGAACTACACATTGAACACTTTATTCTATTTAAATGATTTTACAACAATAACAAGTGCTTGGATAACAATTCTTCTTGGCTGCATTGCAGTAGAAAGTGAATGAAACATAAAATACACAAACAATTGTAATGGTGTGAAATTAGAAAAGTGATCTAGATGTTTATTGTTTGTAGTATGCTCGTAACAAGGTGTGCCCGGCTGAGTTACAAGTGAAGGGATCTGATGGAAGCGTAATTGCGTGCAAGAGCGCTTGCTTAGCGTTCAACGAGCCAAAATACTGTTGCACTCCACCTAACGACAAGCCAGAGACATGCCCTCCCACTGACTACTCTAAGCTCTTTAAGGACCAGTGCCCTCTAGCTTATAGCTATGCTTATGATGACAAGAGCAGCACCTTTACATGCAATGCTAGCCCTGACTACCTCATCACATTCTGCCCATAAGCATATATATATATGGGATCTTATATGTTATGATATTAAACATGTAGTTCCCAATAGAGAAGAATAAATAAGTTTCCTGGATCTTGACACATTGTTGATGTCAAGAATTTGTAATGCAGACGATCAAATAAAGGAATAAATGTTTGGATTTTATTTTCATTCATGGCTTTCAAATTTTTGTTTCGTTCATTTATTTATATGATGCATTATTCCACCAACAAAGCATAAGCATAATATAAAGAGAGTTAGTTGCAATTGAAATGGTTATCAAACGGGAGTTTAGATACATATTGTATTTCTTTATCATAGCTAGTGAGGATTAAGCATGGCCATTTACGAAACTATAGTATGAACATTAACACTGAGAAACACAAGTATGGCCATTTCATCATGGTTTATTAGAAGAATTTTCAAAGAAAACACGGTCATGCTTGTGGGCATCTCACCTATTCTAGTCATAATTATAAGAAAGTTGTACTTTCCGCTGTGTTGCAAAGAGGAAAACAAATACACGTGTTTAATTTCATGGGCCTGTTTTTCTTCTACTACAATAATAAGGATTTGTTTACAACTATGACTTTTCCCAGAGCAATTGAGGGACCGACTTGACTTTCACCATGCGGCTTCAGGAAGTGAAAATGAACCCTGCACAAGACTTTTAAAACATGAAAGGTTTTGTGTTGATTTTTCTCAATCATACAATCCGTTAATATACAAATTTGTATACTCTCTCAAAGAAAAACTCCACAAAATGCAGGGCGGAGCCACATATAAAAAAAATATAGACTCTAGCTTCTCCATTGACAAAGGAAGAAGCTGCTCCTTCTCTCCTTCCACTCCCTCTCATATTTGAATTTTAAAATAATTCAATTAATTAATTAATTAACTTGGAATTAATTAATGAACTAAGTTTAATTTAAATGAGAGAGCCCAATCCCATCTTTTGATTAATTAAATATTTTTTTATTATTATATATAAGCCATTAATTAATCATTGACCGGACTAATTACGAATTGATCCAAAAGGCCAAACCCATTTACCACTCATTTGGGCCACTAGCATAGCCCAACCCAAACTAATCTACTTGTAAGAGTGTAAGAGTACGTCTTAGAGCACTTCCACTCATTGTCATGGCAACCCAAGGGCATCCACTATTCACATGAGATATGAGGAGAGAAATTTGTATAGATTTTAGGATGGGAAGTGAAGAAGATGGCTAGGTATTTATAGAAAAAAAATTTCTGAATTTTTTGGTATTTAAATTGGCTGCAACATGACGTCAGATTGCTCAGGCAAGTCTTGCTTTTGGGCTTGCCCAGTTTCATAGAGCCCACTTCTTGCCATGTCAATTTTTCTTTGGTGGGAGTTGTTTTTGAAGCCTAGACCCCCTTTTGCCATGGCAAAGGGCAAGGGCAAGCATGCGTGGTTACTATTTCGCGTGAATAGTATATGCCCTAGCAATTTTTTTGTTGCTTTTCCACCCATTGCCATTGCAACCTAAGGGCAATTATTATTTACAAGGGATTAATTTTATTTATATGTATGAGATTAATAATAAATAAAAAATTGCTAGGTATGTATAAAAAAAAATATTATGTATTTTTGGTAATTTTTCAACAACAAAAAAATTGATTTTTTTTGAAATTATTTTCATCGTTGACGTCATTGCCCTCAGACAACAACTTGGGTTGTTCTTGCCTTCGGGCCTACCCTATCTTGATGAAGCCCACCATCTGCCCGCGCTGGATGTGATCGATGGAGTGGGTTACTTTGGCCTGGAGGTCGTTTTGCCCTGGTGGACTTGCTCTAAAGAGCGCCAAGGAGCTCTAGCTGGATTAGAGGAGGGGAACCTGGAGAAGTAGATAACAGAAGGATGTTATGAAATGTCACATCTTGATGAGCAATCTTTTCACCACATATTATGTTTCAACATCATTTTTTAAAGATCCTTTTCTGATTTTAATTCGCCACTAACTGAACAAAATATTTGGAGTATGCACTATGGTAAAGAATTTCAGTCTTGGTTCATATTTAAATCAATGTGTTGCTACCATATATATCTTTCTTTTCAATAGTTGTCTCAGACATCCTAAAAATTGCAACAAGAACTAGGAGAAGACTCTTGGATATAGTAAAGAGAGATACATATAGGAAACCACATGTTGTGCATGCTAACTCAAAATATATCTTAATTTTTGGGGAATCCCCATCCCCGTCCCTGTCGGGAGACTATCTCCCAAAACCAGCCTCAAATCCCCGAATATTATTATTCTTTTCAGATTTTGCTTTCAGAACTAAATTATTTTTGTTGATGTTCCTTGCAAATTTTAAGCTTGAGGTCAACTGAAACCATTTTCCACAAAATCAAATCAAACCCACCCAACGTTCATAGCTACACGCAACCAAGAAATACACAAACAAAGGAAAACCCATTTAGCAAAACCATTATAAAAAATATAAATAAAAAAAGAAGCAAGAAAGTGACAAATTTCCCAAGCATGCGAAGCAGATTGAGCTTTTGAGTTTGGTTCTGAAACAAAGCATGCGAAGAAGATTGAGAGACCAGAGAGCAGGAGGGGGTGAGTTTGTTGTGTTAGAGCGCGCTAGGATAACAGCGTATGAGATTATACGTTTATTATAATTATATATTATATATTTATTAATTTAAACCTAAGTATATAATATTTTCGGGTTGGGTTCGGAGGACGGGGACGCCATTACCATCTCTGGTACGAGTACCCGATTTCTCAATTAAGCTTGTTTTTAATTGCAAAAAAAAACCTTAAATAGGTCTATTAGTACACATGCAAAAAATAAATAAAACGTGTGTACGGGATTTAGAGAGTAAGGATGAACTTGACGAAGTGAAGTGGATAGAGATTGTTGAGAAAAGTGGGTTAAGTGGGAATGAGCGGCTAAACTTTGGTTCAACATGGGGGCCCGTTCCTGGGCTATATGTGAATCATGTTTTCTTAACGAACGGCATGCGT
>NW_018922403.1:40115-45566 GCF_002207925.1 Prunus avium | reverse complement strand
ATTCATCAATATATCATACGACCCTTGATTTTCAAGGCGCCGGAGCACCATCCCTGTTGTTCGTTCACTCACCCCATATATCATACGACCATCGCTCCCTGAGCAACGCGCCGGAGCACCGCCCAAAACCCACCACCAACACCATCACCCAACGGCCTTGTGGTTCAGGCCGTGAACCTAACAGCCGAGACTAGTTCCTTTCTCGGCTACAATCGTTTGATTAGAAGACGAGTTCAAACAAGCGCACCACTTATCCATCCTACACTCATCAACATCTCGACGCACGGTAGAGCGTGCTGGCACGCCTGCGCACAATCGCACCGCACCCAAAAGCAGGAAGCCGCGTGTCAACGCATATCCCCTTGGCCCGGAACTCCAGGCCGTGAGATTTGCGCGGCAGACACTACTTGTTTTTCATAACTCAAATCCCAATCCCATTGTTTTTCTTCTTCAAAAATTACATCTCTACTCACAACAACTCTCTTAGCAACAGGATCGAATAGCATGTAACCTTTTGATTCCTCACTAACTCCCAATAGCACACAAGTAATGCTTCTATTATCAAGTTTAGTCCTCCTTTCTTCTGGAACATGAACGTGTGCTATGCAACCAAAGACCCAAAAATGATCTACTAAGGGTTTCACTCCACTCCAAGCCTCCTATGGTGTAACATCCTTGACTGCCAATGTAGGACACCTGTTTAGGACATAAATAGTCCAGTTCATTGCCTCCGGCCAAAAAATCTTGGGAATGTTCTTGTTAGATAACATGGAATGAACCATGTTCATCACAGTTCTAATTTTCCTTTCAGCTACACCGTTCTGTTGCGGAGTATAAGCGGTGGTCAACTGCCTCTTGATCCCACTTTGTTTGCAAAAATCATTGAACTCATTTGAATTGAATTCTCCTCCTCTATAAGTACGAAAACACTTAACAAATAACCCTGTTTCTTTTTCAACCATAGTCTTAAAGCATTTAAAAGAATTTAAAGCCTCTGACTTCTCTACCAAGAAATACACCCATGCTTTTCTACTATAATCATCAATGAATAACAACATGTACCCTGTAAAACCAGGCCCTAAGCTCTAAAAGCCTACAGAGGGGGGGTGAAGTAGGCTATAGGTCAAAGACCTACCCTTTTAAAAAAACACTTCTTTAAAGGCACACAAGCACAAACACAAACAATTTCGTGGTTAATAAATTAAAACTAGTAACAGCGGAATGTAAATAACACACGATAATTGTTGACCCAGAAAACCCAACAGGGTGAAAAACTGGGGGCACCAAGCCAGGAGAGATTCAATCTACTCAATTAAGAAATACAAGAAAAACGAAAGAATACTTAGCTCATCTATCACCTATAGGCAGCTACAATCCAACCTTTCAGCAAGCACCTTTTCTTTATCTCTTAGCAGCAGATCCTCTCAAGAGCACCAAGCTCAAGTTGCATGTAGTTTGATGTATGAAGTGAGTTATGGTTTCACAGATTCATCTATCTCAATCACAAAGTATGATTGAGCTAGACAAATGAAACCTAAGTGTTGTGATGATTAAACTAGAAGTAATGAACTTGAAGCATATAGTTTAATTCAGCAAAACAACAATGAAACAAAACAAATGTTCAACCGAAATCTTGTAAATGTTTACTTGGAGAAAGCTATATGTATACAATCAATCATATACTCACAAGTAACATATACTAGTTGAACAAATAATAAAGAGAATGAATTAAAGAAAAACATTCAGCCATTTAGAGATTTAAAGTTATCTTGGGGAAGCACTTATGTGAATGCAATCATTCTCATAACCCTCAAGAGTATGAACTCTGGCTGAAGCAAAAACTCTTTTCAGAGTTTTCATTCCCACTCGGTTTTCATGACAGGAAGGAAGGCATAAACCATCTGTGAAAATGCATGAGCCGAACCAACACTTCTAACAGTTTTTTTGAAGGAATAAATAGAGAGCATTTTGAGAAACACACTTTTCTTTAATTTAAAACAAGCTGCAGACAACAGCATGGGAGTGGCTCAAGTTACCACCATACAAGATAAGGAAAGTTATTCCTTTTGTAGAAGAAAAGTGAGCTGACAAGTTTTAAGGGAATGGGAAAACCCAAGAGCATGGGTGTCGTGGGTTCCTATCTGAAAAGCAAGTTTTAAATAATAAAAAGGAACAACACTCTATAAGGTGGAAGACAAAAGAATAATTTATAAAATAAATGTCAAGCTTGGTTTCAAACAAAGCAAAACCGTTTGAGAGTAAATAAAATACTCTCAAATGTTTGTCAACTTTTTGAAATGGAGAATAGAGAAAGAAGCCCATGCTTTTGTCAGAAAAGCATGTTTAAAATATTTGGGAAATAGCCTTCTATGCCACCCATTTTATAATTTTAACTAAAAATATCACACCTTCCCAATTTTTTTACAACTGTTACCTATAAATATAAAACGAATCTAATTAATATTACAAGGGTTTTGTAGGTTTAAGAGAAGAGCCAAAATACAATAAAGGTCCAAATGAAAACCTTACATACCCCTTGTTTCTACTAGATGTAGGAGTGATCGGACCACAAATATCTGCATGAATAAGTTCCAACTTCTGAGTTGCTCTCCAAGTACTCTTCTTTGGAATAGGATCACGATGTTGCTTCCCGTTGATGCAATCAGTGCATGTCTCACTTGAGGCAGAGAGTTGAGGAAGCCCACGTACCATGTTCTTGTATAGCAAGGTTCTCAAACCCTTATAACTCAAATGCCCATACCTCCGATGCCAAAGATGAAACAAGTTTTGAGTTCTTATGTGAAAGCACTGATCAGATTGTACTTGAGAGGGAGCTTGAGCTTGAGACTGAGGCAGCAAGATAAATATCCGATTGGAACTCATGTTGGTTTGAATTATCAAACCCTTCTCTGGATCAAATATCTTGCACATCCCTCCCTTGATCAAAATAGCCAAGCCTCGTTCTTGCAATTGCCCTATGTTCAAGAGATTATTTCTCAACTCTGGAATATATTATACCTCAGTAACAACATGATCGACTCCATTCAGCAGCAGCTTCACACTTCCCTTTCCCATCACATCCAATCTTAGTGTTGTTCCCCAATTTTACCGAATGTCGAAATTTTTCATCGAGTTCATTGAACATAGTTCGATCGCCGCACATGTGATTAGAACACCCTGAATCAAGGAACCATGTATCTTCTCTTCTGGCCTTATACAACTCCACATAAGACATCAAAATCATTTCTTCTTCCTCATCAAGCTCTGCATAATTTGCTTCTTTGTTCCCAGAAGGACATTCATACTAAAAATGTCCAAGTTGATGACATCGGTAACACTCCATAGTTGCCTCGTTGAAGTCTGCTCGACCTCTCCCTCTTCCTCTTCCTCTGTAGGTACCACGACCACGACCTCTTCCTCCTTCATATGTCACTTTCAAAACTTGTTCCTCACCATTACGTCTCTAAAACTTTTGTTCATGCACTATTAATGAGCTTTGTAACTCATCAACAGGAAGAGCGTCAATGTCCTTTGACTCCTCAATAGAACATACAACATAGTTGAACTTCTCAGTTAAAGAGCGTAGAATTTTCTCCACCACTTTAACATCCTGCATATCTTCTCCATAAATTCGCATCTTGTTGGCCATTGTCATGACCCTAGAGAAGTATTCCGTCACTCCTTCACCGGACCTCATCTCAAGAGTTTCAAATTCTCTGCGGAGAGCTTGAAGATGAGACCTCTTGACCCTTGCATGTCCTTCAAATTTTTTCTTCACGGTGTCCTATATATCTTTGGGAATACCCTTCTTGAGAATGGTGTCAAGAACGGTTCGATCGATCGCCTGGAAGAGATAGTTATTCACTTTCAGATCCTTCAGCTTCATCGAATCATTCTTCTTTCGTTGTGCATCTGTTCACCAATTCACTTGCTGGCTCAATATAGACAGGCTCCACCAGCCCCCAAAATTCCTTAGATCCTAGAAAATTTTCCATCAGCATGCTCCAATGGTCATAGTGACCATCAAATCGAGGAATGGCTGGCTGTATAAAACTCCCTTCTGTAGTCATCTTCTGTGCTGTTGCAAGAACTTCAAAGACTGCTGCTTTGATTTGTCAGGCCCAATGGGGGCTCTGATACCAGATTGTTGGGAACTTTGATCTAAAATGAAACTAAGAAAAAGAACACAACAAGCTGGATTGAATGATTGCATTTTATTAACAATAACTTTGGCTTAAATAGCCATTTAATACATGATCTTAACAGAAACGAGAAAGTAGCCCACTTAGCTTAAAACCTAAGTTGGAACTTTTCACAATTGGTTGAGTGGGCACAGCGAAAGAAGAATGATGGAATGATGCTCCAGTTGTTTGGAAATTACGCAGATTTCCCTACAAACCAGATTAGTGAGAATGTGAAATAACATAGGAAATAACACACACAAATTTGATAACGGAGTTCAGCCAATTGTGCCTACATCTCCAGACCTACTGCAGATCATTTTACTAAAGAGAGAAAATATACAAAGTGTTTACAACACTCACAACTCACAACCCACCCCGAATTATACTAAGAATTTTTCATCACAAAAATTCTTTCACAAGCTTTTTCTCCTAAGTTTTTCTCTCAAACTCTCTCTAATTCTCTAATTTTGGGGATGCTATACAAATGAGAGCTAAGGGATTTATATAGGCTTCAAAAAAACATGGGTTGGTGGAATTTAGGCAAGAAATTAGACAGTGGTTATGCACCTCCATTGATAATTGCCTAAGTTAGGCACCCCTTATTTTTAACCAAAAAAATGGTTGGTGCCCATTTCCTTGACAATCTCCCACTTGAACACTGATTTCTATCTGTCTTCACACCTCGATCTATGCAACAGATCTTTCCGATCTTGTTACTCTTGTAGGCCAATTGAAGTTGAGAACAACTTCAATTTGTCGATAGCCACCGTATTTGTCAACATATCCGTTGGATTCTTGCTTCCTTGGATCTTCTCCAATATTAACACCTCATCTTCCAATAAAGATCTGATAAAGTGATAACGAAGTCCAATATGCTTGGTTCTGGAATGAAATGCTGAATTCTTCGCCAAGTGTATTGCACTCTGACTATCACTATGCGAAACATTCTTCTCCTGTTTGAATCCCAACTCAATTAACAAACCTTGAAGCCATATCATCTCTTTATTGGCTTCAGTCACTGCTACATACTCAGCCTCTATGAGGATTTTTGTGAGGAAAAATTCTTAGTATAATTCGGGGTGGGTTGTGGGTTGTGAGTTGTGAGTGTTGTAAACACTTTGTATATTTTCTCTCTTTAGTAAAATGATCTGCAGCAGGTCCAGAGATGTAGGCACAATTGGTGAACTCCGTTATCAAATTTGTGTGTGTTATTTCCTCTGTTATTTCACATTCTCACTAATTTGGTTTATAAGGAAATCTGCGTAAT
>NW_018922403.1:27615-35115 GCF_002207925.1 Prunus avium | reverse complement strand
TGGAGTTATTTTCACTCAAATACTTTTATGTTAGTCCTATTTTTAATAGGATTAGATTTTATCTCTTGTGATTCTTTCCTAGTTGGATCCTATTTTGATTTAAGTTATAATATTATGTTTTCATCATCTTTGACTTGAAGAGCACTTTTTATTAATACCTAATTGGTTTCTTTTAATTAATATTGTTTCCTTGAATAACAATTGTTTTGATTGGAAGTTATCCTAAAGATTGCATAAGCTGACGAATTGAATAGAGAATCAAATTTGATTAGCCAATGATCTTTTGGCTTTAGGCACTCCTCTTGCAACAAGGAGAATTGGTATGTATAAAAACATGACATGCTGCTTTGTTTATTCACAGCTTTGATATATTTATTTTGAGCATATAGAATTCCCTGAAAAGCTGTTGTGCATATATTTGAGATAAGTCATCAAGTGTTCCATGTTTACTTGGTGATTTATCAAACACTTTAATCATTCATATTACATTCATTTGAATTGTTTGGTGACTCATACGGTTGAGGGCACCAAGACCGTGGTGGCGGTTTTCCTCCGGCCAGCTTGAAGCAATTGTGACCAGTATTGCGTTCAACATAAGGAGTGTCGAAGATCATCATGTGACAAAAGTTGAGTTACGAAAAAGTCAGTAAACATTATCTAGAATGTGTCTAGGATAAGTGTCTGAGTACTTCTTGTAATCATCATTCTATAGTGGATTTGTGTTAGACTGAGAAGTCCCATGGATTTTCCCCATAGGTGGGTTTTTACCACGTCAAATAATTCTCTGCGTGTTCCTTTATTTTATGTTCAGCACGTTTATCAATCATGCTACCAAAGTTTATTTTTTGTTTACTAATTATAATTTTAAATTGGCCTATTCACCCCCTTGTAGGCATTTTAAGTCATCCTTCAGGTAAATTCATATAAAAATGAAAAAGAATTCTCCTAAATAGTGGGCTCAGGGCGGCCGCACTGCCATGTCCAGGAGAAATACTTACATGAAACAGGGATAGCAATCACATTATGTCTTTTCCACAGGTAACTTTTTCACAAGCAGTCTGTGGTTTACCAAGATAGCAAAATAGTGCTATCCCTATTTCATACAAGTTTTTATGCCTGTCCAGGGGTGTCACGGTGTCGAAGTCAACTAACTAATGATGTATTTTTTTTCCACTAGTTAGGGGGCGGGGTGGGGGGAGGTTTTACTCATACATGCCTAGGAGTAGCCAAACTCCTTATAAACTCATTAAATACATTAACTTTTCAATGTGTGACATAGTCTCAACAATCTAGATGCACCATCAAAGTGGAGACCCACCTAACTAAGTTCCAAAAAGGCACGACATAGTGTGTTTGAATATTGTCATTACATATTTTCTGCAATTATATTTAAAGTACCATCTAGTTAATGCAACAGTAGTCTTGTCTAACATGTTGTTGTAAGTCTCGAATAGCTCAATAAAATTCATGTGCATTATGGGCTCGCAGGGGCTTCACCATTCAATTTGCTATGCTTCCTACCACTGTCTTATTTTATTGTGCCCTCTCATGCTTTTTGATTATTTTATTAAGTATGAGAATCAATTAGGTAGATAATTTTGCTCTAGTTTTTTCTTCCCTGCTTTGTTGTGTGACAATTTATTATCAAAATTGATGTGGCAATGTTCATGTATACTATTTTGACGTTATAATTTTTGTTTAGGTTAGTTATCACGCAGTTATTGTATGAGATATTTCTTAGAATGAACAAGAATTCTTTGTAGAGATTTTGTAACTTTCTGTTTTGGTTTAAGGTATTTTAGCTGCACTGCATCCGTATGGAAATATATGTGTGATTTATATACATTTCAAGAATTACAAGTTACCATCCAAAAAAGAAATTAAGCCAAAATCAAAATTAGGCAAACCAAAATCAATCATAATCACACCCAAAAAAACTAACAAATACACTGGCCATTTCCTAGCAGGTGAATTTAAAGGAGGCAAAGTCGTTGTGGAGAGTAGAAATATTCAAAGGACCCCCATCGTCATTGGGGAAAGGAATTTTAAAGTCGTTGTGGTTGTTCACTTTAATCTTTTCATGGTGTGTTTAGAGCACTTCCACTGCAAGGGGGGAAGGCAGCCAAAAAGGGGCTCTTGGCCCAAAAAACCCCTCCAGCACACAAGGTCCAGCCCAGGCAAGGGGTGGGACCCACCAATTTGGGCAAGTCTATAGGCAAGAATCGCCTGGGTTGTGGCCCGAAGGTTGTTGACGTTAGCGTGACGTCACGGCAGACGTCAGTGCTGATAGAAACCAACGGAGAAAAACCACGTGGCACTTCGATTAGGGATTTCTGAGAAATCCAACGGGTGCGATTTTTTTGCCTAAACAATGGCAAAAAAATTCGATATTTCTTTTAAAAAAATTCTATAAATACTTACCAATATAATTTACTTTCCACAACAAATCTTCATACAAATTCTTCTCCTTCAAATATTTTTCACTTTCCACATAAAATATTTTTCTCCTCAGGGATTTTTAAAAAATACCAAAAAATTCTGAAATTTTTTCTATAAAAACCTACCAATAGTTTTCACTTTCCACACAAAATTTTCTACTACTAAAAATTCCATTTATGTAAAAATACAAATGGCTTCTTCCATCGAAGGTGGAGGCGCTTGGACAACTGTGGAAGATATTTTATTGTGTGAGTGTTGGGTCAAAGTTGGTCATTGCCTAACCACAGGCAATGAGATGAAGTCCTCTCATATGTGGAGAAAATTTCATGGAGAATTTTGTGAAAGATCGGGTTCTGCTCTTACGGAAATGGGATTGGCTAATAGGTGAAAGATTTTGAATAAAGAGTTAGGGAAATGGAGAGATGCGTTGGCAAAAGTAAGGGACAACATTCGAAGCGGTCAAAATCTTGTTGACGAGATAAAATATTTATAAATGCCGTTTTATTCAATTTAATGTCACTTTTTCTTCTTCTAAATTTTCTTGCATTTCCATTTTTTTAAAAATATTTTCTTGCATTTCCAATTATGTTTTTTAATAGATTATTCAAGCACAAATGTGGTTCGGTGCCATTGGCCAAAGCAAAAAAAGTTTCAACAATCACTAATGTTGGGACATTGTAAAGAATTGTTCGAGATTCAAAATTATTTCCACTGGTTCGACGGCTGTGTTGAATGAGACGCCGCTCCATGATTCACCGGCAACCGATTCACCATTGGACTCCCCAATGGATTAAGACTCACGAATCCAACTTGAGCCGAGGCCTGTTGGGAGAAAGGCAACAAAGACTAAGAGAAGGAGCACTTCAAACACTGAATGTGCAAAAATTTTGGAGCAAATTGCTAAGAACGACGCACTGGTAATTGAGAGAGACTTGAAAAGAGAAGAAGCTGACAAGGCACGATATAAAGCATATGCAATTGAAAGGCAGCAAGCACAAGAACAAGACATGGAGGACAGAGAGATGAAAATCATGGCCATGAATACGAGCCATATGTCTCTTGAAAGAAAGCCCTATTGGAAGATAAAACAAAGGGATGTTATGAGAAGAAAGCTTTTCCATGACGATGGACCTAGCAACATAGATTGGTTAAATGATCAAAACCATTAAGTTGTATTGAAAGATTTGCCATATGTATTAATTTTTTGTATTGTTTCTCTTTTATTGAATAAAGAAAGCATTAAATAATATAGCCATTTGTTAAAAACATTTCATACATCAAAACAAACCTTAATTCATTACAAACCACACACAAAACAAAGCATAATTCCAAACAAACGATAAACTTGACTTCATCCACCATGATTGCCTTTCATCTCCCATAAGTGCTCAATCAAGTCAACTTGATGTCTCTCATGAACATATGAAGATTGCATTTCTTGATAACGGTCAATCATAGGGCTGTATCGACCATCCCTAATCAACGATTCATGCTCCAGTGGTTGTCCATTTGCTCCCACTGGCCGTTCATAAATTCTTGTTATGAACATCTCTGAGGCATCATAATCATACTCATCATCCACAATCATGTTATGGAGGATGATGCAAGTCATCATAATGCTCCGAAGCACCTCTTCATCAAACAGACAAGCAGCACCCCTAATAACTCCCCAACGAGCTTGTAGGATACCAAAACACCTTTCCACATCTTTCCTATAACCTTCTTGAAAGGCAACAAAGCTTTTTTCCTTCTCCAATTGGGGATTTGGAATTGTTTTGACCAATGTCGTCCACCTCGGATAAATTTTGTCGGCTAGGTAGTACGCACCCGAGTATACAGTATTGTTGATTTGATACGTAATTTGGGGGGAATGACCTCTCAAGACATCGTTGAATATCGGGGATTGACCAAGCATATTGAGGTCGTTTTGAGATCCGGCAACTCCGAAAAAGGCGTGCCAAACTCAAGTATCAAATGATGCAACGGCCTCCAGAATTATACTTTTTTGGCCCTTCCTATTCTCATAATCTCCTTGCCAAGTAGTTGGACAATTCTTCCACTGCCAGTGCATGCAATCGATGCTTCCAATCATGCCTGGAAAACCTTGAGCCTCGACTTTTTGTAGAAGCCTTCGAAGGTCCCTAGGCGTAGGTTTGCAGAGGTACTCCCTCGTGTTGAGATTTTCTATTGCATCACAGAATCTGATCAAGCACTCTAAGATAGTTGATTTTCTTACCCCGAGAGAGCCTATTTCTGTCCACGTTCGGGGCACGATGACAGTGGTGTTGCCTTGATTGATTGAGCATACCCACCACTAAAACAACTTCTTCCTCCTCTTCATCCAACTCACGATTTGCTTCAGCACGTCTGCACCTGATTTCTTCATCTTCTCGTTGTTGCCTCTCCAACACCCTCTTCAGTTTAGACATTGAGAATAGAATATGTTTTGTAAAATCTGAGAAATGAAAGGATAGAGAAGATATGGTGTCAGAGGTCTGAGTTGAGGGTGTAATTTTATGGAGGGATTTAGAAGACAGAGATGACACGTGACCCAATTTTAGAGTGTGAAAATCTTATTTCAAATATGAGATTAGAATTTTATAATAAATATCGACACGTGGCAATCGAAAATCTTATCCGAAAATCTTATCTGAAATTTGAGATCTGAATGTTATAACAAAATATGGACACATGGCAACCAAAAATCTTATCCGAAAATTTAATTCGAAAATTTTGTCCTAAAATGTTTTCTAAAATTTTAGGTGAGAATTTTATAATAAATAGTGACACATGGCAACCGAAAATCTTATCCGAAAAGCTTATCAAAATTAATGGTTTAAGTATAAAAAATAGAAGATAAATTAAAATGAATAGTAATTGCCCTTGCCATTGCCCTTTGGGGTGGAAACAAAAAAAGGCAAAGGCTGCCACTATCCACATGAATAGTGACAACGCCTTGCCTTTGTCTTGCCCTTGCCCTTTGGGGTAGAAGTGACCTTACTAATCAGGAATTGGAATTCTCATCAGGAATTGAATTCCACCTATGGAGGATTCCTACGTTTACTTCACATCAAACAATTGAAAAGTAAGTGGGACATTTTAGTTATTAGTACCACTCCTATCTCAATTCCATATGGTTTAGTAAACAACTTCAATAGGAATCCGGAATCTAACTCCCCTCAATCTATATAGTTTAGTAAACAACTTCAATGGGAATCCGAAATCTAATTCTCCTCAATCCAACTCCTCCTCAATTCAATTCCTCCTAATCTAATTACGGATTAGTAAACATGTAATCAGTGTATTGGGTTTGTATTTTTAAACTGATTGCCTTTTCTTTTCTTAATATACAAGCAACATTGAGGGGATGAGGAAAGGCTTTTCAGTGTATTAGGTTTGAATTTTTAAAACCTAAAGCCTATAATTAGGCTACGTTTAAACATATTTTAAATAACATAAAAATATATATTTGATACCTAAACCTGTGTCCGGAATGTTAGATACACCCAGTGGTGGATCCATGAATTTTTCAAGGGAGGTGTAATATTTAAAAGGCTAAAAAATAAAAAATAAAAAAATAAAAATAGACAACCAATACTATGACTAATTGACTAAGGCTGCGTTTGGGATTGTGGTGATTGAAAAATAAGCAGCTTTAAAAATAAGTTTTGCAAGTGAAAGTGTTTGGTTAACCAAAGAAAGCCAGCTTATTTTAAAAACTAGGGTCATCCACAACAGTTTCTCAAAGCTACTTGGAACCAATTTTGAGAAGCTGCTTTTAAAAAAAACAACCGGTCCTTATAATGAAATTTTCATTTTTCCCATAACACCCTCACGACTTTTTTAAAATGACAACCCTTATCCCTCCCATTCTGCACTCTCTTCTAGGGGTGGGCATCAAAACCGGAATATCGAGACCATCTCGAAACCATGCCATTCCGTGCCAATCTCGTGTCATCCCATTCGGTGTTGACGTGTAAATGGGATGATACTGTGCCATCCCGTTACTGTTTGGCATGACACTGGTTTCATATTTTTCATCCCATTTGGTGCCATACCGTACCAAACAGTACAGGTAAATAATAATCCTAATTTAATTTCAGTTCCTCCTCTCTCTCCCACAAACATTTCGACTCAGCTTTGTTTCTCCTCCGTCCTTTCCTTTCCTTCCCTCTGTCTATTGCCCGCAGGCCACATGGATCATTTCGCTTTTGGAGAAATCTAGAAACCCCTCTCTCTCTCTTTCCAAGCATTTGCCTCCTTCCTGCTTTTTACAGAGACATACTCCTAACTCTCCCAAAGCTCTAGACTTTCATGTTGTCTCTCTCCACTCTCCACCAATCCAATCAAGTTAAATCCCAAAACAGTAAAAAATTAGCAGCATCCCAATTTTCATAATTCTTTAGGATCACAAACGCAGTGCAAAAATCATCCATGGAAGAACACTTTGTCTTAGAAGGAATGCATATGAAGACGATGAAGAAGAAAAGGAAGGAGGTGGAGGAGCTTGACCAAGTCAACAATGACTTCTCCGACTTGTCTCTGTCTTTCCCTACCAAAAAGATTCGTTGCCTGGTATGCAAAAATTTCAATCTTTTCCACTATGTGAGATTTGATTCCCATTTCACTTGAACTTTGTATGAGATTTTCATTTCTTGGTTGGTCTTGAATCAAGACTCTTGATTGTTTATTTTGTTGTATTACGCTTGATTTCTGAAATTTTGCAGGATTTTTTACGGTATCAACATTGATACCGAATCATACCGGTCCCGTTTAGGTCCAGTATGGTTTGAACGTGTTTTCAAAAACTCTCATCCCGTGTCATCCCATCTCGATTCCCCTATCTGGAATTGACACCGGGATAACCTCCATCCCGTTTCATTCCATACCGTGCCCACCCCTAATACAATGCATTTTTCTCAAAAAATAGTGTCAAAACAATAGATAATTGACTAATTGAACATCTTCTAAAGTTTCATCACAAATTTCCATGTTTTTCTACCACTTTCCGTCATTTTTATTCGATTTTTATCGATATCGATATTTTGTGTTTTTAGACTA
>NW_018922403.1:0-27196 GCF_002207925.1 Prunus avium | reverse complement strand
GATTATTAAAATCAAATTAAAGTCTTCTTTCAAGACTCCTCTGCGTGGAAGGTAAGTTTCTTCATCTTGCTTTTTCTTTTTCTTTTTCTTTTTTTTTTCAAATATTTATCCTGGTCCAAAACGCATCGTCCCGTTTTGGCCAGGATTATTTGTGAAAAAAGAGAGATGCGCACACAGCAAAGAAGCGAAAAGGAAGGTCACTCAGTCATTTGCTCAAACAGTTGGTAGGCACCTGCAAAGGGGCAACATCATACGTATCCGACGCGTATCGGAGAGTATACCATGCATATCATATCCAACGGCGTATCCAACAACCTATTATAATTTATAAATAAGAGTATCCTTGCTTCATAGGTGGATATAAAGAAAAAAGCTAGAGATGAATTATGTACTTAGGTTACCACATAACGCATATTGAGAGAGAAGTTAAGAACCTAACCTTAAAGTAGTCTTCCCAAATTTCTTCAGGAGCAATGAATTTCTTTGTGTTTGAGTCCCACCCAAACCCAGAGTTATGACGCATAAGTTGTGAATATTTTTGAAATTCTCTCTTAAAGTATTTCAACCGACTTTGGTAATGACAATAAGTTTTATGACACCTAAGTTTTTCATTAAGGATGGGAAATATTTTGGTTTCTACAGTTGCCTTGCTTAGCACGCCATTGGCATCACGCCATCCACGAGATGCAGCATCAACCATGAGCTGCAACAACATTTTGCTCTCTTCCACACTCCAAGCACTATAATCTTTCTTGGCCTTCCCTTTTCTAGTTACTTGTTTGCAATCTCCCATTTCTAAAATATATATATATATATATATATATATATATGCAAAGATAAAAATGAAAAAGAATCTTCAAATAAGTGAACTTAGGCATACACAAATAGAATCACATCAATGAGAAGATCTGGGAAATACTCCAAAATCTTTCAATAAATGTAAGTTACTATTGTAAAATAATTACATAAATTCTTTAGGCATACACAAATAGAATCACATCAAGGAGAAGATCTTGAATCAAATAAATTTACATACCTGCCATTGATGAAAGCTGAAAAGAAAGTTTTTTATCCTTTGAATGTGTGTTTGGAATAGAGGATGGATCTCTTTAAAACCAGTAGAAATGCACTGTTTAAGCCTTCATCGATAAGTTTCAATAAAATAAGTAAGTACTTGTGTGGAGAAGGTTCCATTGACTGAGCAGCTGACTAGACTGCTGCCAATGCAATTAATGGGAAGGTTTTTCTTTGAAAATGACTTATAGTTTATTGAAAACTTAAGGGGGCGATTGGTATCCTATTCAAATAGGGAACTCAAAAACTTTGATTTTTCTTAAAAACAAGGAGTTCTTAAATCTATTTTTAAGATTCAAAAACTTGTTTGGTATGCAACTTGAAAACTATTTTCAAATCTTAAAAATTTGTGAACTTGTGGGTTGTTAGAAAAAAAACTGAAAAAACATATATTTTTTGTTTTTAATAGTTGGGGTGGTTTTTAGTTGTTTTTGAGTTTAAGTTTTTAAAAACAGGGCTATCAAACAGGTTTTCTTTCTTTTGGACTCAAATTCTATTTTTGAGTTTAAAAAGTTGGATTCAAGTTGAATACCAAACAAGCCCTAATATTCTTCTTGTTTTTTATTTCAAACCTAGGAACTACGAGTGATTTTATTTTAAAAAAAATGAAAAATATTTACAGATTAACAATAATCCAAATAGAAATTAAGGCAAACCAAATCAATCCTAATCACAAAGAAAAAAAGACGGATAATAGATGCACGGGCGGTATAATAACAATTCTGGTTGATCCTTATTTCCAGTAGAGCCTCCTCCTCCTGTTGCATCTTCATTTGGCAATCACATATAGAAATAAGAATAAGAGCGGACTCAGACATAAATAAAATCAATTCCGGTAACAAATTAGTGCTTGCAATTGTCACACAACAAGGAAAGGTGGCCTGGATAATGGATTAGGTGAAACTGCTCATATTAAAACAGAGAAGTATAATTTTTCACTGGCGCAATGCGTAGAAAAGGTCAGCTAATTTATTTTTTTATTTTTGTGGTCAAATTATACTTCATTGAACCCGTAAAGGGGAAACCTGAAGAACAGACAAAGACTGGGAGACTAAAGCCAAAGACAACAGCGATAAAGTGTTCTGCCAGCCGGAATTTAGCCTAATGGAAAGGGCCTTGATTTGCAGACGAGTGGCATTAAGTTCGAACTTTCATAGCACCTTGAAATTGTGTATGTATAAAATAAAATAAAAACCCCACTCCCCCAATATCATTTGTATCAAAAAAAGAAAAAAAGAAAAGAAAAAAAAGAGAGAGCCTTCCATGTCGTGCCTAGGGCTTGTATACAAAATTTATTCCGCTAAGGGCATTTCCAATGGAGAGGTTTTATTTGGTGAGTCCTAAAGAAATTAAGTATTTCAGGTATCTTCTAAACCCTAAACCAAACCCTACATATTAACAATTAAAACTGGCTTAAATGTTAAAATGGTCCCTGTGTTTTATCTCATAGGCCAATTTAGTCCATGTGTTATCAATTTGGCCAATTTGGTCCTTGTGTTTGTATATGTTAGTCAATGTGGTCCATTCCCTTAAAAATATAAAATATAAAATATTTAAAATTAATTTTAAAAACTATAATTGATTATAAAATTTTAAATTCAATATGAAAACGGAATATATTTTGTTTTAATTTCACGGACACACCTCAACCACCTCCCAAACCCAGCCACCCTCACCACCACCACTCCAACCCCAAACCCATAGCCACCCTCACCACCATTCCAACCCCACCTGAACCACAACACATCTCTCTCTCTCTCTCTCTCTCTCTCTCTCTCTCTCTCTCTCTCGGCTTCCTCTTTGATGGAAAGGATCAAATTTGTTAACAAATACAAACACAGAGACTAAATTGGCCAAATTAATAACACGGGGACTAAATTGGCCGATAAGGTAAAACACAGGAACCATTATGACATTTAAGCCTTTTTTATTTTGGGTGTTTGCTTTAAGAATTTCAAGGTTCGTGGCACACCTGGTAAAAAAGCACGAGATATAGCGTATTTGAATATTGTAACTACATCTTATCTGCCATTAGATTCAGTCCCATCTAGTGAATGCACCAGTAGTCACGAGATCAATTGCTTGAAAAAATAAATAGAAATTAAGGCAAACCAAATCAATCCTAATCCAAATAGAAAATGATAATAGATGCACGGGCGGTCCCATCTAGTGAATGCACCAGTTGTCTTGATTTTAAGCGTTTTACTTCCATTTGCTTGAAAAAATTGCTCAACCGAACACTCCCTCTCCTACTCTAAGTCCACCCTTTCACACTACTACTCTCTCAACACCAGTTTACACCCCATTAGTAAGTTGAATAAAGAATAGAAGTGTAAAAGACTTTTGCTCAGGTGGGTGTGAACCTGTTTAACAATTGCGCTTCATGATAACAATAGAAATTAATAAAGTTTACATAATTAATTAGCATTTGTCATCAAGCGATTACCTCTGTCTAAAGATAATTTATTTAATATTAGTAGCAGAGATAATTTATTTAATATTAGTAGCAGCCTTCACCATTTCAATTTGGATCTACAAAAAATTTTATGTCCCATCATGTGAAAGAAACATGAACTCCAATATGAAAAATGAAAATTTTCCACCCACATAAAATACCTTTTGAGTCTTGACTTACTAATTGATTGCCACGAACAAGTCCATCCATATCTAGTTTTTCATGCCCCATAACCTGTGGTCTAGTCTTGACCTGCCCCATAAAATCTAGTTTTTCGCCAACTATTTATTTTTGTTCTTCTTGGTCGTGCCATGTTTTTCACTCAAGCCGCTTGCTTCATTTTTTGTTTTGCTTACTCACCATTGATATATAAAAGAAAAAAGAAGAAGCAATAGCAAGAAGAACAAGAAAACCAAGAAGAAATGGTACGCTCGACTTCTTGTTGTACTTGTTGCCAACTTTGCTAATCCCAACACGCTCGCTTTTGTTTGCATAAAATGTATTGCCACAAATGTTGTGGTTTCGACCCCTCCTTGGTTGATGAACATCAACACCACCTCCACCCACTACTACGTTTTACAGTTTGCGTGACAAGACTTTGCGTGACAAACAAAACTTCATCGCAGAAGAAGGGCTTGCGCGACGAAACGAAGCCTCCGTAGAGCAAACAACCGTGGATAATAATTATATATTTGCAAACTTGCGTGACGCCGTACTTCGTCGCTCAAGACCACTTTTTGTGACAACAAACATCATCATCGCATAAAGCTAGGGAAAAAAACCCGGGTAAATTTTATTTGGCGGCAAAACTTGTGCGACGACCAACCTCGTCGCGCAAGAACTATTCGCGCGACGAAACACATCATCTTCACATAAAGTTAGGGGAAAAAACCCGGGGAAATTTTATTTGGCGGTAAAAACTTGCGCGATGATTTATGTCGTCGTGCTAGAAAACTTAGCTCGACAACACATCTTATTGTCGAATAAATTTAAGAAGAACTTAGCGCAACGACAACTATTGTCGCGCAAAAGAGCTTAGCGTGACAACACACTTAATCGTCTTTTGCGCGACGATATTGATCATTAGCGCGACGAAGGTTTTGAGCGACGATATTTTGTTTCTTCGTTGCACAAAGTTTGATGTTGCAGGTTCATGCGCGCCAAAAAATTGTATCTTGCGTGACAACATGTAGCATTTGCGCGACGTATATTTGCGGGACAAAAGCATGTTTGTCGCGCAAAAGCCGTCGTCCAATACAGATTGGAATTCAGCCATTGCAGAGGCAAACTGCAAAACACAGCTGCCTCTCCCTCTCTCTCTCTCTCTCTCTCTTTCTCGAACGGTAGCGTTCAACTACATGGATTGAATTTCATTTCCTGCATGAATTGAACTATCTCTGCCTCTGCTACATGCGTTGGGTAAGTATTTTTTGTCGTTAATATAAAAGTATTAATATAAATTCATACTAACGCCATTAATTTCGTTGTGTATAGGGATATTATATGTGATTAGCGATTGGTGGAGAACGATTGAAGAAGATATTTTCTTCGTTTTATATTTTAAAAATATAAATTTAATTACATTATGTTAAACTTAGTTTGTTATGTTTATATTGTTTTGTGAAATTATATTTATATTATGTTGTTAAATTATGCACGTTGATGTACATTTTTTTTTTTGTTGCATGACGTAGAACAATGTGTTGTGATGTACGAAGTTAATTGAAATTAACTTCATATTATTTTTTATTTTTAGTAAAACTTAGTTTTCCGTTTGAGGATTAGTTGGATTTCGCGCATGGATGCGAAAGCATGACTGCGGTCCAATTAATTCTTGAATTGTCCCATTATTTGGACAGTTTCGGAATGCATAGTCGTGTCACGTAATTTACAGCTACAGGATTAGATTTCGGTGTCATCTCTGTACGTTCTTCGGGTGGTACTTAGGTATTTTATACCTACAGTACACCTCAAGAACTGTATCGAGATGCTGCCGAAATTCATCCATGTCGAAATCTAATCTCATGTAGCCATAAATTACGTGATATGACTATGCATTCCCGAATGTGATAGGGCCCTTACCAGAGACATAAGGTGACATTATGATTTTGTACGAATGGGGAAGATGAATACTTGGATGGAATCGAGGATTTTATTGATTTTGTACGAACACACAAGAGTGGACAATATTGAACCTATTGCAGATCCTAATGAACAAGTCATAGATATTATAAATGATGCTTTTTCATTTGCATCGACCAGCATCAATCAGGAAGGGGAAGATGATGTGCCTACACCAGTGGACAGTGCAGAGTTCGATCGAACCTTCCCCGAGTTTGCTGCTGATCCCCGAAATGTTAGATTGGGACTTGCCACTGACGGATTCAATTTGTACGGGATTCTAAACCAACACCACAACACTTGGCCGATTTTCATATTCCCATATAATTTGCCGCCTTGGAAATGCATGAAAAAAGAATACATGATGATGACTGTTTTGATAACTAAGGATCCTGGCAGGTCAATCGATGTTTACTTACAGCCGTTGGTTGATGAGCTCAAGGTGGGCAGCAGTTATGTAGACTGTGAATGATTTTCCCGCGTATGCAATGGTTTCTAAGTTGAGCACAAAAGGTTATATGGCATGCCCTGTATGCAAAGAAGATGTAACTTCTAGTTGGCACGTTGGAAAAATTTGTTACCTTGGTCATCGGAGATGGTTGTCATGGGACCACGTGTGGCGGGAAAAGGATAAAGAGTTCGACAGGAACACAGAGCATCACCTCAGACCTAGAGAATGGTCCGATGATGAGATCTTGGAACAGCTTGGATTTTGCTCCGTTTGGGAAAACAATTAGTCGGATCAGACCATTTACACATTTGAACTGGACGCACAAGCCTATGTTTTTTGAGCTCCCATATTGGTCGAAACTAAAATTGAGGCACAATCTCGACGTTATGCATGTTGAGAAAAATGTCTTTGACACATTGATGGGCACGATTCTAGATATCGAGGGCAAGACAAAGGACACGATCAAAGCTCGTCTTGATTTGGAAAGAATGGGCATACAAAAGGGTTTATGGATGATTAGGGACAGTGATAAAGCTAGAAGGGATCTTGCATTTTTTCCATGAAACCGAATGACAAAAAAGAGTTTCTAAAGTTTGTATCGTCTGTAAAGTTTCCTGACGGGTATGCTTCTAATATCGCACGTTGCGTAAATGTTGACGGGGGTAAATTTACTAGACTAAAGAGACATGACTGCCATGTGTTTATGCAACGCCTACTTCCTGTGGGTATTTGACACCTATTTCTGGAAGATGTTGTCAAGCCAATCATATTGTTGTCTAGAATTTTTTTCCCAATTGACGGCAAAAACGTTACAAAAGACAGACATTAATCAATTGCACCATGACATTGTCCAAGTCATATGCAAGTTTGAGATGATATTCCCTCTAGCTTTCCTCACAAGTATGATCCACGTGATGGTTCACTTGCCAGAAGAGGCATTGCTTGCTGATCCAGTCAACTATCGCTGGATGTATCCAATAGAAAGGTAATCTTCATCATTTGTGTATGCATCATTATCCCACGCTTGCTACTTGCTAATTTGTATCGTATCGTTTTATTTTGGCAGGCTTCTTAGAGAGCTAAAAAAAGCGTACACAACAGAGCGAAGCCCGAATGATCAATTATAGAGGCTTGGGTTCAATATGAGGCGCTTACTTTCTGTGGAATGTGTTTAAAAGATGTGGAGATGGCTTTCAATCATCCTCAGTGCAATAATGACGGAGGTGTGAGAAATGAGAAACTTTCTGTTTTTGCCCAAAGCGCACGACCATTTGGAGATCCTGTACGAGGAGAGTCGTTTTCTAGAAATGACAAACTTAGATGAGCATGAAGAGATGATGAAGCGAGAACATCCATCACATTTGTATGCCAAGAAACACCGTGAATTATTTCCACGATGGTTTTTGGAATATGTAAGTTATATGTGTTTTGTATTTGACATATATATTGTAGTATTTAATTTTCTCAAACTAACATGTGAATGTGTTTGTATTATATTAGGTGAATAAGTTCAGATCATCAAATTCCCCCATTTATAGTGAAGAGTTATCTAACTTGGCATTCGACCCAATTTGCGCTGAATTGTTCTCGGGTTGCCATGTTAACGGCATCAAGTTTTTGGGGACTGCACAAGATGACAAGTTGTGTACGCAAAACAGCGATGTCCATGTCCTAAGTGGAGGTGAAAGTATGGACATTGATTTCTATGGCAAACCTACAAGTGTGGTGCAATTTCTTTACAAAGAACGATACCAAGGGATCATGTTTAAGTGTCGGTGATTTGATACAAACCCAAATAGGTAGGGAAGTGTTAAAATTGACCATTGCTTACTATCTGTGAACATTAACAGAACTTGGTATGATGACGACCCTTACATTTTGGCAAATATGGCAACACAGATTGTGTATCTATATGACCCAAAAGCCGAGAATGGTTGGAAAGTTGTTCAGAAGATGAATCAGAGGAACGTGTATGCTATACCAGAACTAGACCCAACTGACAATGGCGTCAACAACGTCGCTGACCAATGTTTAGAATCTTCAATGAAAAATGATGCGGAAACACTTCGAGATACAAATGTTATACAATAACCGTTTCAGATACAAGGAGTGTCCTCAATCAAAATACTAATTCAGTCAATTACAATTGACCTTGGTGATCTTCCGTGGTACGATGTTGTAGTGGGCCCTAACAACGACGGTGATGTAGTTATATAGGAGGAAAAGGAGGAGGAGGAGGATTGGGAGACCGAAAGTGATGACAGTGACAATAACGAAGGTTATTATAGTTCAGATGATGAATAATGCAATTTATTTGCGAATTGTCATGTAAAACATAGTAAATGAAATTTTTTGTAATTTTATTATGTTAGTGTACAGATTTTGACATAAGAAAAATAATTAGTCTTTCTATTACTATGTTAGTTAATAAGTGAATATGGAAGCCGGTTCAAAACAAATAGGTGGAAATTTTACAAATGCAAGATATAAAACACTCAGTTTGCTAAAAAAAACTAAAAAAAATAAAACACTTATTTGCGACTTAACATTCATTCTTTTAATGGTTATAAACAGAACTTTAACGGTGATTTGGATTTCGACTTTGATGATTTTTTACAGCTACACTCCTTCATTCTATATGAATACAATGAACTAATTCAATCGTCAATTTAAAATAGATATTTTCTATTGAAAACCCAATCCGAACTACAATAATATATTTTTCTAACAAAAATCCATCCGAACTACAATAATATATTTTACTTTAGTGTTATGCATCCAAAATAAAAAAACAACGAATTTTTTAAAAAAAAAAAATTATTTTAATTCTTTTTGTAAAGACTTTACGCGACGAATAACTGTGTTTCGTCGGTCAAAGTCAAGCAAAGATTTTAAAAAATAATTTTTGTTTTAATTATTTTTTTAAAATACGTTGCACGACGAAATATACTTCGTCTTTCATGAATGTGTGCAACGTCATTATACACAACTCACAACACTTTCACAAAAAAATTTACCAAACACTAAGAAACTGATTATTGTACAAATAGCAATTATAAAAAAAGGTTTACCAAATGCCAAACTGCTTTCTCTCACAGCTGATTTCTCTCACAACAAATTTGAAAGCGATTATTTTCATAGCACAGCAATGCCAAACTGGCCCTTACTCTCTTCAAAAATCGTTAACTCCGAAGGTCCATTAAACTTCAAATTCAACATCCATATATCCTTATTATATAATTAAATTACTACACATGTAAACTTTATCGACTCAGTCTAACATGCTTCCATAAAACTCATTCAAACTTTTGATTTTGAAACACATCTCTCAATCAAGCTTTTAAGTTAATTCAGCCATGGCGTCTTTTCATGACACTCCAACATATTCAGCTCATGATAAAGCTTTGAAACACATCACAAAGCTTTTGAACTTCAAGTCTTTAACCATGACTTCTCTTGAACGCGAAGACAAATTTCCACCATGCCATGTCACACATGTTTCAAAATGTTGCCCTTTCATCATAAATTATTTCTATTATTTGAGAATACTTGCAGATTTTTTAATATGATTCATCAGTAATTTTCATAATCATTCTATTTTTTTTATAAAAAAAATCTTGTGAGACGCATCTTTTCGTCGCGTATGCAGTCTTTGAGTGACGAAGAAAACCCTATTTGTTGCGCAACCACACTTTAAGTGACGCCAAGGCGTCCTACATCGCGCAATGTTATAATTTTCAAGGCTTTAGGGTTTAGGGTTCAAGGCTTAGGCTTTAGGCTTTAGGCTTTAGGCTTTAGGCTTTAGGGTGCATGATTTGCGGTTTGCGCAACGCGAGTATGTTTTCACGTCACGCAAGGTGGTGAAAATTTTGGCGGATTTATCACCTTGCATGACAGTTTAGTGTAGTAGTCACGCAAGGTGGCGAAAATTTTGGCGGAATTATCACTTTGCGCGACACCATTTTATTTTTTACGTCGTGCAAGATTTCCTTGCGCGATGGGCTAGTTTCGTCATCGCCCAAGTTCGCGCAATTTTTTTTTGAAAAATGACGCAGCTTTGATAGTGCGCGACGAAAATGTTTCTTCGTAGCACAAGTTCGCGCAAAACTTTCTAAAAGTTACAGAGTCGTCTTCTTCGGCTCTCTGATTCCACTCTCTTCATCCCTCCCTCCACAACCTCCACATCCAACCACCTTAACCCACGAAACCAACGCCATATTTCGACCAGGCCGCCAACACCTTCGAACCCTAGCCCTTCCCCGCCATCACAGCCCGGATTTGGACCCGTTTTGGCAAATTTTCGCTGCCCGCGTGCTCCCTCCTCCGGCCACCAATTTTGACAATTGAGGTATGGATTCCACTTTTCTTTTCATGCTCTAGCTGATGGTTGGGTAGGATTTGATGAATTCCTAGCGTAGGTTGTTAAATTGAAATAACCCAAATTTTCGCCAGATTTTGGGATGAAATTCCGGCGACTTCCAGCCATTTTTTGGGACATGTCCAAGAACAAAAGTGTCTCTAATTGATGTCCTGAACCTAGGGTAGGAAGATTGGCCCTTGATTTTGAGATTTTTCCGGTGATGGTTATCGCTTTGGACACCCAAGCGCCGACGCGTGTGATGGCGCGTGGGTATTGTACCAAATCAATACTGTGTCCCGATGCGATCCCCTTGTTGTCATGAGAGCGTAGGTACGTTCGAATTCCAATTTGGATACCGTTTGAGCCTCGAACGGATTTCGCCTATTGTGCGATTTCCGGGTTTGATATGTTCGAACCGTTGGATCGAACCCAGACTCATGTATGTTGTACCTTGTATTTTTAGGATCGTATAGGATTCGACGGAACGTGGATCGGAGTCCCGGATACTTCAAAATCGCGAACCCCAGGACAAGATATGATTTACTTAATTAATTAAGATTTTTAATGAAATTGTATATGCTTAGATTATATCTTGGTAAATTGGATTAATTTTTATGTTTGTTAATTAATGAAGATTGTTATATATTTTTGTTTTATTAGTTGTTGGGATTTTTATTTTGCTTTAATTAGACGTTGGCCCCATTTTTAAAAAAATAAATAAATAAATGTTTAAATGGTTTTAGACGAGTAACTATGTTTTTAACTTTTGATGTTTGTTCCTAAGGCAAGATGTCAGACCTTATCAGAAGTCGTAAGGTGGTGATGACTGCCCCGAGTTTGCCTCCCCCGCATACGCCGTCAGCTGCCACTGCTCCAGCACATATGGACCACATGTCGGTTTGTCCTGTGGTCTCCCATGCGGTGGTGTCATCAGAGTTATCAGTGGCGCAACCTGTTAGCGCCAAGCGACGTCACCGCACACAACCTCGACATCCGCTGCTGGTGCGTCGGGGTCACAACCAGGTAAAGATTTCCTTGAACTCTAGCTTTTTCAGACCAAGATTTTAGTAGGATTTGTTATTTAACGTTAATTTTATATTTCTTTGCAGCCAAGAAGAACATCGGGGGACCCTGTCGCCAATTGAAGACGGCGAAGGTCACCCGGGTGACCAACAGTCGTATCAACATCGGATATGACGAACGGCGGACTAGCATAGCTCATTGGCCCACGACATTGGTCACATCGTTCGGACCCATTGCCCGATGAAATGGAAGTCTTGGAAGGTCATGCCTGACGAGATGAGGACGGAGGTGCGCGAACAGTTGTCGGTATGTATCCTACCTTTTAATTGTTTTCCCTTCAAACTTTATATATTTCTATTACTAAATGTATGTAATTAATTTATTGCAGATGAACTACAATTTAGAGAACCTCGACGATGAGTTGTTGGCGTACGTCAACAGACTCTTTGTTGAGAGGTACAAGCAGTGGAAGAGCGACATGCACCACCATTTTCAGGCATTTGATGATCCGCAGGTCGCTCTTCAGGAGGGTTGCCCGAAGGAGCTTGAGTGGCGGAAGGATAGTTGGGGGTGGCTCTGCGGTCATTTTCAATAGTTCGATTATGTGGTTTTTTTTATTTATACTAAGTTGAAAATTATTACACGTTTCTTACTAATGTTTATTTAATTTTTTATATTTCATTTCAATTTCAACTAATACATTTATTTTTGGTATAACAGAAGAAGGCGAAAGCAAATAAGGGCAATAGTTACAAGAAGACTCTTCTCCACCATTCAGGTTTCATGCCCTTCTCATATAGGATGGAGGTGCGGCGGTGGGTAATAATAAATCCTTTTTTATTTAATTTTTAATATGTCATTAATATTAATTTGTTTTTTCCATACTAACATTTTTCTTCTCTTGTTCAATTCAGGGGGGCTCCAAATTCCCGGAGATCGACGTCTTTGGCAACGTTTATGTTCAACCTAGGAATGAGTTGGCGGAGTACCTTCATGTAAGTATTCTTTAATTTTAATTATTATCATGCGCATTCAAGTTTCATGGTTATTATATGAATGTTTTAATTAATATTTTATGTTATGTTCAACAGGCGACAATGATGGAACAGAGCCAGTTGGTTCTTCAGGAGTCCGCCTCCCAACTTCCTCCTGATACTTCGCTCAAGTCTGTGGATCCTCCACAGGATGTGGGGTTTCAGATCCTGATGGACACCTTGGATCAGACTCTCGGGAGGAGGCCAGGGACATATTCTCGAGGGATGGGGAATGCCCGGCGGCGGGAACCTAGACCTCGTTCATCGTTGCAGTCAAACAGTCAGGGGACTGCTTTGATAGCAGAGGTGGCCGAGCTTAAGGGTCATTTGTCACATCTTCTAGAGTCCCTCGCTCGGTCTGGCATTCCAATCCCACCTTTTGCTCCCTCGTCGGCATCCGAGCCCCGCCAACACGAGCATGGCCACCACACCTCTATCCCTGTCGACAATGTTCAGACCTCGAGCCACATTTGCCAGATGACCAAGTAGATTTTGGAATATTGTTTGATTAGTTTTTTACTTTCTTAATTACATTTTAAACATTTCTCTTGTACTATACATTTATATTATTTTATTTAAAAAAAATTCTCTTCATTACATTTTTTTTATTGCAATTTCATTTCATTACAAAAAAATAAACCAAATTTTTTTTTTTACAAAATAAAAAAAACATAAAATTAAAATTAAATAAAATATATTTTATGCGAGTTTCGTCGCACTAATTCACGTATTTACACGATAAAAAAATTGACTACGACTATTTCGTCACGCAACAGAAGTGGTTGCGCAAATGTTTGCGACACGAATAGTTCATCGTGCCTACATTTTTGTACGACTAATATAAACCGTCGCGTTGTACACTCGCAACGAACTTCATGTCGTCGTGCAAAGATTGTTTGCGACACGAATAGTGCATCGTCCCTACATTTTTGCGCGACGAAAATAAACCTTGGCGCTGTATACTCGCAACGACTGTGGTGTCGTCGTGCAAAGATTTGAGAGACGAATAATTTTGTTGCTAACCGTCGCTCAGTTATGCGCGACCAATGAAGAATCTTGGTTGCGCAAAGTCTAGCTTCACGATCTTTGGGCGACGGATTCTGCGCGACAAATTTTCTATCGCGCAGACATTTGTGCGATTGAAATGTACTTTGCGCAACGAAAATTTCTTTGTCATGCAAATTGTAAAATGTAGTAGTGACCTTCTTCGTTGTAAGCATCATGAATCCCAACATCTGTGCTTTCAATTGCGCAGAAATCATTCTCATTAATGTTGAAGGTCTCGTTGCTTCATCAGTATTTTCTGCCTCACTATTTGCGTTTTGCTGGAGCTCTTGTTCAGTTCTTTCTCTTCGGGGCTCTTGTCCAGAAAGCATTCTAGGACGACCAGGAAAGCGGTTTCTTACCTTTTGAGTCCCATCATGTGAAAGAAACATGAACACCAATAGGAAAAACGAAATTTTTCTACCCACATAAAATACCTTTTGAGTCTTGACTATACCTTTTTTTTTTTTGTTATTTCCAAATGAAGCTGAATACCTGCAAAAGGAGATGGCAACTGTCTGCCGCGCAAATCTCACGGCCTGGAGTTCCGGGCCGAGGGGATATGCGTTGACACGCGGTTTCCTGCTTTTGGGTGCGGTGCAGTTGTGCGCGGGCGTGCCAGCACGGTCTACCGTGCGTCGAGTTGGTTGATGGGGATAGAATGGTTGAGTGGTGCGCCTGTTTGAACTCGTCTTCTAATCAAACGATTGTATCCGAGACAGGAACTAGTCTCGGCTGTTAGGTTCACGGCCTGAACTACAAGGCCGTTGAGTGATGGTGTTGGTGGTGCTATTTGGTGGGTTTTGGGCGGTGCTCCGGCGCTCTGCTCAGGGAGCGACGGTCGTATGATATCTGGGGTGAGTGAGCGAATAACAGGGATGGTGCTCCGGCGCCTTGAAAATCAAGGGTCGTATGATATATTGATGAATGAATTTTCCTTACAGTCTAACACTACTCCTAGGAAAGCAAGTAAAGATATTGAAAGTGCATTACAGGAAAAAATAAGTTGCTCCGTGGGAGGCTTTGGTTTGGTGTTTGAACCCTTTCAATGTAGCTTGAGCCTTGTATTTATAAGAAGAGTTCCTGGATGAGTAATCGAGGCTGAATTTACGCATAGTGGAGTCTGATTAGCGCAAGTGGGTGTCCAATCGACATTTGGGATCGTGAAGCATGGTGGTGTGACCCCATAAATCCTGGTGAATATCGGCCGCCGCCCTAATCGTGGTTTCTGCGCAATTGGTCGTGGAGACGCATTTATTGCTCTGATAGCTGGTGACCTAATCTCTCAAGCTGCAAGAATTCTTGTGAGAATGTCTACGTCTAATCACTCTGTCTTCTGTCGTGAAAACCTGACTTCAGTCACTTCCCACCTTTCCTCATGCATTAAATGCTTATTTGTGGCCAGTGGGTTTGCTGCATTAAACAGGCGCTACTTCATTAAATGAAACATGGGTCCCTGCTATCACGTGATGATCTGACTTTAATATTTCTGGCCGCGATTTTGCTTGGCCTCGGCCTCGGCCTGCTCTCGAGGCCAACATGATCATGCCTTAGCATTTTTCTTTTGTCTTCAGGAAGGCAAAGCACCTTGTTGAAATGCTGCGTTTCAGTTTTACGAGCAAGTGCCAGGGCCGAGAAAGGGGGCTCCTTCGGCCAGCTCACGGCCATGATTTATTAGGCACAAATAGCAACAAAACCCTTTACTGGTTACTCTAGAAAACTTTCTGAAACTCAAACAGAGCTCCCACAAAAAGAAACTGAAACAGTGCTCCCACAAAAAGAAACTGAATCAGAACTCCCGCAAAACAGAACTAGTGAGGCAGAAAATAGTAATAACCAGACCTGGAACATTCATGAGAATGTAATTGCCGCAGCAGTAAGCAGAAACGTTGGGGTTTTCGACTTCAACAACGAATATCATGAAGGTGGTGCTGTTGATCATCATCAAGGAAGTAAGGGTCAAAACAAAACTGACTACAACATTGATGGAAACAAGATTGATTCAAAAGAGGGGGAGTTTGTTGGGATCGGAAAATTTGGCAACAAGTACTACAACTCGAGGAAAGAAGAAGGAACGAGCAAGAAGCCATGGTATAAGTTTTGGTAAAAATAAACAAGAGAGAAAGTAAGGGAGCTGCGCTGCTGAATAAAGAAAGAGGCTGGAGTTCATTTCCATGTTTGTTAGGTGGAGCACTTTGCTCTAATTTTGCTTCTTTCTTTCTTTCTTTTTTTTCTTTTTTTTTTTTTTTTCGCTCTCCTTGGTGTGTTGTATGGCAGTATATTACCCGAACTGATCTGACGATGTTTCTTTTATTCATGCATGAGTAATTATTTATTTACACGTTAAATTTAATTTTTCTTATATATGTCATGTCAAAGAGTGGCTTATCCACATTTCAAGATATCAATCATTAATCTAACCAAAAATCATCTGATGACTACAATTTGTGGCTTACCCACTTTCCTTGATTGGGGTTTCTATTCAAGCAATGCTGTTAGTAAGGTAACATGGCAACACCTTTTCCTTTTAGTAAAGTTCATGAACAAAATTAGAAAAGGTGATTTCACTTGGAAAGCCTGACTCAAACACGCAGCTTCTGTATATAATGATGTGGTTCAAGACTTTATACATTTCTTAATCTCCTTTTTTTTTTGTTGCTTTCTCTGTTTAGATTTTCTCTCTTTTTCGTTTTGCTTACTCTCACCCTGATATACTTCAATGGCTATGAAAGAAAAAGGCTAAAACAAGAAGAAATAATACTTATGGCATGTACACAAGAAGAAAAAGAAATAATACTCATATATTAATATACTTATGGCATGTAGAAGAAGAAGAAATACATAAATATATAAGAGAAATAAGATTCAGATTCAGAGAAAGGAACACAAAGAAAAGTTTGAGTATAGGAGCTTTGGTGGCCATACATCTCCAAACCCTTCCGCTACGTAATAGTACTGGAAACTCCAAGCCGAACCTTTCTTTCTCACTTATTGATTTTTGTCTTCTTTTTCTTTTTCTTCTCGGTCGTGCCTTCTTTTTCACTCAAGCCACTTGCTTCATTTTTTGTTTTGCTTACTCACCGTTAATATATAAAAAGAGAAAAAAAATAAAAATAAAGCTAGAACAAGAAGAATAAGAAGACCAAGAAGAAATGGTATGCTCGACTTGTTGTAGTTCTTGTTGCCAACGTTGCTAATGCCAACCTGACGGCTGTTTTCTGCATAAAATCTATTGCGAGAAATGTTGTGGTTTCTCCTCATCCTTGCTTCATCACCTCCTCCGCCTTCTTCGTTGTAAGCATGGTGAATCCCAACATCTGTGCTTCCAATTGCAGAGAAATAATTCTCATTAATGTTGTTGGTCTCATTGCTTTCATCAGTATTTTCTGCCTCACTAAGTTCGTTTTGTTGGAGTCAGTTCTTTCTTCTTGGGGCTCTTGTCCAGAAAGCGTTCTGGAGCGACCAGGAAAGCGGTTTCTTACCCTCTCTTGGGGGCTCTGGTTCAGTTGTTCAGTTTCAGATCGAGATCGAGACCCATCTTATGTATATGCAAAGATAAAAATGGAAAGATCTTCAAATAAGTGGAGGCCAATACTTCAAAATCAGATGGAAGATAATCTTTCAAGAGATGGAAGTTACTATTGTAAACTAATTACATAAATTCCTTAAACCCTATACACACATAGAATCACATCAAGGAAAAGATCTTGAATCAAATAAAAATATTATTCATAATAGTACTTACCTGCCATTGATGAAAGCTCAAAAGAAAAGTCTTCTATTCTCTGTAGAGTTTCTTATGTTCAATTAGCAATAGAGACTAGATGTTTTTGAACGTGTGTTTCTAAGACGGCATGGACCTCTTGAAAATGGAATAAGTTACTATTATATACAATATTCCTAATGATCAACTTGGAAAAGTCTTCCCAGCAAAAAAAAAAAAAAAGACTTGGAAAAGTCTTGTAAAAAAGGACTTTGAGTGGAGAAAGGTTCAAGATTTTCATTTTTTTTTTTTTCAAAGCTTTACTGTGCGAGTATATTTAATAAAAATAAAATAAAAGAAATACAAAATATTTGACTTCTTCGGACACATGCACCTTTGAAAGAGAAGTTCACATTAATTATATAATAAAATTATAATTAGTGCTTGCAATTATCAATTATCTAGCTAATTGATTACGTTGAACTTTTGTTTTGATCACATGCAGGACAAAAATGGACCGGACAGACTTTTTTAAGTGGCCATGCCTGTGGAAAAATTATACAATACGGCAATTGGAGTAATCACCAGTGTTGACCCGGCCCGGCCCTTGGCCAGGGCAACTAGGGCATCGCCCGGGGCCCACAATTGAGAGGGGCATAAAAAAAAAATGTCCATTTATATAGGCATATGCAAATAAAAATAAAAATAAAAGTCCTCATAACAAAATAAAATTAAAAGTCCTCATAACAAAATAAAATTAAAAGTCCTCATAACAAAATAAAATTAAAAGTCCTCATCATGACTACGGTCCAATTAATTCTTGAATTGTCCCATATTTTGGACAGTTTGGAAATGTATAGTCGTGTCACGTAGTTTACAGCTACAGGATTAGGTTTCGATTGTGGAGATTTCGGTGTCATCTCGGTACGTTCTTCGGGTGGTACGTAGGTATTTGATATCTACTGTACGCCTCAAGAACTGTAGCGAGATGCTGCCGAAATTCATCCACGTCGAAATCTAATCTCATGTAGCTGTAAATTACGTGACATGACTATGCATTTCCGAATGGGATAGGGCCCTTACCGGAGACATAAGGTGACATTATGATTTTATAAGAATACAACTTGATTGTTGTATTGTGATTGTGGTTCCAGTAATTATGAGCAGAATGTGGATACAGAACCCTAACAGGTGCGCAGACGAATACTTGGATGGAATCGAGGAATTTATTCACTTTGCACGGTCACACAACCCGGGTGCAACTAGAATCAGATGTACTTGTAGAAAGTGTAACAACATGTTGTGGGATACAATTGAAAATGTTCAATTTCATTTAGTAAGGAATGGAATGATTGAGACATACAGCAGGTGGAACCATCACGGGGAACAATTAGACATTGCTTCGTCTTCAAGGGCTACAAGAGTGGACAATGTGGAACCTATTGTGGATCCTAATGAACAAGTCATGGATATTATAAATAATGCTTTTCCATTTGCATCGACCAGCAGCAATCAGGAAGGGGAAGATGACGTACCAACACCAATGGATAGTGCAGAGTTCGAACAGTATGAAAAACTATTAAGAAATGCCAACTAAGAGTTATATCCGGGGTGCAAGAGCTTTCCGTTCTGACGACGATTGTGGAGCTAATGCACGGAAAAATAAAGTATCGTATGTCGAACCTGTGTTTCGATTACTTTTTGGGGGTTTTCAAGAGAATGCTTCCGACGGACAATTGTTTGCCGAAAGACCACAGACATGCACAGAAGATGTTGAGTGGTCTTGGATTGGGTTATGAAAAAATCCACGCTTGCAAAAACAATTGCATGTTATTCTACAAAGAGTATGAAACATTAGATACATGCCTTATATGCAATGAGTCAAGGTTCAAACAGACCTCTCAGAATAGAATGACTAAGATTCCACTAAAAGTCATGCGTTATCTGCCCCTGAAACCAAGATTGCAGCGATTGTATATGTCGACGCATACTGCCACAAACATGAGATAGCATAAGGAAAAACGTGTAGACGACGATGTGATGCGGCATCCTGCAGATGGGGAGGCATAGAAAGAGTTCGATCGAACGTTCCCCGAGTTTGCTGTTGATCCCCGAAATGTTAGGTTGGGACTTGCCATTGACGGATTCAATCCGTACGGGGTTCTAAACCAACACCACAGCACTTGGCCAATTTTCGTATTTCCATATAATTTGCCGCCTTGAAAATGCATGAAAAAAGAGTACATGATGATGACTGTTTTGATAACTGAGGATCCTGGCAGGTCAATCGATGTGTACTTAAGGCCGTTAGTTGATGAGCTCAAGGATTTATGGACAAACGGTGTGTGCATGTACGATAAATCCACCGGGAATATGTTCACTTTGCGGGCGGCAGTTATGTGGACTGTGAATGATTTTCCCGCATATGCAATAGTTTCGGGTTGGAGCACAAAGGGTTATATGGCATGCCCTATATGCAAGGAAGAGTGACTTCTGGTTGGCATGCTGGAAAAATATGTTACCTTGGGCATCGAAGATGGTTGCCATGGGACCACGAGTGGTCGGAAAAAGATAAAGAGTTCGATGGGAACAAAGAGCGTCGCACAAGACCTAGAGAATCGTCCGGTGATCAGATCTTGGAACAGCTTAACCATTTGGATTTTGCTCCGTTCGGGAAAACAGTTAGTCGGACCAGACCTACTACACATATGAACTGGACGCACAAGTCTATGTTTTTTGAGCTCCCATATTGGTCGAAACTAAAATTGTGGCACAATCTTGACGTTATGCATGTTGAGAAAAATGTGTTTGACACATTGATATGAATGATTCTAGATATCAAGGGAAAGACAAAGGACACGATAAAAGCTCGTCTTGATTTGGAAAGAATGGGCATACAAAGGGGTTTATGGCTAAAAAGGGGCAGTGATAAAGCTATAAGGGATCTTGCATTTTTTTTCCATGAAACCGAATGACAAAAAAGAGTTTCTACAGTTTGTATCGTCTGTAAAGTTTCCTTACGGGTATGCTTCTAATATCGCACGTTGCGTGAATGTTGACAAGGGTAAATTTACTAGACTCAAGAGCCATGACTGGCATGTTTTTATGCAACGCCTACTTCCTGTGGGGATTCGACACCTATTGTCGGAATGTAGTCAAGCAAATCATATTGTTGTCCAGATTTTTTTCCCAACTGACGGCAAAAACGTTGCGAAAGACAGACATTGATCAGTTGCGCCATGACATTATCCACGTCCTATGCAAGTTTGAGATGATATTCCTTCCAGCTTTCTTCACAAGTATGATTCACGTTATGGTTCACTTGCCAGAAGAGGCATTGCTTGCTGGTCCAGTCAACTATCGCTGGATGTATCCAATAGAAAGGTATATAATCCTCATCATTTCTGTATGCATCTTTATCCCATGCTTGCTACTTGCTAATTTGCATCTTTTCTTTTTAATTTGGCAGGCTTCTCGGAGAGCAGAAAAAAAGCTTACGCAACAGAGCGAAGCCCGAAGGATCAATTGTAGAGGCTTGAGTTCAATATGAGGCGCTTACTTTCTGTGGAATGTATTTAAAAGATGTGGACACGGCTTTCAATCGACCTCAGTGCAATAATGACGGAGGTGTGAGAAATGAGCAACTTTCTATTTTTACCCAAAGCGCACGACCCTTTGGAGCTCCTATACGAGGAGAGTCGTTTTCTAGAAATGACATGGAGGTAGCTCATTGGTTCGTATTGAACAATTGTAATGAGATAATGGCATACTTAGATGAGCATGAAGAGATGATGAAGCGAGAACATCCATCACATTTGTATTCCAAGAAACACCGTGAATTGTTTCCAAAATGGTTTTTGGAATATGTAAGTTATAAGTGTTTTGTAATTGACATATATATTGTAGTATTTAATTTTCTCAAACTAACATGTGAACTTTTTTTATAATACTAGGTGACTAAGTTGAAATCAGAGAATTCCCCCACTTGCAGTGAAGAGTTATATAACTTGGCATTCGGCCCACTTCGGGATGAATTGTTCTCGGGTTGCCATGTTAACGGCGTCAAGTTTTTGGGGACTGCACGAGATGACAAGTTGTGTACGCAAAACAGCGGTGTCCTTGTTCCGGGTGGAGGCGAAAGTACGGACATTAATTTCTATGGCAAATTCACAACTGTCGTGCAATTGCTTTACAAAGACCGATACCAAGTGATCATGTTTAAGTGTCAATGGTTTGATACGAACCCAAATAGGCAGGGAAGTGTTAAAATCGATCATGGGTTACTATCTGTGAACATAAACAGAACTTGATATGATGACGACCCTTACATTTTGGCAAACATGGCAAAACAAATTGTCTATCTAGATGACCCTAACGCAGGGAGCGGGTAGAAAGTTGTTCAACAGATTGATCAAAGGAACGTGTATGCTATATCAGAACTAGACCCATCTGACAACACCGTCGACGTTGCTGACCAACGTTTAGAATCTTGCATGGAAAATGATGCAAAAAAGCTTCGCAATACAAATGTTGTTCAGGAACCGTTTCAGCCTGAAGTAGTGTCTTCAAGAGAAATACCGATTCAGTCAATTACAATTGACCTCGGTGATCTTCCGCGATACGATCCAACCATGGGCCCGAACAACGACGATGATGTACTTATGGAGGAGAAGGAGGAAGAGGATTGAGAGACGGATAGTGATGATAGTGATGATAACGAAGGTTATTATAGTTCATCTGATGAATAATGTAATTTATTTATAATTTAATAGGGTAGTGTAAAGAAATGAAATGTACTTGTTATATCAAAACCTTATAAATATATGCTGAAATGAAATGTACATGTTTTGACATGGCTCTGCTTGTTTGTCCTGCAGGAACTCTCTTGTAAGAAAATCAGGAATACTGTTTTCACTACCTCTCAAATATTCTATCTCAAAATACTGAAAGTGATGATAGCGACGATAACGAAGGTTATTATAATTCAGATGATGAATAATGCAATTTATTTGTGACTTACTATGTTTTAGTAAATGTAATTATGTTAGTGTAATTATATTGTCAACTATGCTTTTTTTGAATATATGTACTTGTTATATCTTATTTCCAATTATATATATGTGGAGAAATAAAACGGAGTTAAACACATTTGGCTATACTTACTGAGAAGTTTAATGTAAAAAACAATAAAATCAAGTCATTCATACTTTTTTAATTAAATTCTGTTACATTTAATTATGGTGTAAATGCAAATTATTAAAACAGTACAAATGAATCTCATGAATTTTAGAAATATAGAAGAAAAAAAATATATATATATATATATAACAAAAAAAAGCATAAACATTTTCCAATAATAGAAAAGAAAAACCATTGCGCGACGAATAACTTATTGGCGTCGCTCATGTACTCTTACGCGACGAGAACTTGCTAAAATATGAATATGATTTTGAATATGTTAGCTTCTTATTTTTATTCTTCTCCATAAGGAGGTATATATAAGAGTTTACACGAGTGTTTTACAAGGAATTAGATCCAGTAAAGGATTAGGAAAGTATCTCCTAATTATACAATGATTTGACAACTATATAAAATAGGAAAATAAATCTAATTCAGGAAGAGTCTTTGGCGACCGGTCGGTTGCTTCGGGCGAACGGTCGTTTGCTTCGGGCGACCGGTCGTTTTGAGTTTGTAATAAGAGGGAGAATCGTAGGGATTCCTGACATCGCAGCGTAAGTACGATGTGATATGAGAATGTGAGGGATTTTGATTGGAGGAATTTGATTTGAGGAATTTGATGTATGAATGTGATGTAGGAATTGGATTTGAGAGGTATGTGTATAAGATTTGAGGAATTTGATTTGAGTATGATTTGATTATGAGAAATTTGAGATAAGGCATTTGAGGACTTTAGATTTGAGGGATTTGATTTGAGTATGAGAAATTTGAGATTTGAGTATGAGAAATTTGAGATAAGGCAGTATGAGAAATTTGAGATAAGGCATTTGAGGACTTTAGATTTGAGGGATTTGATTTCAGTATGAGAAATTTGATATGAGGAGTTTAAAGAACACAGAAAACCTGTGAACACGGCTAAGGACACAGAAACCCTGTGAACCCGTAAGAACACAGAAACCCTGTGAATACGGCTAAGAACATAGAAACTTCTCTTCAATCCTCTTCTCCCCCTGAAGAGAAGGGTATGTCGGAGTCAAGAAAGAGGTAAAATCTCCATGAGAAAGAGAAACATATCCTTTTTCACTCCCCCTCCCCCCCTTTAAAAGAGGAGGGGAGGAGAAATTTTGATATGAGAATTTAGAGACAACCGAGGATCGATTGCTCTGATACCATGCTAAAATATGAATATGGTTTTGAATATGTTAGGTTCTTATATTTATTCTTCTCCATAAGGAGGTATATATAAGAGTTTACATGAGTGTTTTACAAGGAATTAGATCCAGTAAAGGATTAGGAAAGTATCTCCTAATTATACAATGATTTGACAACTATATAAAATAGGAAAATAATTCTCTTAATTAACCAAAGGAAATAAATCTATAAAATAGGAAAGTAAATCCCCTAATTAATCAAGGAAATAAATCTCCTTGATTAATTAGGAGACTCACTTCAACAGAACTGTCGTCGCGCCAGGGGTATCCAAAAAAAAATGCAAAAAATTGTTAAAAATAGAAATACCCTTGAGCGATGAATAAGTACTATTTGTTGCACATAGACTTTTTGCGCGACGATGTTATTCGTCTCCCAAGGATTTTTTCCCAAAAAATCTGCAATTATTGCAAAATAATAGAAAAAATTATAACCAATTGCATTTTCAGGTCAAATCATTACACTTTCAATCCGAGTACATTGGTCATCACTAAATCACATAGAAACTGAACAGAAACGCCTGTTTATGTAGCTGGAGAGAACTGGGAAGACACATGCAAGAAATATATTCTGAAACTAAAGATTTGTTCCTTCAACTTTAAAACACAACTTAAACCTTTGAAACACATCACGTCGCTTGCAAGAATGTAGATTTTCATACATTTGCATTTGAAAATGCAATTGGTTACAATTATTTCCATTATTTGACAAAACTTGCGGATTATTTGCAAAAAAATTCTGATGTAATAGAAATCATCCTTGCGCGATGAAGTAATATAGTCGTCGCTCATATACTGTTTGCGTGACGAATAAAATACCCTCGTCGCATAAAGTCGTTAAAAAAATTCTGATATAATTGAAATCATCCTTGCGCGACGAAGTAATATATTGTCGTCGCTCATATACTGTTTGCGCGATGAACAAAATCACCTCGTCACATAAAGTCATTAAACTTGGTATCCATTACTGTAAATATTTTAAAATGAACATCAAATTCAGTCATTGTATTCATATGGGGTCAAGGTGTGTAGACGTAAAAAATCATCAAAATTGGAGTTAAAATAACCGTTAAATTGTGATTTTTCGTTTATAACCATCGAAAATTTTGGTCCCGTTACATCATCTATGAATGTATATATTTTCCAATTTTTTGCGTGTACGATCTCTAAGTATAAACAAACAAGTCTACCGGTTGGATCATTGAAACTACTTTCGTAGAATGCGTATGTCATCAAAACAATATATTCAAAAAAAATTAAGAGTTTTTCTATACGTTTGTTAAATATAACATACGATTTTGTGGTATCCACTAGTGTAAATATTTTTAAATGACGATCAAAATCAATGATTGTATTCATATACAGTAAAGGAGTGCACCCGTAAAAAATTTCAAAATCGGAGTTAAAAAAACCGTTAATTCGTGATTTTTAGTTTATAACCGTCGAAAATTTTGGTCCCGTTACATCATCTATGAATGTATATTTTTTTCAATTTTTGGCGTGTACGATCTCTAAGTATAAACAAACAAGTTTGACGGTTGGATCGGTGAAACTAGTATCGTAGAATGCGTAGCCCCATTAAAACAATATATTCACTAACATTTCCATGCTTTTATATTGTTAACTTTTTATAACTTTAAACACGACTTGCGCGACGAACATATCACTGTTCCGTCGCGCAATCAACCATAGAGCAACGCAAACAAATATTTCTGTCGCACAATGTTACGATTCTCCAGGGTTTAGGGTTTAGGGTTTAGGATTTAGAGGATGCGCGACGAGGAAAATCTATTTCGTCGCGCAAGTCCTCAAATTTTTGGCGGTTCGTATCCTGTCTATTAAAAAGCTTTGAGCGACGCCGTTTATTTTCTCCGTCGCGCAAAGTGTGATATTTTATATTGCGCGATAGATTTATATATTCGTCACGCAAGTCCACAAACATTTTGTAAAAAAACGCGCAGTTTTGTTCTGTCTTCAACCTCTCTCATCCTCGAACCATAAACCTCTCAGCCTCTCTCTCTCTCTCTCTCTCTCTCTCTCTCTCTCTCTCTCTCTCTCTCTCTCTCTCTCTCTCTCCTTCGCACCCAACTCGCAGCCGCTCTCTCTCCTTCATCCCCTCTCATACCTCTCAGTCCCTCGCTCTTCCGTCTTCGCTCATCCCTGTCAAACAACGGCCGTGATCTCTCTCTCTCGCTCGCCACCGCCGGACTTGTGTGCTCTCCGGTCTCCCTCAAAACCCACTCGGTAAAATTCCTAACTCTAGCCTCGATTAATAATTTCAACTGTGAATTTTTATTTCTGAAATTTGTAGATTAAGTTTGGAATTGTATATTTGTTTATTTGTTTTGCTGTTTCAATTTCTATATTTATTTTGTGTAAGTGTTTCAATTGCTTAGTCTAATGGTTGGTTAGGAAGCCTATGTTTCAATTTCCTTTTTGTATTGGATTTTTATTTTTGATTTCAGATTTCATTGGAGGTGTTGAAATTGCATTGTGGTGTTGGATTTGTGAGTGTATTGCTGTTAGATTTCAGATTTGATTGGAGCACAATATTCTGTTTTTTGTATTTTGATTACTTTTCGGGGGCTTTAAAATATGTGCAACTAACAAATGTTTTTATTTTGCTTTGTTGAGATGAATATGTGATTTTTGTGGTCCGTGTATCGTGCTCGTATCTCTACACTGTGTATATGCCAACAACTTTGGTAGCTTGTTTAATAAAACAATCTATAGTTTACTTGTTTTTTGTGATTTTCATTAGGAGGTTTATCTATTCAACTATTTTCTTTAATCACATACCGACTCTTTAAAAATTGGACAACAATTTGATTTTTCTTTATTATGTGCTTCTGTTTTTTTAATAAAGAATACATGTTTCTGTTTTTTTTTTTATATAAGAATATATGTTTATGTTTTGTTTGCTTTCAAAAATGTGCTTCTTTTTTTTTTTATATATATAAGAATACATGTTTCTGTTTTTTTTTTAATATTGAATTTGTTGTTGATTAGTTGTTGAGGTTTTTTTAAAAAATAATAATAATAATTTTAGCCAAGGATGTTTTAATTTTAAGACCTTATCAGTTGTGCAGATGTCAGACCTTATAAGACGTCGTAAGACGGTGACGACTCCACATAGTTTGCCTCCCCCGACTACGACGTCAGCTGCCACTGCTCCAGCACAGTTGCACGACATGCCAGTTTTTCCCAACGTCTCCCATGCACCGGTGTCATCAGAGTCATCAGTGGCGCAACCTGTTAGCGCCAGGCGACGTCATCGCCCTTCCAGCATGATCGACACCACTTCGACCTCCGCTGCTGGTGCGTCAGGGTCTCAAGCAGGTAAAGATTTCCTTCAACTACAGATGTTTCGTATCAGGATTTTAGTACGATTTATTATTTAACGTTAATTTTATATTTCTTTGCAGAAAAGAAAAACACCCGGGGACCTTGTCGCCAGTTTAAGACGGCAAAAGTCACTCGGGTAACCAACGCTCGTATCAACATCGTATACGACGAGCGTCATCGGGCTGCACCAACGGCGAACC
>NW_018922402.1:18010-57527 GCF_002207925.1 Prunus avium | reverse complement strand
ATGGTCCCTGGCTGGGGGTTGTTAATGTTAACCCATATGCTCCCTTTGCTTTAGCAAAGCGCCTGTTAAATATGCAAGCTTGCAAGTTGGTGTTGTATGCAGAACATGGTTTGTTGTTTGAATGAAAGACATCAGTTATGTCAATCAAATTGTATAAATCATGATGTTTGGTTGTTTGTGAATAACTTGTGTTTTTTTTGTGTGTGTGCTTAAATGGTGTCTAATTTAGATAAGAATGTTTGGACTTTTGGAGAGTTTAATTGAATTTTTTGCTTTACTGACTTTTCCTTTGAATGTTCAATGCATTGTACAACATGTGCTTCATCTAATTTGTAGCCAAAAGTAAGTTCTTAGATCTGGTGTAGTCTCTCAGATCATCGTTAACTTGGAGAAATCTTCTAAACCATTGGACTGAAGTTTTAGGAATCCTTGTAAGGTTCTTCTTGTAATCCACATAGTAGAGTCCAAACCGAACAGTGTAGCCCATGTTCCATTCCCAGTTGTCGAGCAACGACCACACGAAATAACCACGAACATCGCAGTTGTCTTGCCTGTATTCATTTAGTTTTCTGTTAATGTGGCATGTACAAAATTGGGGGTCTCAGGCATTGGGGTCTCATTTTCCATCATCCCAATCCAAGCCTGCAGCAACCCAGGAAAATACACCAAGCTATCAAAGTGGGGAGTTGTTATTACCTTATAGCAGCAGATAGGTTCGAGAGATAGTCCCTGTGGAATCTTATCCTCTTTTCATCCTTTAAAGCCTTTTCTAAAGGTATGAAAGGTTTATTTGGATCATCCATACCTGTTCTCATGAATTTGAACTGTTAATACTTTCTCAAAGTTTGATTTGTAAATTTTAAATCTGAACCTACTCACCATTTTCTGCAATTATCACTGGAGGGTTCTGGTACTTATCTTTCAGATGTCTAGCCAACTTTCGGATGCCCCATGGGACTATGCGTAACCAGCGGGAAGCTGCCTGGAGGAGGAATAACTGATGAAATTTCTTAAATATGAAACCAGTGACTGAATTCAGGGGTTTAGCAAGGGGTTGATACATACTCTTTCTCCGATTGCCACTCCTTCTTTATATGCTACAATCAAAGTCAGGTATAATAATTATCAGTTGAAATTCTGATTTTCATTTTTTCATATTTACTTTTAGGAAGTGTTTGGTTGATTGGAATGAACGTTGGAATGGAATAGGCATTCCATAGGTAAGAATGCCATATGGAGTGCCCATTCCGTTGCTTGGTTGACAGAAAATAAAGGAATGAGGGTTCCCCATTCCCCCAAAATGATGGATTCCAATTGCTTTCCTTACCAATTTTCTATTCGTCCTACTTTAACCTTTGACTCTTTTGACATCCGTTCCTATTTTTTTATTTCATTCCATTCCATCCCAATGATCATTCCAGCAACCAAACACTACCAGCGGGTAGAAGGTTGTACTTTGGCATCTTACGGGTTATAATGACTGCAGCATCAGATATAGCATCCTGCATTATGAACTTTCGAATCCGATTCCTGTCATTTCGAGCATATAGTGTGGTGTAGTGGTTTATGCCAACAAAGTCCAAAGATCCAACCAGGAATTTTGAGATTGCCTGTGAAATCTCTGGTAATCTCTGACCCACAAGCTTCTTCATTGAAAGAGGATATTTGCCAAAAAATAGTGGATCAAGGAACCTGGTTCACTTTTCTGTGTTATAAACAATTTTTTGGACTCTTCCTAAATGCATTGCATAAAATGTTTAAACAGAAATTACCATCCTAATGAGAAGTCGATTGCTCTATGTGCTGCATCTATGTCCTCATCATTATCAGATGCAGGTTCGTACCATTTGACATCCAGTGCAATTCCTACTTGACCTCCTTGTCTCTCCTAGGTGTCCCAGTAGAAAAAGTAAAAAATACAGAAAGCCTAAATTCCATTTTTGGATTCTTTAACACTTAGCATAATGATTAGTGCTTGAGTTAGGAAGTAATATTCTATGGAAATCAGGGTACCTTGAAAAATTGCTGGTAACTATGATAAGCAGCAGCATGAGAGAGAAGGATGTTGTGAGCAACAATGTATGGCTCTGCAGATGAATTCCCTTTCTTACAAAACAAATGACCAAGAATCGAACATCTCCCAGGAGCTTGTATGCCTAAGTCATAACCTTGGAGAGCGGTATTATGAGGCTCGTTGAAGGTGATCCAGTGCTTCACTCTATCTCCAAAAGTTTGGAAGCAGGTGAAGGCATAATGTTCAAAGTCTTTTCTGTAAGCGAGCGAGGTAAGGATTACGTTTTATCAGCATTTTCAAAATGTCTCCTGCGGCTGTTTGATACTTACACTATCTGTGTGCTCAACCATCCTTCATATCTGTCTTCAAGCACTTGTGGAAGATCCCAGTGATATAGTGTTACAAAAGGCTTGATCCCTGATTGAGAGGAATTACATTTAAAAATCGATCAAATTATATTCTTCAAAAAGAATTATCTCTCTAAGAATGTATTTATTAGAGAGGTCTCATGGAGTAACCTTTTTCCAGCAAAGCATCTATAAGGCTGTTGTAGTAGTTTATTCCTTCTGAGTTGGGTTCTCCTGTTCCATCTGTTTAAGGTTATTTTCAAAAGCGTTAAGTAATCAGATGGCAATGAAATAGATAAAAAGAAAATCTGAACAGAATCAGATCTTACTTGGAAAAATTCTTGGCCACGATATCGAGAATCTGTATGCATCCACTCCCATATCCTTCATCAAGTCTATATCACTCTGTAAATTTTGAGTTTTTAGTCTCTCTATTTTGTGGCCAAGTAAGAGATTAGCGGTCACCCGTTGGCTAATAATTTTTTTGAACTCTGCCAATTGTCTTGTTTGGATTTGTTTCCTGTTATGCTATTAAAGTTGGTGATGCATCATTGGCATCGCATTATCTCAATGTTCTTACTTTTATACTTTTATACTTCTTTCATTGTTAGAAGATTATTTATCCAAATAAGTTCTCTCTCCATAACCATTCAATGGACAGGTTCTTTGTTTAATTAAAAGAGAACTTTTTTTATATCTAAACTAGAGAAGACTTAGAAGAAAAGAAAAGAAAGAAAAGTTGGAGATAATCTGCTATTGCTTGTAAGGTTAAAACTCTACAATGTTAATTTTAAAGTCAATCAATGTCACTCTGCAGTTCACCTGAAATCTGTGATATTGATCTACGGCTGTGTCTGCATTGCTGAAGTCCAAAATCCTCCCTGTTAGCATAGAAAACAAGCAAAGCAATCACAAGATGCCGCTTCGGATCATATGTTCTGTATTTTTATTTTAAATTTATTTTGTTGCATCATTTAAACAGCAAATCAAATTTGAGTTCTTACCTGGTTCTTTTGTGAAAGTATCCCATACGCTAGCTCCCTTGTTTCCTTCATTTGCAGCCCCCTCAAACTACCACATACAACACTCCATGATTAACTGCTCTTTTATGTTCTAAGCTCTGTCATGTTGTTAAAATCAAAACAAAGAAGTACCTGGTATGCTGAAGAAGCCGTTCCGAAAACGAACCCATCTGGGAAATCAGCTCTGCTAATAGATTGAGAGTTTGTAAATAGCCTGGTTATCAAAAACAGGATAAGGCAGAGTCTCATATTGGTGAGCTTTTCTTCAGTTTCTGCATAGGAAGTTCTTGAGGTGCTTCCAGGTTAGTTTCCAGCTTCATTGAAGATTCTTAATTTATAGAGGAAGTAGAAGCTATCGTAGTTGTAAAGTGAAGAATATTTCCCCCACTCACCAAAAAAAAGGAAAATAAGAAGAAGAAGAAGAAAAGAGAGAGAGAGAGAGAGAGAGAGAGAGAGAGAGAGAGAGAGAGAGAGAGAGAGAGAGAGAGAGAGAGAGAGAGAGAGAGAGAGAGAGAGAGAGAGAGAGAGAGAGAGAGAGAGAGAGAGAGAGAGAGAGAGAGAGAGAGAGAGAGAGAGAGAGAGAGAGAGAGAGAGAGAGAGAGAGAGAGAGAGAGAGAGAGAGAGAGAGAGAGAGAGAGAGAGAGAGAGAGAGAGAGAGAGAGAGAGAGAGAGAGAGAGAGAGAGAGAGAGAGAGAGAGAGAGAGAGAGAGAGAGAGAGAGAGAGAGAGAGAGAGAGAGAGAGAGAGAGAGAGAGAGAGAGAGAGAGAGAGAGAGAGAGAGAGAGAGAGAGAGAGAGAGAGAGAGAGAGAGAGAGAGAGAGAGAGAGAGAGAGAGAGAGAGAGAGAGAGAGAGAGAGAGAGAGAGAGAGAGAGAGAGAGAGAGAGAAAGAGAGAGAGAGAGAGAGAGAGAGAGAGAGAGAGAGAGTCAAATGGGCAAAAACGATGTGGCTTTCTCTTGCACCAGAAGGTGACTTGGGGAGGTTGGCTGCCCATTGTGTGCACGGTATAGAAGATTTGAGGAATTTTTTTTATTGAGAGGGGTATACTAAACTCACACACATAATACAGATACTGGGACTAGTGGGTCCTTTGCAACACGTTATAGAAAATAAAACACTCCCTAGAGGAAGCAAATTACACATTTAATAATCAATTTGAAAGGTTTATTTTATTTTAAAAATTTATATTGTTTTATAATTTTGTTCGTACTGTTTGTGGGGATTGTGATTGCTAGGAATGATAAGCATGAAGCAAGAGTCCAAATGAAGGGTAAACTTAAACCTTGAGCAACGTCGTCAACTACAAATAAGCTCTAGTTGGTAGGAAGAAGAAGACTAATATATTTTCACCTCCATTGCCTTCTTTTCATTTATTTTCATTTATTTTAATTTATTTGTTATTATTGACTTTTAAAAAAAATGTAGCCACCATCTCATGATAGGATATGACTTTGTAATCGCTGTCGTCTTACTAGAATAGTATGAAAATTTGGTGGCTTTGATTAGTCATCAACCCAAAAAAAGAAAAAAAGAAAAAAAGAAAAAAAAAAGGGACAGATCATCATCTACTGCCTTAATTATATTATTTTAAAACATGGATTATTATTGAAACACAAGGGACCTTGGCTTGGCGTGCATGAATTGCGTGTAAAATACGAACTTATCAACTTTGAGCCTCTGAAAATCGGGAGGAGAGGACAAGAAGAAGAAAAAGAAAGAAGAAAGAATACGGCTTGTGGCACAAATTCTGCAGCAGCAGCACTAATGGAGTAAAAATGAAAACAGTCAAGAATTTGTGGCCGAATATTTTTATTTTCATATGCCGTTTTATTATTCTTTTATTACAAAAGTATACCCATTAATTAAACATGACAAACATGTACCCTTGCTTGGTTCCCAAGTAATCATACTCACGGATTCCGAGTCTCTACATTTAGATGTTGTGTATTTACCCGCATTTCACAACATCTAGATCATCTTAATGATCTAACCGTTTAAGATATGTTTGTACCATATATGATCCTCCACTCATCCATTGACACGTGGATCGCTTAAACTACCCAAATGCCCTAAGGCTCCGAACAATCGGCATCGGCTACCGATGATATTGTCTCAAAGCAGCAAAAGATCGCTACAGGCCCAACACAGCCTACAATCGGTATCCCTCACCGATTCTGCAGAATCAACCTCAAAGCACCCGCCCGAAATATCTAAGGACTCGTGTCAACCTCATAGGGCCCTCCCACGAGTCCCACATCGAAATTAAGTACTAAGAGCATACAAAATGCCCTCTATAAATAAGCCCATTCACTACAATACTGGGGTAAGACTTTTCAGCTTGACTTTTATACTTTTATATGGTCAACAGCAAGAGCTCTTAGAAACAAACTTACTTTGGCATCGGAGGGTCTTAGGCTGGTTCCACACCGGTTCCATAGACCTCACGAGTCTCAACTCTCTTCTATTCAGGATCTGCATCCAAGGACAAGAAGAATCTGCATCTATCATTCAATCGATCTGCTAGATCGTCCTCACCACTTGTAAGTTGCACTCATCTCTATCTGTTCAGTTTTAGTGCCAACAAGATATGTCGCATGACACAAGCAAACTTTGAAAAAAATTAATAAAATATCTAATAACTTAATTCAACTTAAAATTCAAAAAATTCAAGATTAAAAAAGAAGGCAGGCAATTCTTCCTTCCCACCCTTATCCCCGCCACCCATACCCAACCCAAAGTCACTCTGGCCACCATACAAGCCACCATCTCTCTCTCCCTCTCACGCATAAATTGACCCCCCACAACCATGAAATAAGCAGGGTGTGAATACAAATCAAACTGGTTCTCCAAATTATTAAATTTGGGGATACAGTTTTTGGTCAATTGAGTATATTGAGAAGGGTAGTGAGTGGAGAGGTTTATTCAATGAATATATACAATTCCAATTTGATACTCCATACAAAACTTTTTCATTTACTTTCAAAACCAAATCTGGGTGGATCAATACCCAAGCTCCTTTTCCCTCCTGACCTCAGCCCAGATTCTCCATCCCTTCTCCTCCCCAACTCCTCCCAACCCCCTTACCCTCAACTTTCGTCTTTTTTACTTTATTTTTTTTTATTTAAACAATAATATAATTGTTAATTTTAAACAATTTTAATTACAAAAAACTAATTTTTAATACCTAAGTTGTTGATGTGTCACGTCTTAAATAGTTAGATCATTAGAATGGTCTAAATGTAACAAAATACGGGTAAATGCATAACATCTAAATGCAGAGGCTCGTGATCACATACTCACTTCTCTACATCCTCTCCTCTCCTATCAAACCTAGACTCTAAACGTTTACTCGTCCCTAATGGATGGTTTATCAAAGCTAAACCTAAGGGTGTTGGGGACATCGTTAACGACCAGGGTAAGGGTGTGTTGCTTGCTCGTGTCACATTCCGCCACCCCCTTTCGGTACAAGCAGCAAAATGAGCTATTTGTTGCCATGGAAGGCATATACTGTAGACATGTCAGTTTATATAGAGTGGCAGAAAGGTCAATCTGACGGTGGGGAACGTGCTACTTGTGAGAATGTAAAGGTAAAAATATCCCATGTTGAAAAGTTAAGAAATCTAACAAAAGCTTATAAGGAGTTGGACTACACCAAAACTAATTGGCAAAGTGGTGTAGTTTGTATGTGGAACATTATATATTATGTTGGTGGTGGTGGGGTTCTTGTTAGAGCTTCCGGTGATAGTGTGATGTGGTCTCATTGCTGCAAGGAGGACTGGTCGCTGTGGTAAACGGTCGGATGCTAATGCTGCTCAAAATTATTGACTCTTAATTAATAAAGAAACATGAACTCTAAGAACTACAAGGTTTAAGTTGTTGTGAAGTGGAGCTGCCCATCATTACGAAAAGATCATATATATATATAATTTATGAAGTGGATAGCAAATAGTATCATACCTTGTTCGTCCAATTGGTTTGTGTTGTGTACGCATCCCAAAAGAAGTTGACTAGTCATATGCCATGTGTGATCGAGAATTCACCCAAAAGAAAGAAATTATATAATTTTTTTCCATCTTGAATAAAAAGTTGGGAATTTTCAACTTGCTTATTTCCTACCCTAAACTCTCTAATAAATACAAACTAGTTAGTCTAGTAGTATTACTTCTCACGATAATGAAAGTCTTAAGTTCGAGTCCCCTATACTTGTTTATATAAAATAAAAGTGAAAATCAACTAACTTGTTTTGAATCTAGTAAATCGTACGATTGTTACATCTAAATTTTTTTTAGGTACACCGATAAGGAGGAGGGGACACACACTCTCTAGGATTTGAAGCTAGGTCATGGGGGGAAGGGGGAGCACCTCAACCACTGAGGTAAACCCAAGGACCCTATTTTTCATTTTTCTTAGATAATGGGAGAAGTCTTGAATCTCCTCTCTATAAAAGATTTAAAGAACCAAAAAAATTGAGTAAGACATACTTATTGGAAAATACTTCCCTCCTTACCAGGTAAGTAGGAGTTCATACATTCCTGCCAATAGCAGTGTGACATGTGTGCATAAATTTTTCTTTTTATGTTTTTGAAGAATTATTTTTGCAAATATGTCAAATTGTGATTCGCAATAAAAAGGAGTATCTCCTTACGGGTAAGGAGGCATTGGTAAGAAGGCTCTTAACCAGAGAATCAAGGCCCAATTTGTCGAATTCAAAATCAAGAAGGGTCCTTCAGCTCGTAATGGATGGACTCTTAAACCCAAAGTGCAGCATTAAACAGTTGCTTGTTGGTCTGTCACCTTCGGCCTGAAATTTATTTTGTTATAGGACAAAACTGTCCTTATCCTAATAACCACTTGTACAAATAACTTGTTCAATGGAGGTCAGTTTTGTAATTTCAACGATTAGCTCTCCAATCTCTCTCCTATAGCTGACCTTCCTCAATCTCGCTCTCTCTCCTTAGAAAACCAGTGTCGAGGGTTTAGAGAAAGGGTTTTAGGAAAGACTTTAGCAGAAACCCTCCAAAGCACAGAAAATGGCTTTGACTCTGAGAGCAGCGGCGGCAGCGGCGGCGGGGCCCACTCGTGGCTTGAGACGGCTCTTCTCAACAAGTTTCATTCCCCCAATGAACTCTCCGGCTCCTCAGGCTCGAGAGAAGGCTGAGCCAAGCACCAACCTCTTCGTCTCTGGTATATCCCCTCTTTTCTTTTCCATTTTACCTCTACTTTTCTTTCATATTTCATCTATTTCTCTAGTGGGTCATCGGCGTTTTGGTTTGTTTTGCTATAAGTTGTAAAAAGCTGGTACCTTTGTGCCGGTAATTCAATGATTTTGGAATTTATGAGTTTGTGGCTGCTGGGATGAGGAAGAAATGAGGATAGGAAATCATAATTCTTTCTTTTAATGACTTGGGTAACCTAAAAACTGAACAACCCACTTAATTGTTTGGTGTTTTTTACTTCTATCATTTACCATTTTGTTCTAAACTGTAGGATCCCTAATTAGATACAAGCTGTTCCTTTCTTCAGAGCCCAAACAGAGGGTTGCAGAATCAAAGTTTGCAACTTTTTAATTATAGGCTCTCATATTGGATGTTGGATATGTTGGTTGGTAGTATAAATGCCAATTTTTGATATATCTCTTTCTTTGACATTTGTCTGAGCGGATGTGTGGGTTTTTATTTTATTTTATATAAAGGTTTTAGTTCACGTATAATAGAAGGAATAAATAGTATCTTTTGGAAGTGATTGTTTAACTCTCACTCAATCATTTTGATTTGTGAGTGTGCAAATGACTGATGTATACCGGGCATGGAAGAGGATTCTGAAAATTCATGAGGCATTTGATGTTAACAATGGATAGGTGACTTTTAAACAATAGTTGATATTTGTTTTACATGGTTGTTACAGGTCAATTCCGGTCAGTGAGATGTATTTTATATGTTCTGTTCTGACCAGCTTTTAAACAAATTTTGGAGAATGTTAGTGTTGGTTGATTGTTTTTTTGTTCCTTTTCTTTTCATTATTAAGGGTTGGAAGTGAGACCTCTGTTTCTATTTTAATGGGACAATTTGTTTCTATTAAGATCCAGGAGAGTTTCAGGGCCAAACCTTTTCCATTGATGATCTTGCGGGCTGTTTCTTTTTCTTTCATTTCTTTTCAAGTAAAATTCTTTTTACTGTTCCTTTAAGTGATATGTGACTCATGGACTTCAATAGTCTGGATTTATTCACACTTGAGTTACATTTTGATGTACCATGATTTTTATTGGATCACATATCTGTTTGTTTGCAGGACTTAGCAAACGTACTACTTCAGAAAAACTACAGGAAGCCTTTTCCCAGTTTGGTGAAGTAGTTCATGGTCTGTTTCTATTCTGTGAAGTTGTTACTTTTATTGGTTATTTCCTTCATAAAAATCAACTAATTATTCTCTGCTGTTTACAGCTAGAGTGGTAACCGATCGGGTATCAGGATATTCTAAAGGATTTGGTTTTGTAAGGTATGCTACCTTAGAAGATGCTGGCAAAGGCATAGAGGGCATGGATGGAAAGGTCAGTTGACAGATTTCCCTGCACTGTTATAGTTAGTTTGACACCATATGATAATTTAATCTATAACACAATATTTTGGTGATTTGCAATGTGGCCTCCTAGCCAACAAAATGGTTCTTTATATTATGTCATGGAAGCCTTGTTCCATTGGGTATATGTTGGCGTTCAAAGCTCACAACTGTCAAAAGTAAAGAAGTTTAATAAACTGAAACTTTTGCTTCTGAAAAACTTACACCAACTCCTTGTAAAAAAGAGAACAACTTTGTCCAAAATTGGCTACCATTCGAAATTGTTTTCTGTTTCTGTTCCTTATGTTTTAAGGCAAACGAAATGGACATACTTTTACTGATCTAAGCACAACATAAGGAATTTTCAGCATGGAGATTAGAAGATGCTTCCACGCACTGAAGCAGAAGTTGAGCAGATTTAGTTTTCTTGCCTTTGCAACAATTAATTGGAACTGTCTTTCCCCTTGAACCAAATAGTCAACCAAATAATTATCAGAATTGTGTATGACAGTACTGGTACCTGTTAATGGTGGGCATCTCTATCATCTCTCACTCTTTGGTTTTCACATGGCATGATAGTCCCGATTAATGAAAACAATTATCATTCTGACCAAACCTTCTCACCAAGTAAGTTACCAGTGCATTCCCTCACCTACACAACCACATGCTGTGGTGTCCACCAAATTAAAGGGGAAAAATGAAGACTTCCTAAATTAGATATGTCAACAGGAATCATCCTTCTAAACATAATCCCTTTCGTGATGTCCAAACTAACAAATGCTGGAAGTTTACGGATATCTAGTTTCCTTGTTATTTGTTTATGCTGCAATCTTTTCTAGTTTACATGTGAGGCTTTTAAAATATGATTTTTTTTTTCCAAATTGGCCTTGCTTTCTCTGTCACTTCTACTTTGGAAGGTATCATTTGGTTCTGTTGATAGTGATAATGATCTTCCATTTATTTGTTATCATTGTTATTATAGACACTTATCTATCTTGGTACTGAATTTGTGTTTTGTTGGTGTATAGTTTCTTGACGGTTGGGTCATATTTGCTGAATACGCACGACCCAGACAACCACCTCCACTGCCTGAGAACAATATGTCTCCACCATATAGCCGTTATTAAATTCTGCATCCAAGGCAAGAAAGCTTGTCAATTTAATAATATTTGTCAGCAAGTGGAAGTCGTTGATTATACTTCATCATTCTTTGGTTAGAGGTTGGGTTGGTCTTCATTGCCTGGGATTTTCAAAATGAGGTGGGGATTATCCTAATTTGACAACCAAGCAAGATTGGAAATCATATGTATTAGAAATCGTCTGTGTTTATGACAATAGTGTGTAAGACTGTTTGCTTTTGTTAAGATGTTGAGAAACTTGTACTGATAATATATTCGAGACCTCGTTTTCAACTTGAATTGTGGTTGATTGTGCTTGGGGGTTGTCTGTTTCTATGTTTTCCTTTGAGCAAATTAATAGCTAAGGTTCACCACATGCTTTGTATCTTCAATTTGTGAAGGGTTTGTTTTTTTTGGGTTCTCACTTGCTTTGTATGTTAAATGGTCAAGGTTCACTGCTTGTCTCTTGAAGATCCATTGTGTTTGCGTAGCTATCTTTAGTCACCGCCAAGCCCGAAACTAAATATAACAAGCACCACATCATTATGAGGCCTTTCTATGAGATCGAATGACTTTATCATAATTTGTAAAATTAGGTTTACCAAGAGGACTTTAGCAAAGAATGTAGGTTAAAGTCTTTGTCTAAGAGTTGTTTAGGCGAGCAAGTTGCTCGTTTTGGATTTGCACCGGCCTGTGGCCGGCTTCCTTGATTGTTATAGGGATAAGTAGGGTTTTACTTTTCTGAGGGTATGTGGCTCAAGGTTTAGCTTTGCAATATGTGGTCAGCCCTTATTCTCGTTGAGTTATGATTATCCTTAGGGCTGTTGATTAGTGGTTGGCATTAGGCCTAAGTTGGTACTTAGTCAATGAAGTGGACATGGTCATCCTAATAATCTTTTCTCCAGTCGTGCCGTTTTGGTGTGGGCTGTCTTTCATGCCGTTTTGTCTTGTCAGGATCGTCCTCATCCGGATTATAAACTTTTTCATTTTCAAGTTTTGGCAAGGAATGATTATGCAGCTCAAAGTTTATAGGGTAATGGCTGTAAAGTTAACAAAATCTTATTCCTGTAGCCGTTGCCTTTCATGGAGCTTCGTATATATGTGATCTTCTTGAGTTTTGTTTTCTAGGCATATGGTAGATGAAGTTGAACTTTGCACAATAAAACAAATCCAGATTCTGATAGCCTCTCTTGCCATTAATGACACTAGAAACAGGTGGCCTGATTGTGCCAATGGCATGTTCACATATATTCTGACGTGGGCCGATGGGCCAATGGGCATTGAGCAACGCCTTCTTATCGAAGCAATCCAAGAAAATTTATGACACTGAAAGTAACCAGACTTGGGATATTTCTAAGTTAAAGCGCCTTGTCATGCAATTAGGACAGCACAAATCGTTTTAGTTAGATGGAAATTTGTTGGGGGAATTAGAAGACGACAGTGTTTGATGCGTCTTCGTTTCTCAGCAGCTATACCACCAAGCAATATTTCACTTCTTTGGACAGCTGGTTTTGTCCAATTTAGTGACACATGTAGGTTCTTGAATTGTTTCTTTCTTTCTTTCTTTCTAGAGTGAGAACTAAGCAGAAAGAATTTTCTAGTTGAAGGTTTGAATTAATGAATGAAATCGAGAGCCACCAATATGGCTCTGAGAGGATATACCATATGCTGTGCTATTTTGACAGACAATCCTTGATTGATATGAGTGTCACGTATCGAACCAGCTAGTCAGCGTTTGTGAACGATTGTGTTTAGCAAAGCTCGAGATTTAAGGTTTGTTTAGACTTACTTTGAAGTGTTACGTGGATAATTTAAGCACGTACTTGGCATTTATTTAGAAAGCACTAAAAATGGTTTTTATAATTTAAAAGCACCTTTTGTTACTTTTATTAAAGAAACATGCTTTTAGTCCTTTCAAAAGCACTAACAAAACTTGATACTTCACAGAAACAAATGACTTATCAAAGAGTGTCCATACAATTTCTGGACAGGGAGTTTGGCCATTTCCATATACAACATGTTCCTATGTGGCACGTTTTATGGACCAAAAGCTGTCCAGCAAGTCTTTCTTTATCCCTGTAGGCAAGCACTAATCCTAGTAACCTTTTGTCATGAGGTAATCTGATGTCAAAGATTATGACCCATCTATTTAATTAGGAGATAAGATTTCATTATGCGATTTAAAGGGGTTTTCAGATATAGTCTTTTTGCATTTGGGTATGTTGGTAGGTGAGCTTCTTGGATATCAATTCTTTCACAGTCCCTCCATAATTGTTGGACACTTCACCATTACACGTTTCATTTCTTGTTGAAATGGATCTATCGGCTTGATGCAGCCAGGCAGCCCATATTTGTTCCCTCTCTCCCTTTTCTCTAGGGCATGTTTAGTGCTATTTTCTTCAATATATATACAAATATGTTTTTGGTTTTCTTTTTCTCTCAAAAAAAGGAAAAAGAAAAAAAGAAATCCAAGTATTTTCTGTATGGTCACCTGCTAATACTGCCTGAAGTAACACTAAAAGACTGTCAACCCCAAATCACTTTTGCCTAATTTAAAATGCTACATCAACGAGGTCTAATCTAGTGAAAAAGGGTCTTGACTTGCATATGACACATTGATAGTATATGTGTGTGAGAGAAACCATTCTCCTTTTTGTAATTTAAATTATCGATTTTATTTGTTTATCATCGTAAATTAGTACGTAGAGTTTCACCAAAAGAAAAAGTCTTACTGTTAAGTCATTCAATTAAATATTGATTAATTTGCTCATAACTTGACTACCAACCAGGACCACCAATCACATCAAAGCAGATTAAATATCAACCTAACTAAGTGACACATATACAAATTCAAAAATCAAGTGCAAACTAAAAATATACAAATTTATTAAATTGATAAGATGCTATATATGATGAAACCATATTGTCATAACAAATATTCCAATATATAGTGTGGTTTGTAAGTGATTGTACATATTTAGACGAGTTTTTTTTTTTCAAAATTTTCGACAAATCTCATTACCTAAAAACGTTAGATAAGAAACCAAAAGCTAGTCGGTCCAGAATTATTTTACAATCCAAAGTTAATGCTCTCTTACTGGTAGCAGCTTGAGTGACATTGCCACATTTTTGAACTTAGAACAACCTGCAGAAACAAAATTTCCATTGTCTTTGAATTATATATATCATCACATATTAAATTGTACCAATACCATTTTTATGATTTATTTAGTTACCACTTTACACTGGGTTGCGTGGTCTCGGTATGTACACCAATTCAAGTAATTGCAAATCGAAGGAAAAAATAAGGACATGGTGTCAATTATGCGTAATTCTTTATTATTTCTTATAAAAGTCATTTGCTTGTGTTATTTAATTAATAATCTACATAGCTTTTAAAATGGAAAATCTCCCACATTTTATTATGTTAAAGTTGTGACGTGGTTAGAGCATCCACAGTGGGGGGTGTAAATTCGGGGGTGTAAAGCCACTTTTACATCCCCTTTACACCTTCGGGGGGTGTAAATATGTTTTTTGCTCCAGTGGGGGGTGTAAATTCGGGGGTGTAGCCGTGGGTCCTAGCCTTTTATGTTGACTTTTCTTCATTTTTGTTCTTTTTTCTCGGGTGGGTCCCGCCTGCAAGGGATGTAAAAATGGATGTAAATATACATTTTATTTTACATCCCCATGGTGGTGATGTATATTTACATACATTTACATCTCACCATTGGAGACGATTCCGATGACTCGGGGTGTATATTTAACATACACCCCCATATACACCCCCCACTGTGGATGCTCTTAGGGTCAGCTATGAGGGGAACTCATTGAGGCGGCCAACTTGATCCCCAATTTTTCTATAGTCTTGCAACAAAAAATGTAAGAATTATGCCTGTAGTTACAATTCAATTGGTTAAGTTTTTTCACCTCCATTCATATTGGCAAAAGTTCAAAAACTCGACACGCAATGAATATTGGGAGTTTCACTAAAATACCCAAAATGGGGGCTGAAATTATAAAAATACCAAACACCCAAAACACTTTATAAACATACCAAAAACTCATCATTACACACACTCAAAACCCCATCATTACACACACTCAAAACCCATTTATAAACATACCCAAAACCCATCATTACACACATACCCAAAACCCATTTTGGGTATGTTTCTATGTTTAAATAGTGCTTGGGTATTTTTATAAATACATGTCTAGGATTGGGTATTTTTATAAATATCTAATGAATATTTGTGTAAACCCTACACCCCTAATCAATTGTACCAAAAGAAAGAGAAATATTATGATTACCACATCAAATATATGCCACATTTTTAATACCATATGACATGGCAACAAAGGTGGACATCCAACTCATTAAAATTAGATTATACTATTTGTTTGTACCATATCTGACCCTCAACTCGTACAACACGTGGATCTTATAAACTCGCCCAAGTACCCAAGGCCTCGGACAATCGGCATCGGCCACCGATGGAATTGTCTCAAAGCTGCGAACAGCCATTACGAGCCCAACTCGTCTACAATCGGCATCCCCTACCGATTGTAGAGAATCAACCTCGAAGTACCCGCCCAAAATATCTAAAGACTCGTGTCGACCTCAGAAGGCCCTCCCACGAGTCCCACATCGAAAATAAGCACTAAGAGCATACTAAATGCCCTCTATAAATAGGCCCCTCCACTATAATACAGGGGTAAGACTTTTTAGCTTGACTTTTATACTTCTATATGGTCAACAGCAAGAGCTCTTAAAACAACAAATTTACTTCGGCATCGGAGGGTCTTAGGCTGGTTCCACACCGGTTCCATAGACCTCACGAGTCTCGACTTCTTTCTATTCAGGATCAGCACTTCTTTCTATTCAGGATCAGCATCCAAAGACAGGAAGAATCGGCATCCAACATTCAATCGATCTCTCGATCGTCCATCTCGTTTGTAAGTTGCACTCATCTCCATCTGTTCAGTTTTTAGTGCCAACACTATTTTTTTTAGTATAAGCGATTAGGAAAGCAATATGTTTTTTTTAGTAAAAATTAGATTATATCAGTTTGTCACACACATCCTTATCTTTTTTTAAGAAAATAATTTTATTTTATAATTATAAATTAAAATAAGAAATTATATGGATCGCAATCATTTAGCTCAATACGTCCTCTTTCTACAATCTTTTTATAAAAAACAAATCCTGTGGCCCCAACTATTTTCTCCAAATTTTATTTTCCCACCAGGGTTTTATTTTATGAATTAAAAAAACTAATCCCAATTAAAATGGCTAATCTTTCGCAGTTGATCCAAAGTTAACACAACACATTATAAAAAACCCCGCGCTCTCCCACCAAAACCAGAGGAGAGAGTCAGGAAACAAAGTCCACTCCTCAACCTCATCTCTCCACCCTCTCAAACTGAAACCCCCTCAACCAAAATGAAACCCCGCCTGTGGCACAAACTGTAAATAACCCCAGTTCCAAGCCCCCTCTCTTTTGCACAATTCCTTAGGTAACGCACACATCGTCGTAGTCTCGTAGATAACCGCGCCATGAAGTTCTTGTTGGAGTTCGTGTCTTGCTGCGGGATCGCACGCCCCGCTACAACAGGCGAGCAGGCTCCTCTCTCTGACGAGACCAGCTCGCTTGTGCCTCGTCGAATGCGCCGGCGCAGAAAACGGGGAAGGCCCGGGAACTCTGGCTCCACGTCGCCGAATTCGGTAGAGTGGAGGCCGTCGCTCAGCTCGATTTCCGAGGACAACGTTGTTGCGATGGTGGTGAATCGGACGGCTGAGGTTGAGCGAGCCGTGAAGAGGAAGAGCGGCCAGAGTCGGACGATAGCTCAGGTCCGCAGCCACGGCGAGGATTACGGGTACGTAAATAGTAAAATAGTAAAACTGTCCGTTGCTTTGCTATTTAACGAAACGACGACGTAAGGTCCAGAACTTGTATTTGGTGGTAGGTTTATGTTATAGCTTTTGATGTTAATTTTTTTGGGGTGGAATTTTCAGGCGAGCTTCACTTACGACGGCGATTCCGGCGTTCTCTCCGACGCCGTTTATGTTTTGATGAGATTAAATTAACAGTCAGCTATTGTCGATGCTCGAAATTGGGTGAGAGAGAGAAAGAGTGTGGGTGTGTATATGAAGTTTTAGGAAAATAACAATTAAGTACATGTTGAAAGTTTCTTGTATTGTGTACCCTCGTACTCAATTAGTGCAATTGTATATTTTCCACCATTGTTATTAAGTTTTCATTTTCTCTCCTTTCTTTTGTTGAAGAAAAAAAATGACATAATAAAGAAAGAAATTGTTACAATTACAATAATTCATGAATTTAAATTAGCTTTAGTGATGTATCTCTTACCGATATTGAAAGATGTCTCACTTTCGAATCTAGTTATAACCAAAATAAAACAAAACAAAAAAAGAGTTCACCCGCACGATACAAAACTCAAATCTTTAAAAAACCAAACCTATGTCCTAATTTTTCTGAACAAGGTGAGTCTATATGTTTCCGCACTTAAAATATCTAATGGGATTACTTTGAGTTTGGTTGGTTAGTGTCAATAGATATCAATTTTTTTCAAGACATTGAGCTCATAAGAAGTTTTTGATTTTATAAGGTGAGACATAAATCTTGAGGCCTACGCCTTTTGAAATTCTGTATTACCTTAATCAGAAACAAAATTGTGGTCATTAAATTACTCAATAGTACAAAAACAACACTGTGGAGCTTGGAGGCAAGATTCTAAAATCCAAAAGCAATCATCTTAACCCTACTCAACTAACCCATATTCTTTTATATATATATAATTTTTATTCAACATATTGGAGTAAGAACAAACAGAACAAGGGACCCATAAAATGTTAGAGAAAATAAAGTATTGTGTGAGCTAGACTGAAAATTATGAAAATTATGGAAGTTGTGTGTTTTCCATGGGAAGGAAATTATTTTCTTGGGGTTAAAGAAAAATCCATCCCACAGTGTAAAAAACGCTGTTTTGTTCAAGAACAAATATACGTTTTTAAGAAAAACAGTTCATGTCATCAAAGACGACATCACGCACACCAAAACGGCATCATTTGTGGAAGGGTAATGCTAGGCTTACCACATTTTTATACCACATTGCGTACTACATCTCTAATAGATGGGAGCCCACCTCTATTCGAGAGGTGATACACAATGTGGTATAAAAATGTGTTAAGCCTAACATTTTCCTTTGTCGAAAACCTGTGAAGAAAATAAGGCGGCCATCATAACACAATAAGTGGCTCTTGGTCTATATTAATATTTCTCTTCTTATGTTAGAAGAGGTTTGATGTTCAAATTCTCCTACGTTCATTTAAAATAAAAAACACACATTTTCTTCCTCAAATGATTCGTCGCTGCCTCACCTAGACGTGCACCTTAAAAAAATGGCTTTCATGAAAACTGACAATTGATTCAAATAAAAACGTTTTCCAAATTCTCGGGACAAAATCCAATTAAGTTAGTTAGCTGTTTTGTTGGGTTGGATACCGGAAATAGATATGGTACGTTGAGACTTTGAACAATTTTCTAATATAGTAATTAAGGCTTAAAAGGTTAGGTAGGTTAAGAAATGATGGATTAGGAGAGAAGCCGAGTCCTTTGTAATGGGGCTTAGTCATCGGAGGATAAGGTTTCCCAATATAGTAACACTACTGGGTTTTGATGTTTGATTTTCTATACTTCGCGGGGAAAGAAAGAATAGATGCCAATAAACATTTTGTTTTTTGGTTCTTTGGGTTGGATCCTCATGACATGAGCACTGGTTTTTATAACGTAGAAACTAGCTACAAGTCTGCAGTGTTAGGGCAGGATCTCCATTTGGCCCGCAAGATTATAAGCAGTATCGTTCGTAGATCATCAAATGAATCTCTTCCTCATCCGCAACATAGTCATAGTCTAGTCATTTACTTACCTATTTCTTCGTTGCTCTTATTTAGGTTTATATATGTTGCAAACGGAGAGCATTATTTGTTGTTTCATTGGGCTTAATTAGTTACACTTTCTCTTGACTTGAAGCTTGGAAGGACCGCCAACTGGATTGGGAGAGTCTTGTAGACAGGTGAGAGTCAAGCCCAATAATAAACGTTTATATAATTGTCAACTCCTAATGGCACTGGCAAGAGGCAAAAGCTGGGTCATATTCAACTCAGCCCAATGCAGACATATTTGGTTAAAGTCATGGAAGTTGAGGTATCTCTCTCTTTTTTTATAAAAAAAAAAATACAAACGATAGTCTAAACTACAAAGGAAATGAGGATTTCTCAAACACAAACTACTAAGGTGTCATTGGGGTTCGAACTTGAGACCCTGATTTGCAAGTTAAGGTTGTTTTCCACCCAGTTAGACCCCGAGGTGACTTGAGATCTCTCTTCTTATTACGTTGGGGGTGGGGTTAAATCCAAGCCATCGTCCATTAAATAGTTGACAATATGACAGGTTTGGCCTTTTTGGGAGAGAAGCAAATTGCAATTAAAATTGAAAAACAATATGTGGTGTTGTTTTTGTTAATCTTAGGATAATTTTTCCCTAATTCTCAACTTATATCTTTAAAATGAGATTATTTGAGGGGTGGTCATGCATGATTGGCTCCTGATTGCAAACGATCAACAATACATAACATACTCGAGAATATAAAATCTATATATTTATATCATGTGAATCTAACAAACTTATTCTAATCAAATAGTTTAGATTTAGAAAAAATTGAAGAAGAAAAAAATGCAGAAACATGACACTAATTATTAGTTCACACTTCTGCAAGCACCCTCCCCATCCTCCATCCCAGCCATAGTGTCATACAAAGGCTTATTAAGTGTCTCAGGCAAGTAAAACGCAAGCACACCTCCGGCAATCCCACACACCGCAAACACCGCAAACGGCAAACCCCCGCCCAAAACCACCACGAACGGCGACAGAATTGCCCCCATTTGTGCCGCCTGCGTGGCACAGCCAAGCGCAGCATTCCTCACAACTGTGGGGAACAACTCCGTCGTATAAATAAACAACAAGTTGTAAGTCCCCGCCATCCCAAAAATCCCCAAAATCCCACACACCATCTTAACGACCTTCCACACCCCAGCATTCCCCACAAAGCTCCCAGCAAAACAAAACACCCCACTAAACCACAACGTCCCGATCGCCAAGGGCTTCCTTCCGTACTTGTCAAGCAATACTGCCGTGATCGTGAAAGCTGGCATTTCTGCCACGGCGTTGAGCAGAACGTTGATGTAGAGGTTGGTTTCAAGGTTGACGACGTTCAAGCTCAGCCCATAGTACACGACGGAGCATAAGAAATTTATGGCCACGGCTAGAAATAACCTCATTCGAGTCATTGGTAGCTTGACGACATCAATTAGAGAACCACTTATTGCGTCTTTGCTGTCCAAAAGTTCCTTGTAAGTTTGATCTTCCTCGTTTGTTGTAGGACTATCGTTGTTTGCTTCTTCATCTAGGGCTAGGACAACTCCCTCAGGAAGGTGTTTGTTATTGGACTTGGCAATGGCGCGCATTAGTTTCATAGCTTCTGTTATTCGACCTCGTACGAGGTACCACCTTGGTGACTCAGAGACAAATGGGAGGACGGCGAGCAAGAAGAGCAGGGATGGGATGGAGGAGGCAATGTAGAGTTCGCGCCATTGTGGGAAAATGTAGGCTATGCCGGAGAGGATTGCGATCCCGGTTGAGAAGAAGTAGAATGTGGACATTCCTGCTGTGCCCCGCTTTGTCGGGCCCACTGGCTCGGTGGCCAGGACAAAGGCGCAGAGGCCGACACCGCCCGTACTGAAGCCGGTAAGGAGGCGGAGGAGGACGTAGGTCCAGTAGTTTGGGGAGAAAGCTGTTAGGCAACCGAAAATGGTGTTCAAGATGCATACAACGGTTAGCGAGCCTTTTCTTCCTAGGAATGAGTCTGAAAGGTGGCCAAAAATTCCCGCACCTGGAATCAATGTGTGATAAATGTTAGTAGCCAGTTGAAATATAACAGGGAAGACCTGGTTTCCGATATCAATCTACAATATTTGATCCGATAAAATTAATACTAATAATATATGAACTATTGTAATTTAGTAATCTCTATAACAAGCTAATTAATAGTGGTGTTCAAGATGCATACAACGGTTAGCGAGCCTTTTCTTCCTAGGAATGAGTCTGAAAGGTGGCCAAAAATTCCCGCACCTGGAATCAATGTGTGATAAATGTTAGTAGCCAGTTGAAATATAACAGGGAAGGCCTGGTTTCGATATCAATCTACAATATCTGATACATTGTTATTATTTAATAACTTTGAAAAGATTAATACTAATAATATATGAACTATTGTAAATTAGTAATCTCTATAACAAGCTAATTAATAGCTAAGGAATATAAATATTAGAACCATGAATAGCATTACACAATCAAATTTGATGAAAGAAGAGAACAAAAAAACAAAAAAACAAAAAACAAAAAAAAGAAGCTTTGAGGTCGATGTTACATACTGGGCTGGGAAAATGATAAATGACATGTTGCAATGAGCCTTCACCAAATCGCACTGTATGAATTTTGATGCTAATTTTGTGTATGATTCAGTGCTCACTAGTCTCTTTCGTGGTGCTATAATTAAAACCATGATCACGACTGCTATGATATTATCTGTGTTATAACATTCAAAATCTTCATCTACCATTCCCGAAGAACTCAGAGGTTCACGGCAAGTAATGTCCACCAACAGGGATAATTGTGCCACTTAATGTCCACCAACAACTATGGCCAGTTATTTGGGCACACATGCAAGTAAAAGGAGAGGGCTGCTATACGCTACATGTCAAGTCCTAAGACCTTTGTACTTTATGTTTTAAAAGTAGAATCCATAGTTTAAACTACAGGTTGGGAAGTTTCTTACACACACAATTAAGATATCTTGGAATTCGAACATGAGATTTCAGTGCTATAATTAAAACCATGATCACGACTGCTATGATATTATCTGTGTTATAACATTCAAAATCTTCATCTACCATTCTCGAAGAACTCAGAGGTTCACGGCAAGTAATGTCCACCAACAGGGATAATTGTGCCACTTAATGTCCACCAACAACTATGGCCAGTTATTTGGGCACACATGCAGGTAAAAGGAGAGGGCTGCTATACGCTACATGTCAAGTCCTAAGACCTTTGTACTTTATGTTTTAAAAGTAGAATCGATAGGTTCACGATCCGCAAAAATCATGACCATGGTGTGGAAGGCCTCCAGAGCCCAAGCCAAGCTGGTCAGCACAAAGTGCCTCATTTGCCACGGGCCAAACTGCCCGCAGTATTTTTGGAGCATGTCGTCGATGCACAGCTTCTCTGATTCAGGCTCTCCGGCGATTTTTCTTGTCGGAGTGAGAAGCGGTGACCGGAGCTCGGGGCTCCGGTCACTCGAATCAGATGATGATAAGGTGGCCGGCATGTTAAGTGGCTAAATATCTCTTCTAAGAGTTGGTGGCGATGGTGGCGAGGGCGGCGTTTTTTATCATATGGAAGTTGAATATACGCTAACTTGCCAAGCCTTTTTATATGTGTAAAAACTATGTATGGGATATATATACTTGTACCGCGTCACTAGGACTGTGATACCTTTGGCTTGACACGTGGAGGGCATTCCAGCCCTTGACTTGTTGGACTACGGTTTTTGATTGAGATAGGTTTTGTAGGGTGGGGTCTTAAAACGAAGGGAGCTTGTGTAGATTATGGAATGTTCTTGGGATCCTTTTTCTTGGCACTAACCCACTCTTCATGGAGATAGTTATTTTCAGTGACGGGTGTTTTGTGCTGTGTAAATCCAAAATATTTGAAGGACAACTGGTGGTGGTGTGTGTGGGTCGTCAAGATTCACTAACTCCTAGCCCAAAAGAGAGAACGAGAAAGCTGGATAAAATTTTTTTTAAAAAGAAAATAAAAGAAAGAAAAACAGAAAAAGAAAAGGGTTTACTTTAAACTTTCTCTTGGGATTCTTCCACGGATCTAAGAATGCAAAAAAACAGAAGAAAATAAACATAAGAAAGTTTCCCTTGTCTGTTTGGATACTTATAACCTAAATGACGTACTTCAGGTTCGATATGCAGAAGAGCACGTGACAGGCTCAGGCCTGTTCATCTGTTTTCCAAAAGCATCCGCATATTTTGACTTTAGTCACGCTAAATTCATTTCAGCTCAGTTCCCTCTAAAGTCGAGAAATATGTATTATTATATACATTCATCTTCTATTGAGGGACACCTATCGGAATTACTGCGAAATTTTCTTCAACGATTCAACTCATTTATTTTTTAGTTCTATATTTATAGATTATCTTTGCAAAAAATTAGGCAAATCGGAAATAGTTTTGACATCTAATTGTGTTCAACAAAATCGATGAATACGGTGCTTCAAGAAAATACTAAAATTATAGTAATTTAACTGAATGGTCAAATGATATCTGATTCAAGTGATATCTTGCAGAGATAATCTTATAGACTATTCAAATTAGTGAAAAACAAGACAGATCTCTCAACTGAAACTCTAACTATTATCATAAATATATATGTATTTGTTTACTTGCTACAATCTTTGTTTTAATATTACACTTTTGTTTGCAAGTATTATTTTTATATATTTTGCTGCTCTCATTACGAAGAAAGAGACAAAACTACTTAGCCGCCACTGATAATGATAACAATATAGAAGCCTTTTAAAAACACATTAAACTACTAAAGTATATCTCATGTCATCCTATCCGTAAGCACATGACTCCAAATTTATGGTCTAAATATGAGATGGTCTTATTACTTACCGTCTTTGTGCTTGTAATGTAAAATTTGAATTGGTTGGAACCCTCCTTGTGAAGAGGGCATTGATGTTTCAATTCTCTATAATTATCCATGTTATTCATCGAAATTCCCTCTTTTGAAATTCTATTTTTACCCAATATAACCTAATATATTTTGAATTACTGTATTTCTTTACAGTGAAAATATATTCCGCTCGCATATTTTATGTATATTCGCATCTATAATATGCTCGTAATCTTCGCACATGTAAACATCTTATTTTTGTTTTTGGGTCAAAGCACATGTAACATCTTATCATCGACAAATTCGCTATCAAACAAGTTGGTTCAAAAACGTAATTCTCGTTTCAAGTTTATCTTATTTGTTTTCTAATGTCCGTCGTGATCGATCTAATTTAAATTTAATTATTAATTTGGCCGATTATTTTGCATGATCAATGTGAAATCGGTTGATTTTCGGAACAAGAAAAACAAACAGATAAATGAAAGAGAAAGAGTAGGACAACTGACCAATCATACAGCCACCGAAGAACAAGGCCTGAGCCAACCCAACCTTATACTTCTCCGCACAAACCAACCCCCATTCAGCAACGGTCGAGCTCCCTAGACCGCCGGTCCACTCCCACGAACCGGGCTCGAGCCCACAAACCGTACTGGCCGTCACATCGCAGCCAGAGCCAGCGGCTCCCCCCAAGCACCTCCAATCCGGTTCACGATCCGCAAAAATCATGACCATGGTGTGGAAGGCCTCCAGAGCCCAAGCCAAGCTGGTCAGCACAAAGTGCCTCATTTGCCACGGGCCAAACTGCCCGCAGTATTTTTGGAGCATGTCGTCGATGCACAGCTTCTCTGATTCAGGCTCTCCGGCGATTTTTCTTGTCGGAGTGAGAAGCGGTGACCGGAGCTCGGGGCTCCGGTCACTCGAATCAGATGATGATAAGGTGGCCGGCATGTTAAGTGGCTAAATATCTCTTCTAAGAGTTGGTGGCGATGGTGGCGAGGGCGGCGTTTTTTATCATATGGAAGTTGAATATACGCTAACTTGCCAAGCCTTTTTATATGTGTAAAAACTATGTATGGGATATATATACTTGTACCGCGTCACTAGGACTGTGATACCTTTGGCTTGACACGTGGAGGGCATTCCAGCCCTTGACTTGTTGGACTACGGTTTTTGATTGAGATAGGTTTTGTAGGGTGGGGTCTTAAAACGAAGGGAGCTTGTGTAGATTATGGAATGTTCTTGGGATCCTTTTTCTTGGCACTAACCCACTCTTCATGGAGATAGTTATTTTCAGTGACGGGTGTTTTGTGCTGTGTAAATCCAAAATATTTGAAGGACAACTGGTGGTGGTGTGTGTGGGTCGTCAAGATTCACTAACTCCTAGCCCAAAAGAGAGAACGAGAAAGCTGGATAAAATTTTTTTTAAAAAGAAAATAAAAGAAAGAAAAACAGAAAAAGAAAAGGGTTTACTTTAAACTTTCTCTTGGGATTCTTCCACGGATCTAAGAATAATCATTCTTCCTGTGAATTACAGATTGACACATATGAAAAATAATTCATTAAAAACACGAAAAAAAAAACTTATGTACACATTTCACACTGCTACTTACATGATAAGGAATGAAGTATTTCCTTTCTTCCACCATCGTTTAAGTTCCCTACTCTTTTTTCATTCGAAATTTCATACATTTTGGTGAGATATTATTGTTATGTTGGGTTGCAGCTTAAAGGTATGTTAAATTGTAAACATTTATGCATCAAAAGGCCTTTTTGATGGGAGAGCCTGCCAAGAAGGCAGGGATGGACTGGGCCTTTGGGTAGTGGGCTATGGTTGATATTACAAAAGGCCTTTTTTTTTGAAAAACTAGGCCATAGAAATGACTTCTACAAGTTCTTTTTAATTTTTTGGTGGTATCAACTAGGCTATAGCCAGTCGAGCTCTTTTTAATTTTTTTTTGGTGGTTTCTAGATTTGGTTTATTGCTTGAAGAATTTTTTTTTGGTCTGAAATTTATTGCTTGAAGATAGAGCTGACATTTTCTACCGAGAAAGCGCAAAACCACAAAAATTGACCATATTTTCACCGCAACGGAACCGGTATGTCGGGAAAATCGACCGCAAGTTGCGGTTTTTTTGTTGATGTGGTTCTGCATGTCTAAAGACTGCGGTATACCGCAATATAATATAATTAATTATTAAAATAAATATTTATAATTATTTGAGATTGAAATTGCAATTTACATTAAGATATATTAAATATTGCTCCTATGTTTGCAAAGCAAAGTGTCTTTCAGCAGTACACCTGCTAAGGGTACATTTACTTGGAGAAATTAAAAGAAATATGCAGGGCCGATTCAATACAGTGCAGTACTTGTCTATACATTTTTTTTTTGATAGATAGTTATGTAATGTTTTTTTTATTTTTTATATTTTTTTGTTGAGAAAATGGATTTCATTAACACATCAAGATCACAATACAAGATGTGACAGCGTGCACATAAGATGGCCTCATTAAAACCTTTTTGAGGAAAACCCAAAGGGATAAAACCTCATAGGAGAAAAGAGTACCACACACGCCATAGACGAGGAGTCATACAAAACTAGAACTGGTAGGACGGTCATCATAGAGAGAGTCCCATAATCATAGGCTTGGCACATAAAAAAGAAAAGCAAGATCCTCCTGACTAAGACCATAAAGTGCAATACGATCGGCAACCCCATTAGCAGTCCGGAGAACATAATGAACAGAAAAAGATGGCATAGAAGCCAGAATACGAGGAACATCCTCCACCTAACCCTCTGTCTTGCTGAACATTTGTGATTTGCAACTGCAAGTTGGTTTTGCATTTGCTTTCATGACTTGGATGTCTTTTACGAGTCTTTTTGGACTTCGATATTTGATTTGTAGGAGTTCCTATACAATATTGCTAAGTGATGATGGATTTTGAAGGGTCTTATGGGTTTGGTAATTAAAGCATCTTTGGTCAGTGGCGGAGCCAGGAATCTTACCACAAGGGGTCTTAATGTAAAAGTCCCAATAAAAATTTAGGATGGAAAAAAATATTGAAAATGAAATCATAGTACTTTCATTCATAATTCATAACGGAAACAACATTACAAGCTATAATTGTCCACGACGAGGTCCTTTTTGTAGATACGATCTTCGGACCTCATCTCTCATATTAGCATCATAATCTATCATTCGAGTTCTTAATCCAGGATCCGCTTGAAGATTACCCAAAACACCATCTAATTGACTTTGTCTTGAACTCGGACCCAAAACACCATCTAACTAACTTTGTCTTGAACTTGGAGTTCTTGAACTACCAACATTATTTGAACTATCAACATTATCCGAACTACCCGAACCCGATGATGACTATCTCTTAAAAAACCGTTCCATAATAACTCTACATGTACAAAATAAATACTCACAATATAAACAAACCATCAACATAATCAAAATAATTATGAATTGGATTTCAATTAAATTAAATATATTCTACATATACAAAATAATGAAAATAAAAACTCACAATATAAACAAAATCTCAATATAATCAAAATAAATATGAATTGGATTTCAATTAAATTAAATATATTCTACATATACAAAATAACGAAAATAAAAACTCACAATATAATCAAAATAAATATGAATTGGGTTTCAATTAAATTAAATATATCATACATAGCAACATAGGGTTTAGAACTTACTTGAATTGTGAAATTTCACAATAACAATGAGCAAAAACAAAGAGAGTAGCTGGCCACACCGCCACACGGCGACGATGACGACAGCACAGAAGCACCCCATTGGCGGCAGCAAGGGAGGAAATGGAGTTGAGGGTTTGAGGGAGGGGGGGATTGAGTTTAGGGATGGCAAAAATCCCCGCGGGGGCGGGTCCCCATTGGTTCCCCGACCCTAACGGGGGGAGATTTCGGGGCAAAACGGGTATCGGGTATGGGGATCCCCGAACTTGAAAAATCCCCGACGGGTATGGGGAGGGGATGGTATTGGCGTCCCCATCCCCGAACCCGACCCGAAAATATATATGTTTATATTTAAATAAATAAATATATAATTATAATATTTATGTTTAACCCTAAGTTAACCTCCCTTTCCTAATTCTTCCTAATCTTCTCTGGATTTTCATATCGATGTGATTTTGAATAGTTGAGTTGAACTTTATAGTTAATTTGAATGTGTTTAATGATAATTTAATATGAAACTTAATGTTAAAAGATTCCCCGAAACCTATTAAACGGGGATTGGTTCGGGGATGGGGGCGGGGATGGAGAGCGGGGACGGGGATGGTATTGTCATACCTGGCCCCTACCCGGCCCGTTGCCATCCCTAATTGAGTTGGGAACTTAGGGTTGGAGGAGAAAACAAAAAAATTAGGGGTTTTAGAATGGAGGAATCGGGTCTGTGAAGAGAGGGATATGCTGGCCTATTTGTTTTTTATTTTATTTTTTCAAACCTGGCCCAAAATGACGTCGTTTTGGCCAGGTCATTTAAAAAAAATTCCCTGGGCCAAAACGATGTCATTTTGCCCAGGCTGTTTTAAAAAAAAGAAGCCTGCGCACAGCCTTCTTCTTCTGCTTGCAAACCCTTTGGTTCTTTCAGACATTTCGTCGACCACTTGGTGTGCAGCTCCAAGAGGTCGCACCAGCAGCTCCAAGGGTTGGAGGAGAAAACAAAAAAAATAAGGGGTTTAAGAATGGAGGAATCGGGTCTGTGAAGAGAGGGATACGCTGGCCTATTTGTTTTTTATTTTATTTTTTCAGACCTGGCCCAAAATGACGTCGTTTTGGCCAGGTCATTTAAAATAAAATTCCCTGGGCCAAAACGATGTCATTTTGCCCAGGCTGTTTTAAAAAAAAGAAGCCCGCCGTAGCCTTCTTCTTCAGCTTGCAAACCCTTTGGTTCTTTCAGACATTTCGTCGACCACTTGGTGTGCAACTCCAAGAGGTCGCACCAGCAGTTCTAAGGGACCTCTAAGCTTATTTCCATGGCTTCCAAGAGGTCGTGCGACTCCACTGACCCCATTGTGGCTCTGCCTCTGTCTTTGGTGTATTTGTTAATTGGTTTTTCAGTATCTTAAAGTGAAGATTAATGTTGATGGCTGTGGTTTTTAAATACATTTTTCCTAATTAGACAATGAAGGTTATGTGTTGTGAAAATATCGACCGCAATATACCAACATGCAGTATACCTCAATTTGTTGGTCGGTTCACAGTTTGTCCTTTTAGCATACCACAATATGTCGGTTAGTTCATGATTTAATTGAAAAGTTGCGGTAACCGAACCGCAAACACCCCTACTTGAAGATATACTTTGGAGTATGTTGTCGATGCAAAGCTTCTCTGATTCGGACTCTCTGACAGGTTTTCTTGTTGGAGAGAGAAGAGGGCTTCGGTCACTCGAATAAGATGGTGGTGGTGTAAAAATTGATTTGCCTTTGGTGGTGCAAATCAATTTTTAGGTGTGTACTTTTTGATTTGCATCAAAATATATAAAGGAAAAATGGTGGTGGTGTGTGTGGGATAAAAGAAAGACAAACATAAAAAGAAAAGGGTTTACTTTAAGCTTTCTCTTGTGATTCTTCCACGGACCTAAGATAATAATTCTTCCTGCGAATCACAGTTTGACACATATACAAAAATAATTCATAAAAAACACAAAAAAAAAAAAAACCTTTTGTAGACATTTCACACTCCTATTGGCAGGAATGTATGAGCTTCTACTTACATAATGGGCTCCCTAAGCCACCTCCTTAGACAAATTTTAAGAAGGAATTGGGAACATACAACTCAACCACATGCTCCCTATCCATCTTCTAAAGTATGGAGACCTTTAGAAGCTCCTAAATATGAGGAGAAAGAAAGGACTCGTAGTGGCTCCCTATAATTTAATGCTGCTTTATTTAATGAGTATTTCAAATCTTTAATTAATACTAACTATTTTATATATATATATTTTTTAATAAAGATGGACCAATTAAAAAAGAGTTATAGCATTTATGACTCTCTAAACTAGAAAGCATTATTGGAGTTTAAATTTGATACAGAGCTTCTAAAATTACTTTTATATGTTTTTAGCTAAAATTTAACTAAAAAATAGAGAGCATGATTGTAGATGCTCTTAGGGAGCCCATTGTGGATGCAATAACTTATTCTCAACAACTAACAGCTGAATTTAATTTGTTTGGATTAGAAAGATGGACCAACTAGTTCTTCGTTTAGTGCTACTTTTGTTTCTAATTTTGAAATTTTGAGAGCGATCATAAGTTCAAGTCTCCACATCAAATTGATAAAAAAAAAGAGAGAGATAGAGCAATATCTTAGACAAAAAATCTTGCACAATTTGTCATGAAAAATATCTTGGGTTGTCTCCCTTTCATGGGCCCAAGAAAATTAGATAGAATGGTCAGCAGAAAGAAAATGGGGGAACCCTTGAGAACAAAAAATATAAATAAAAAAGGAAAATGCTAGAGGCACCAACTTTGGGCACCAACTTGCTCACAAACTCTCTAATAGAGCGTGGGATCCGTTGTATTGGCGGGCTCCACCTCTATTAGAGAGTTGGTGAGCAAGTTGGTGCCCAAAGTTGATGCCTCTAGCACCACCCAATAAAAAATACTAATATTCTATGCCGATGACACACTGTCTTGTCGCAAAGTTAAGCATACAACAGTGCATGGTGGCATCCACAAGGTAAGTTTATTTAGTCATTCAGGAAATGAGGAAAAGATACAGTCCTCAGCATTCAGGACCCAAGTAGTGTCGGTTTATGTTTTTCATTGATGCATGCAGGACATTATTACACACATTTAAATAAAAGTTCAAACCCCTATTGGCAGGACCTAACTCAAAGCATGGAGGTCCCTCTCTTATTTGAGCAAAGACCGAAAGACAGTCTGGCATAAAAACTCATATAATTGGCACTGGATCAATAAAATGTGAAGCAATTTTATCCTTCACCACTTTACCAACACGCGTGTAGCCATCGTCACCTTTGTAAAGGAGATCCATCACTTTTGTTAAATTAAGAACTCTCGTTAGGACAGCCATTGGTGCTGCAGTTGGTCTGAGAAACTCCTCGTTTATGTCCTTCCACAGATCCACCACTTGCTTGTTCAAAGCATCAAGTGCCTCTTGCTCCGACACCCCATATTGCTTCATGTAGCAATCAATACTACAAGCAACATGGCCTCTCTCTTTCTCAAACTGCTTATAGAAATTCAAAATATTAATTGGGTAATATTATAGAAAATCAGATTGTCATTCTTACTACTACTGCTAACACCGATGTTGTTCTCAACTTAATTACCAACAAAGTCTAGTGTGGGTTTTTATCATCAAAGGCCATGATGCTATTAGTTGTGGAACCACTTATTATATATAGTATTTTATTTTGTCAAGTTTCCGATATGAAACTTTGCATTTTAAACATGCATACCTAATCTAGCATGACAAGAATATTTCATACCTTGCTTGTGACAATATCATCCATGAACCTAGTGAGGGTCGCGGAAGCTCTAACAATTTTGGGGTCATTGAACAGCCACTCAAATGTGTCCTTTGTTACAATATCTCCCATGCCAAGTAAGGATACAGTTGAAAGCGTGGGGTAACCAGAAGAAACTATTGCAGCAGGTAGATACTCATCCATGGTTGGGGTGTATCCTTCATTGAACCATCTGGCCTCCTCAAAGTAAGCTCGGGCTACAGCTTTCAACTGGAGGGGACATAACGTTATAGCTAGATAATTTTGGAAGAAAATAATTTAAATATATTATAAGCAAAAGTGTATATATATTATATACATACAGATTCCTTTGCATAATAAACTCGGTATGATCTTTCATCCTTTGCAATCTCTTCCTCAATTTCATCGACAACATTCAAAAGGGTACGATAAAATATTTGCATATAGTCTGGGAGTTCATCTATGCAACTCATATCCCACCTGAAAATTTGATAAACCATTCATTCATCTCAAGCTTATAAGTTGGCTTATTTAGGAGCACTTCTGCAATTACAATAAATCAGCTCTAAATTCTTAAAAAGAAAATTATGATTTCAAAGTAGTACCTCTCAATTGCTGCAGTAAAGATCTCAAGTTCTTCAAACGTAGCATATGCGTCGTAGGTATCATCCATCACTGATACCAGGGCAATCACTTTTGTAAGAAATTTTCTTACTCCGACGTATCGGGGTTCGAAGTATACTCCGACCACCCAAAAGTACAACTCCACGATCCTGTCTCTTGCATAAGGCAGCTTCTTTTCAAAGTCTACTTCTTTCCACCACCTAATGAGCAATAACATTAGCTGTATATGTAACTTGAGCATGTATGCTCACATTTACAATTAAAAGAGGGACTTACCTAGTAATCTCACTGAGCTCCTTTTTGTGCAAAGACTGAACAAGATTGAAATCTAACTTTGCAAGTTTCAACAAAGCTTCATTGTGTGAAGCTTCATCTTGATAGATTGACATGTAACGCCTGGCACATACCCTCTCTAGATCTTTTCGCAAAGGTCTCTCCAAGGCTTGAGTGATTTGTTCTTCATGTTCGTAGCTTACATGAGCTTTTGCAGCAGAGTCAAGGTGAGTGGTGGTGAAAGCAAGAGCTTCATCTAGTATTTCTTCTCCCCGTACGCCTAGATGCCCAGCTTCATAAAGGCTTAGCATCCCCGGAACATCAGCAATTAAGCATTCCTTGAAGCTGCCATTTTTGTCTTTGAATTTGTTGAACACATCTGCTTGATTGACATAAAAATGAACAGGCATTAGTTGGCCAAAATCAGTCTCATTACACTCCACTACATTAAAATTTGTTGATTAACTTACCACATGAAACCTTATATCCATGTTGTCTAAGTAGCCGGAAACCAAGAGCAATGTTGTATAGATCTCCATCATCACTAAAGTCATGGTCACGAAATGCAACATGCATACGCTCCAATGCTTCTTCAATTTCACTTTCAAAATGGTATGCCACGCCAAGGCGCTGGATTGCATCAATAAACTTGAGCTGATGTGAAAAGTCACCTGCACTAGTTGTGAATGCTTCCCTCCTCAAAATGGTATGCCACGCCAAGGCGCTGGATTGCATCAATAAACTTGAGCTGATGTGAAAAGTCACCTGCACTAGTTGTGAATGCTTCCCTCCTCACTACTTCTTTCAGTTCGTTAACTTCTTGTTGGTTCCGGGCATTTGTTATCTGCGGCCAGTAATTAATTAAATAAGCAAAACACGAGTGAAATTTATTTTTTGAGAAAAATTAACATGAAATATAATGATAATTTGCATGAGATTACAACGTCTTGGGAATCATAGTTGAGAAACCGATCACCCCAAATGCTTGGTGGAAAGTTTGCTGTCCGCCGAATAATTTCAGGCTTGGCATTTGGTGATTGAGCTGCTGCACAAACTTGGATAGACATGTTTTTTTATAGAAAAAAAATCAGACGGTGCACTTATTAGTACTGTTTTGTTTTCTATATGCTTAGAGCTTTGCTATGAAAAACATGGATATATATAGGCAAGGGGTTGGGATATAAGATTATTGCAAAGCAACAATAGAATCGTGCATAGCAGGTAGAATTTCCAAATCAACAAGGACAATGCTTGCCTCTTGAAACAACACGTGTTTCTTTTATCTCATCTTTTCTCTTTTATTCTTTCAACTCCTTTAACTCAAGTTTTTTTTGTTGGTTTTCTTTAACTTGGGTTAGTTTTAAGGGGGAAAAGACGAAGGCAGGGGCGGTGCCTTGGGCTTGGTAGGTAGGCTACTATAAGTAATATTATTATAAGAAATAGATATAATAGTATAAATAATAGGAGAGATCAGATGCGGACCTACAGAGGCGCAAGGAGGTGCAGTTGCACCTCCCCTTGCCGGAAATCCTGTGAAGAGGCTGGATTATGCACCTCTGCTGGTCCCAAGGTTCTGCATCTGAGGTGTGTTGCAAGGGGTTTCAAAACGAGGAAGATGACTTGGGTTTTCTGGTTTTCAATTTGTTGCAGCACAAACGACGTCGTCTTTGTTATCCTCCAGCTCAAAAGGCATTTAATGAAACGGGGAGTATTGATTGATGCAATTCTGACTTTCAGCAAATTACCACTTTAACCAACTTATTATCCTCCAGCTCAAAAAAACCTTTTAATTATCCCATAATCAATTAACCATGTGAGAATATTAGGATTCCCTTCCATCTAGAAAACCCACAACCCAAAATTACTTCCCATCTCGAAGATTTCTTCAGTGCAAATTTAAGTGCTGATGGGTTAGTCTTGAAGATATATTTTATGAGGTAATATTTCTTGTGGTTTTTACAAGTTATTATTTCTCACTTTTATTTCTCATTATTATTTCTCACTTTTATATTTTAGGATTCCTTTTTCTGCTTAGATGAATAAGTATGTAAATTTAATTACATTACACAATTGATGTCTCAAAAATCATACTCCTCACTGTTTAAAATTTTGGCTAGTATTTGACTAAATGTCTCAAAGAGGTTTCCATGTTTTTTTTGTACTGTTATTTTTTTCATCAATTATGAATGACATTAGTATTGTTTAAATTATAAGGATATTTAGTTTTTATTTATTTATTTTATTTTATTATTTTATAGCTTTTAGCTTTTAATAATTGCACCTCCGCTGAAACATTCCTAGGTCCGCCACTGCCGCCAGCTGCTTAGAGCAACTCCACCCATTTGCCCCTTGCCATGGCAAAAGGGGGGTGGGGGGTAGGGCAGCCACTATTCACGTGAATAGTGGTTGCCCTTGCAAATAGTATATTTTGTGTTTCCACCCGTTGCCATGGCTAAGGGCAATTACTATTCATTTTTTTAATTTTTTTCACAAATTTTTTTACCTCAATAATTAATTTGGATAATATTTTCGGATAAGATTTCCGGGTTCCTACGTGTCACGACTATTCATAATCGGATAAAATTTCCGGATAAGATTTTTGGGTTCAATTTTCGGATGAATTTCAAAATTCAAAATTCAGATAAATTTTTGGGTTCAAATTTCGGATGAATTTCAAAATTCAAATTTCATGGTGCTCCACGCCCCTCCGGTTTCGATAGAAGAAGCCATAAAAATAAGAAAAAAAAAAATACAAGGTGAAAGAGAGGAAAATGTTGAATAAAGAGTGAATAATAGTAGAAGTAGAATAAAATGTATAAGGATTGGTGTTGAAAGTGAAGGGTATTGATAGGTATTTATAGAAAAAAAAAAATCAGAGTTTTTTAGTATTTTTTTAAAAAAAATACGATTTTTTTTTCATAATTTTATTGCCAAAAAAATGTCAGCCGTTGGATTGGAGGAGAGAAGCAGATCAGAACGCCCAGGTTACGACACTTCTAGCCGTTGGTGCTTGCGCAGGGCTGACGTCAGCGCAAGCTAATTCAAATTTTTTTTACTGTTGGCGCGTGCATTCACGCGCCAACGTTAAAAAAATTTACTTCCGCTCGCTGACGTCGTGCTGACGTCAGTGCTTACGTCACCCAAAACTCGAGTTGGCCCTTAGGCTGAACTGGCCTTTGGGACAGCCCGACTTGCTGGGACCCGCACCTTGCCCGGGCTTGGGCTGACCGCTGGAAGCTTCATTTTTTGTTTTTCTCCCCCCAGCCCAAGGCTAGGGGCTCCGCTGGAATGGCTCTTATTACCCTCTTTCGTCCTTCAACCATTTTTTTTTCCCTTCTTCTTTCTTTCCTCTCTCTGGCTGTTTTTTTCTTTCTTTCTTTTTTCCTTCTTATAATTTAGTAATTTTGATGAAATAAAGACCACCTTTTTTCCATTTTTTTCCCCACGATCCTCATATCAACTGAAGCTAGATCTTCATTTTATTTCCATTTTGGCTGGCTTAGTATGGTGTCTCTGGCCATCTTTTTTTTACATTTTTGCCTGACTTGGTGTGGCTAGAATGGCACCGGCAAGTTTTTTTGGTTTCACCTCTATTTAGCTTGTAAGTTTTCTCCTCCTTCTCCCTCTCCCTCTCCTCCTCCTTTCTTCAACAACCATGAATTTTTTTTTTTAGAAAACAAAAAAAAAAAAAAACCTGCAAGTCACCCTCCCCTGCCTTCGTCTCTCTTTCCTTAACTTACCCAAGTTAAAAAAACCAGCAAAAGACTTGAGTTAAAGGGGTTGAGAGAAAAACAAAAGTCAAAAAGGAAAAAAAACACGTGTTGTTTTGTAAAGAAGCCACGTTAGCCGTTGAGGAGGAATATTAGGAGCCATGCATTGTCCAATCAACAATTTCCATGGTACCCCCCTTCACTATTTTGAATGCAGGATACACACTTTTTTAACCCATAGATGAAATCAGTTTTAATGGCTTGGATGACATTGAAAAACAAATCAACACCATCTTAAACATGATTAATAAGTAATATATTCTCTCTCCTCTCTCGTCATAAATTCGTTTGGACCTTACCCCTTTAACTCAGGACATGTGTCACTTTCTTTACATTTAAAACAATATCATTAATGTATCACATAAACTAATTTTTATTTTTCAAGTTTACCCTTATTAATATCAAAATTAAGATATGAGGCTCCTCCATTAACGATCACACTGGATCAAAGAAACTATGGTATGGACATCCAAATTAAGAGTGCTAACTCAAATTAAAACAACCAAAAATCAAGCCATTGATCCTTTCTTACATTGAATTTGAGAGTTGGACAAGTTTTTTTAGAGGACATCAAGTGGGGCATATTGACAATTCGGTACAGAAATGTTATCCACATACATCTTAGCACACTTAGCACCTTACAATCTTGGCATAATATCCACACTCAGAAAAAATTCAAAAATATATACAGCCTTGACAAATAGGAAATTCAGATATTGAACGGCCATAATTTTGATCACCGGTTAAATGGGCCAATCCTGCTAAAGCTTGCCTGAAAAAGAAGAACCGCCTAATCAATGAGTGGTACGGTTAACCCACCAACCAGTAAGGATCAAATGAAAACTAAGATGTTTACTCTTTGGTGCTCAATTTTGATCCTTACATTGAATTTTGAGAGCTGGACAAGTTTTTGAGAAGACATAAGGGGGACATATTGACAATTCAGTACAGAAATATTATCCACATAGATCTGAGCACACTTAGCACCTTACAATCCCTAATATATACAGCCTTGATAGATAAAGCTTGAAAAATATAATTTTCACAAAGGAATATGACTATTGATTATATTCTTAGAAAATATGGGTTGGGATATAAGAATTTGGGTGGCAATAGCCCACTCTATTTTGTTTAAAAGTAGTCTTCGTTCTTGAAAGTTTAAGTGACAAAATCTCATGTGCGATCCAAGTATGCTTTCTCAACCTCTTGAGACGTTCTAGTTGCTGGTTGTGTTAGTTTTGAAAAATTTATGCGTTTTGGTAGTCGATTAAGCGATGGAAGTTTGACTGATTTTCGGCCTTCGATTCCGGCCACTTCCGTCGACTTTTTGGGGTCGGTCCAAGAACAAAAGTGGCTCCAATTGATGTCTTGAACCTAGGGTAGAAATATTAGCCCTTGATTTTGAAGTTTTCTGGCGAATGGTATCGTTTAGGACACCCACGCACTGCCCGCGTGTGGGCATTGTGGCAGAGGGGCATTGTGCTCCGATGCGATCACCTTATTGTCACGAGAGCGTAGGTGTGCTTAGATTTCAATTATGATGTTGTTTGAGTCTCGAATGGATTTCGCCTATTGTTCGTTAATATATGTTGATCTAGGCATTCCTAGGATCGTGTAGGAATTCGTGGATCGTGGATCAGAGCCCCGGATGTTCCGATTCAATAACTTAAAGTTTGAGTTTTACGATAACTGCCCAATTGTGCGATCGCGAGTGATCTAACCGTCCAATCTGGACCAAACTTACATGACGTATTTTCTAAATCTTGTGGAACCCATAGGAACGTTCGGATCATAAAACAGAGGTCGTGGGCCCAAATGGCCCGATTGACCAAATTTTGGAAAGTTTGACCCTCGGTTGATCGTGAGTCTTCCGAGGTAGTTTCACCCTTCGAAAAGTATTAGGATAGCCTAGTAAACAAGTCTTAGGGGGGTGTATTCAATTAGGATTTTAAAAGATTATTTTGGGATAAATAAGTCTTGTGGTATTCAATTAAGACTTTTAAATAATCTAAACAAGTCTTGTGGTATACAATCAGGACTATTAGGATTTTTTAAAGAGGATGTCCAAATCTAGTGGTATTCAATCTAGACTTTAAACAAGTAATAAAAAGTCTTTTGGTATTCAAAAACTTGCTAATTTCGAATGATTTTTTTTTAAATAGGGAATTGGTGTGACTTTTTAGTGGGAGGTATAAATACCAAACCCTATAAAAAAAATCCCACCCTAACCCATCAGACTTTTCACGTGAGATTTTTTTTTGTCTGCTAGAGAAGACGAACAGCTCTTCGTGAAGATAAACAGCTCTTCAACAAGGTATTGCTTCCTTCTCGTGCTATGTCTTCTTGCGTTTATTGTCTATATATTTGTTATATGCCATGTTTGTATATGATCTGTGTCTATGGCCCTTCGTGGGTTTGCTGCTATCTTTTCCATGCTTCGTGGGTCTGTGTCTCGCAACAATTGTTGCTACATATTGCATGAACAAAACAGGTCTGGTCCAATATAGTAGAATTCGTATTTCTTCAATGACTTTATAATAGCACTCAAGAATGACCAGACCAATACAGTAGTTTGATACTCTCATCGACAAATACATGAGTTTCTAGGAAATCAGTATTTTCCAATTCGAAGATTAACCCCCACAAGGATTGCCAACATATGTTAGTATTTTCAGTTCAACAGTAACATATGCTTATTATTGTAGCAGACCAACAAATTGTCTTTTATTTTTATTTCAGAGTTTTAGGGGGGTGTATTTTATCATCCTTCATCCAGACCAACATATGCTTATTATTGTAGCAGCTAGTTGAAATTCATATGCTTATTATTGTTGTAGTGATTAGTTTCTGGACAATTAGAAATAAATTGAAAACAATAGTTTTCGTTTAGGAATATAACACCCGACATACACATGGACAATTAGAAAGAAAATAAAAAATAGAAAACATGAGTGAAATTCTTTTCTTTTATTTTCTTGTTTGGTATGATATGTATTCTTGTGAAATAACTAATAAATTTCTTACATATGTTGTAGTAGTAATTTAATGGGGGATTCACAACAAGGAAATAACAAAGGAAAGGGCAAAGAGAAAGAGAACTATGAATCTTGGACCATAGACGATACCAATGAGTTGTTGCACCTCTTGGTGGATGCTATCAATAGTGGATTGCATGATGCTAATGGGTCACTTAGCAAGCAAAATGTAGAAAGACTGATACTTCCTCGTCTTAATGCGAAAATTACGTTCCCAAAAACTTATAATAATTACTTGAGCCGAATGAAGTGGTTTAAGAAGCAATATAACAAGATGTCTACGCTTATGCGTAACAACTCTGGCTTTGGGTGGGACCCAATTGCAAAGACGTTCACTGCTAGTGATGAAGTATGGAAAGATTACTTGAAGGTGAGCTTAGTTCATAATCTTTTAAATATATTAATAGCTTACTAGTTTAGTACAATATATTATTTGCAAT
>NW_018922402.1:0-11237 GCF_002207925.1 Prunus avium | reverse complement strand
AGAAGCCAATGCCCAACTTGTGCCTTTTCCAGGTTATATGCCCATTCCAGTTAATAATAGATTTAATCCTTTAAGCCAACCTTCTCTTCGCCCTAATTATCAGTCTGTCTTAGTTTCCCAGTACGATCCTTTTATTGTTCATCCTCCTATGCCTTCCCAGAGTCAAAGTCCTCAAAGCCCAGTTCAAAGGTCCAAATATTTTCCTAAAAGTAATAGTAATCTTTTTTCTATTGAACCTTATTTAGAAAATTTGAATGACCCAATCAAAATAGCCAAGAAGTTTTTCCCTCCTAATCTTCATTATTTTCAAAGTCATCCTTCAAAGACTTTAAGATTTTATAGGGATATACTTTATGAAACTCAGTCAGCAGATATTAAGCCCATCAAAGATAAGCAAACAGATGCCACAATTTTTCATTCCCTTTACATACATCAAATCATTAAGCCAGAACATTGGAGCAAAAATGCCTATGACCAGTTGCCACTTCAATCAGGCCTTACTTATAATTACGAAGACTACATTGATGCCTTTTATACAGTTTTATTCCATCAGCACGAAGATTTTAGTCATTCATGGTTTATGAATTTTGATGCCAAGTTCAAGCCCTATTTTCCATGCTGGTTTCTCCAATGGTGGAACATCAATGGACCCTAGTCAAAAGATGCCCTGACAAGTTAAAGGTTTTTCAAAGATGCCCATGCCCTTCAATTCAAAGTAGCCGAAAGCAGATGTTAAAGTCCTTTCACCCATGTGAAAGCAGATGCCTTTCCTTCCAGTCAAAAGATGCCCTGACAAGTTAAAGGTTTTTCAAAGATGCCCATGCCCTTCAATTCAAAGTAGCCGAAAGCAGATGTTAAAGTCCTTTCACCCATGTGAAAGCAGATGCCTTTCCTTCCAGTCAAAAGATGCCCTGACAAGTTAAAGGTTTTTCAAAGATGCCCATGCCCTTCAATTCAAAGTAGCCGAAAGCAGATGTTAAAGTCCTTTCACCCATGTGAAAGCAGATGTTAAAGTACTTTCACCCACGTGAAAGCAGATGCCTTTCCTTTCCTTCCAGTCAAAGTTGTCCGACAAAGTTTAAGTTAAATGTTTTTCACTTAAGTTAAAGTCAAAAGTTATTTTGTCTTCTCTTGAAAGCCAAGGCTATAAGTTAGGAGTTTTCATTCTCAGTTACCTCAAGCTTTGTTCAATAAGCATTGTAAGTTTCTTTCAGTTTTCAAAGTTCTCTCAGAGTTTGTAGACCTGAGGCAACTACAATAGTTGTGAGTGAGAGTGGAGTGTGAGTGTCCTGCGTGGCATTGCTTGCTTTCACTGAACTAAGATTTCTGTAAGTTCTTACTTTGTTTTCAAAGCTTCCACAGATAATAATATTTCCAATTAATATTATTTTCTGTGTTTATTTCATAGTCTTTCAAATTCTAATTTATGTTAGTCCAATTATTTTCATTAATTTATATTCTTTATTTAATTAAATTTAGTGCCCTCATAATTTTTTATTTATACAATTTATTCTCATATGTTAATTTTCTTTTGAGTTTATGATTAATTTATTAATTTCAATTTGTGTTTATTCAATAACTTATTTTATTCATTATTTCTCCATTTTTTATTTGTTAGTTGCTCAAGTCATCTTCCAAGTCAATTACTTGGTCATACTCTTCATTCTCTTCCGTAGCTAACAAACCCATTTCCTCTTCCATATCTTCAAAAGTCTCCAATACATAAACCAACTCCCTTAAAGTCAAGTTTTCATTTATAACTAGTTAAAAATCCTTTTTAGTCTAGTATATATATATATATATAAGTAGATTGCTAAATTGTGAGGGGATTTTGTTTTTAAATATGCATTATTTTCAGTAATTAAACGTATATGCATGAAATATGATTTTCGAATAAAGTTTGGGAAATTCAAGTATATTTATATTAGTATTATTTAATTGTGATTGTTGTTTATCTCGAGATTGAAAGCTTGATTTTGCTTTGTCAAATGGGTTTATGTGAGAGGTCAAATTATTTGAGATAAGGTTTAGGATGACTTATGGTTTATTGGGTTTAAATAAATAATGTGGATTATGTTGGAAATTATATAATTACACTATGTTAAGTACCATCCCTCAGTTATTGGATTTCTCACATGTGGTGTTGGAAATTTCCAGCGTGTGGGAAAGTATGTGATTATCGGGTCTCACACGTGGCGTTGGAATATTCCGGCATGTGAGACACTGTGATTTATTATGGATTATCACACGTGGTGTTGGAGAATTCCGGCGTGTGATAAAGTTGTCTGTGCGCGTAGGATTTAGTGTTATGGTACGCACACGTGGCGTTGGAACTTCTGACGTGTGGGCATATATGATTTTGTTGTTAGTATCACACGTGGCGTTGGATCTTCTGGCGTGTGATAAAATAGTCCGCGCGCGTAGCACATGGTTTGGTTGAGCCACACGTGGCATTGGATTTTCCGGCGTGTGGGCTTATTGAAATACTAGTTACCTTGCCACACGTGGCGTTGGAGTATCCAGCGTGTGGGCATGTACGGTTATGTTATTAGCTTATCACACGTGGCGTTGGATTATCCGACGTGTGATAGAGGATCTGTGTATTTGGGTTACCGTTATTTTACCACATGTGGCGTTGGATCTTCCGGCGTGTAGTAAAATAACAGGAAGATGAATAGGGGATTGTGATGGGTATGATGAGATTTAAAGAAAACGGAAAGGGATAATACTAGAATTTACTATTTTGTATTGCTATAATTGATTGTATGTTATTTGAACCGGGATTTTTGTGAAAAAACTATGTGTGGCTTGATCACTCGGTAAGGGTACGTAGGTAGCCTGGGGTCCCACCTAGGTGCAGCCGCGAACTAAAGATATTTATGAAACTTTAATTTAGTTGTTTGGATTCCTATCTCACTTATTTTGGTTTTTGGTTGAATTTGGTAACGACCTTGTTGGTGGTTTTAAAGCTCGATTGAAACTGAGTGCTTAAACTACTTGTGATTGTGTTGGGTTGTTAAACATCGCATGATGGAAATTTAGAAGTTATTTTGTGTTAATTATGGTGGGCATGCATAATTTAATTCGCGTTCATTATCTGCTTTGTTAAATTTCATTATTTGACTTAAGAGCTTTGCTGGTGGTTTTGTTTTTGAATTATTGAAGGCCAGAGGCCTAGTTTGTAAACTGCTTGAAGGTTAATTTGTTCATGCTACTAGTTGTGGATATTAATTGTGTTGTTAACAGGTTGAAAATTTTGGGAAAAGTTCAATTTATAGGGGAGACTCTGACGTAATTTCGGCAGAAAGTCTCGTGCCCTTTTCCTTATTTTAAAAAGAAAGAAAGAAGAGGCTTTAGTATTAGTAAGTGGGGTCGGCATCGGGGTTATGTCGGAAAATTTCACAGGATTTGTCTTGAGTTCCGAGGAAATTCGGGGCCTTGTCAGATAGAGTATGGGTGATTGTGAAAAATGGTGTGAAGCAGATTGTTTGGGCGTATTTTCAAGGGTTGTTTGATGTTTCTGTGTTGGCTGGTGAGTATTCTTTGCTTCCTCAATTGTTTCCTCAGCTTGGTTGTGATGAATTAGCTGGTTTAAGTGGCACTATCACTGAATTAGAAGTTAAATAGTTTATTTGCTATTGGAGGTCTTAAAACCCTTGGGGTAGATGGTTTCCCTATTTTTCTCAGAATTCATGCCTTTAGCGAGGGTATTTTGTTGTCGCAAAAAACCTTTTGCCGTCGGAAATTCCCTTTTCCGATGGCAAAAGTCCTTCGGAAGTCATCTGTAAAATGCTGGTTGGAAATACTTCTTTTCCGACTATTCATTCGGAAATAATGTATTTTCAACACCCATATTTTATCGATATTGTTTATATTTTTATCGAAAATAGATTTTCAAAATGACCATAGAAATTCATTTCCAACCATAAATGTGGTCGCAAATACTTGCGCACCTGTTGGAAATAATTTTTTATCGAGATCTTTTGTTCTTGCCATGCTATTTGTTCAATCAATGACTATTTGTTGAAAATAGTATTTCCCACCCTAAATTACTATTTGTGATAAATATAATTCGCTGGAATTGTGCTTTTTCGACATGGAAGTTTGTTGAAAAAATATTTTTCCAACTATATTTATAAGCATTAAACGTACAAATATTTTGTCAAAAGGATAGACGACAACTAACCTATGATGAACCCACCGTCTGACAACTAACCTATGATGAGCCCACTTTACTAAAAAGCTCATTAACCCTAGTTTTAAAGGATAGACAATTCGACTTCTGCCAAAATTTTGGCAGTCTCCCTTGAAAAACGGATATTTACCAAATTATTTTCACTTGTAAAAATAAAATCATAGTTTAAAATTCCCAAACTTCAACATGCACAGTCTACCATCCAGGCACATTCATAAGTAGTTGTAAAGACCCAATCCACAATCATTCATCAATCTAAAACGGGTTTCAGCCCCGTCACAACCACAAACACATTGTAACCACATCCCTTCAGTAAAAACTGGAATATAAACAGGCATTTAGTCTCGCCTAAGTTTCAATTGGCCTTCAGGCCCACTGACAAATTCAAAACCAAACTCAACAAATCTAATAAATAGGATTTGATCCCAATGACCAAATTAAAGTTCCAAAAATATAATTTATCTCGCGCCTGCACCTGGGTGAGACCCCATGCTACCTACATACCCTTGTTGAGGGATCAAGCCACACGTAGTTCTTCAATCAATAATCACGAACTAGATAATATACAATTATTTTCAGTAATACCAATAAGTTAATTCTAGAATCATCTTTTCCTTTTAAATAAAATCACAATATCTAGTTCGTGAACCCATTTTTCTTTACTCACTCCGTTCTTGAGACTCATAACTCAACAACCCTTTCCCTACAACAATTCACATATGCTAAGCATAATTCTTTTAAGCATTAATCTTTTTCCCGATATAGTACAATAATCCCTTTCCCTCTCCCTGTTACTTTACTACACGTTGGAAAGTCCAACCCCACGAGTAAAGTAACAGTAACCAAAGTGTTTGTATCCTTTATTGCACGTCAAAAAATCCAACGCCATGTGTGGTAAAGTAACTAGTATCGAAGTGAGCACACACGCCGAAAAATCCAACGCCATGTGTGGCTCAACCAAACCATGTCCTACGCGCGCAGACTACTCGTCAAGGCCTACAACACACCCGACCAAAGGTGCCTGGATCTTCACTACACGTCGGAAAATCCATCGCCACGTGTAGTAAAGTGATAGTAACCAAGTGGGCCAAGACGTCGGAAAATCCAACATCACATGTGGGTAAAATAACCAATATACAAAGGAGCACACACGCTAGAAAATCCAACGCCACGTGTGGCTCAACCAACCATGTCCTATGCACGCAGACTGTCAGTCAAGGCCTACGACACACCTGACCAAAGGTGCCCGGATCCTTGCTACACGCTGGAAAATCCAACGCCACGTGTAGTAAAGTGATATTGACCACTGTGTCCGAGTTCTTTACCACATGTCGGAAAATCCAACGCCACGTATGGTAAAGTAACTAGCAATTAATATCCAAATATTTATACGTATATTGATATCAAAATCCCAAAAACATAAATACTATAACCCACTTATTCACAAATTCAAATGTCATAATATAATCCGATAATCCCACAATTAAAATAATATTATGATCTCAAAATTATAAGACAATATAAAAACATTCCGATTATAAAAAAGTAATGCACAGTTAAATCAATTGTCCACTCCCACCATAAATCAAATAATCGATCTCATCTGCAAATTAAAATTCAACCCCTAGTTCCCGGAACTTAATGTGTAAGTGCACGACTACCGGGGAGTTTCTAAGGCCAAACTAATGCTCTTCGAAAGGTGAGATGACCTCGGAAGACTGGTAACAAGAAGAATCAAGATGACACTTATGGAGGTAAAAGCTGGAGCAAAACAATTCTCTAGAGCTACTGTAACATGTAGGATCAGTTGGATAGGCTATACTTGTCCAATGGAGCTCAAATTTGGATATGTTGTGGTCAACATCCATTGGAACAAGTTTCATGAAGATCTTCACCTCATCTGAGCACCAGAGCATGCTGATCCAAGGCCAAGAAGTTGACCTACGAAAATGAACAAAATCAGAATTTATAACCAATAATGCACTTTTAGCTCATTTTCATTCTAACCAAGGTAAAACCTATGAAAACACAAAAAGGAAGTAAAAAGCTATAAAATGTCAAGAACTAACTCAAAATATTAGGTGAATAACATGATAAATCATGTGTAAAAATGAACCGAACAAACTTCCCAAACTTATCTTTTGCTAGTCCTCGAGCAAAACAGAAACTAAAACAAGACTCGAAACAAATCTTTCTGAACACTTTCCAAAGAGAGAGCGACTCATGCAAATGACTTAAAAGTTTTCACAAGAAAAGTTCAGTTTAGACATCATTCACTAGGCAGCAAAGTTCAAAACACAACATGCTCAAAGTGTAGTAGTGTGATGGCCAAATTCAACTCATTCTCCAATTTCAGTTTTCACACAACTTCGAAAATCATACCAAGCACAAATGTAACTTCAAATCTTACCAAAGTTGTCCTCTCACAAATGAATCACTCGGAAGAGGGTTACAATGCATCACTCAATAATTGACATGAGAATAGAGTTAAACCATAAGGGACTTAACTCACAATTAGCAAGATGAAAAACATGCATGAATATGATCTCAGAAGGATGCTAAACACTTAAAAGCTGAAAAATGGGTGCAAATCAACCACATGACATTTAAGATCAATTTAGGTCTTTACTATAGGTTGTAATGAGGCTAAGGGTGTAAGGTGAGTGAGAAATGAAGGATATGGATACAACAAAGTCCAAGGAACTCATAGTGCAAGAGCATAAAACAGTTGATTACAAGACTTTGAATCCCCATGCTTAAGATTTTCGATTTTTTATGTGATCAAATAGACCACAAAGCCTTATACCTCCACTTATTTTGATTCACATTCCTTTCTTCTATTTGAACAACCATCAATTTATTTTGTGGCCAATAACGAAACTTGGAGTTGAAATTTGAATCCATTGTCACTCAACCACAACTTTTCTCTTTTCTTTCACCCTTTGAGTGAAGTTCTCTTTTTATTTATTTTATTTATTTTTATTTAATAGTAAAACCCCTTCCCAAACTTAGCATGAAAAACACATCCAAATTAAAGCTCATGAGTTCCTTAGAAAGGTAAGTTCTTGTTTTTCAGGCTAAGGCTAGGAATAATAATTGGTTAAATGAAAGAAAAGGCTTACATGTAGGCTCAAAGTGGTTACAATGGAAAATCATGCTTAAGCATGCATACGGTTAGCTTGAAAGGCACAAACGGTCCAAAGAGGGCTTTAATATCATTTCTCAAATGTCATGTAATCAAATTGCACAAGAATGAATGTCTTTTAAGTGCTCAACCTAGTCAATGAACAATGAGATCAAACAACAACTTGGATGACAAGAAAATAAGAGTATGTGTATAACACTCATGAATTGAAGCACAAGGCTCAAAGCTCACATTATATGGTTATACAAGTCTAATTCATGCTTGATACAATTCTTTGGATCATGCAAGTCCCTCAACTGGAGAATTATGAAACAAATGGCAAGTGCATGGAGGGTTTCAAACATATCATGCTAGAACGATGCCATTTAGTGAATAATAAATAAATAAATAAAAATATTTTAACATTTTCAATCAAGTCATGTAAACATTCATCACAATCTCATCATATATGTCCGGAAAGTAACTTGAAAACAAGATGACTCAAGACTGAAAAGAAAACAAAATAAAAGAAAGCAAGAAATTAAGTGAAACGAAAAAGACTTGCTATCCCTTCCCAAACTTAAAAATAAACATTGTCCTCAATGTTGAAGAATTTAGGCATCAACAATGTTATAACAAGAAATAAAGGGATTAAAGAAATTAAATAAATAAATAAAAACAAACAAGAATTAAAACTACAACACGGTTGCCAAAAAAAAAAAAAAAAACAAAAAAAACAAAATCAAACAAAACAGTAAGCCCTAACAACAGTCCTACGCACGCAGAAATCCAACCCATTGTAACGCCCAAACCAATTGAAAACACAACCTAAACGAAACCCCAAACGCTTAGAAAATGAAAACAAAGAAATGTTGTCAGAAGCACAAAGAGCGAGAATTCTGAAAAATAGAAAAAAGTCGGCCCTGATGTCTCGGCTCCTGTGAGTCACGGGCAACAAAGTGAGAGACGTGTCGACAAGCAGAGGTCCCTCTCACATTCCCAAGCCAGAGTTATTGGCTTCTTAGGAAGGCGTGACGACTTTTGTTTCTTGAAAGCACTGAAAGGCAGAAATGCAATTAAAGGGGTTGGGGAGCGGGTGCGGCGACATATAGAGATAAGCCGTAAGGGCCGCGCAGAACTCAGAACTGCAGGGGCTAGGGTTAACAAAAACTAAGTCTATAAAAGGTAAAAAGAAAGGGTGAAAAACACAAACTCAGAAACACACAAAAGAGAAAAGAAAGAAAGAAGAAAAGAGAGTGAGAAATCAAATGGCCTCTTCCTACCCACTTTCGTTGGATCTCAACCTTGAGAGAATGTTTACGCCTAACTACTCTGATTCCCATCACCAAACCCTGACTTCAGTCACTTTCCATCTTCCCTTGTGCATTAAATGTTTTTTTGCGGCCAGTGGGTTTGCTGCAATAAACAGAGGCGTTACTTCATTAAATGAAGTATGGGATCCTGCTGTCATGTGGCGGGCCGTGGCTCTTGCGTCCTTCGGCCTCGGCCGATAATACCATGGTTGAGAGGCCGAGAGGATTCTGTCTTCGCAGCTTTTCTTTTGTCTTTTAGGGAGGCAAATGCCCAACGAAAAAACACGTTCCAGCTCATGGGCAGGTGCTAGGGCTGAGAGGAAGTCCCTTCGGTCAGCTTTACGACCGAGATTTATTAGGCACAAACAAAAGGGCAAACAGCTGGACCGCGAATCCCTCATCAGCAGATATCTATTTAAACCACGCCTCAGTGAGCTGATGATACCCTGCATTTCTTCCTGCAAACTCAAGGAAAACCATCAAATAATCTAGAAACAAAACAATGGCATCCTCAGCTATGCTCATTGATGACCTCAACCTTGAGTTATCACTTGCACCACCGAATGCCCAGATAATGGTTCCTCCAACCCCTGTCTTCCCAAACTCTTCCTATCACCATGGCTTGGCCTCAAACTTCTCTGAGGCGGTGCCGAGTAGAGTAGTACTGCCGGAAGGCATGACTGCCAGCAAGCTCACACCGGCAGATCATTGGCATATAGCGCACAGGTCTGACAAGGTGGCAGTGGAGGAGTCCCACACTTTTACCATGCTCCACGCGGTCTCGGGCACAAATCTGGGCTTGCGCCTACTAGTAAGAACGTGAGAGTGTGGAGCTCTGAGTAAGGAGGTGGCTGCCCTGAAGGCTCAAGTGGCAGACTTGCAGAAACGGCTCCACTGCGCCAATCAGCATGTGGAAATACTGCAGGAAAAAATTGAGGACCATGTAGAGCTGCTGCAGATTCTACAAGTGTGAGCCAATAGAGGCAATTAGTAGAAGCCTCAGGTGGCCCAGAATGCAAAAGAAACATGTGATTCAGAAATTTATGTATGCATTTTTAAGTTTATATTTGGAATCACATGTTATGAAATGAATAAGCATTTGAGCCAAAGTTCAGAGTGTGCAATCATGAAGCAATCTACTTCCCAAACTTACTAACAAAATAGAAACACAAACAAATAAAAGAAAAAAAGAGTAAGAAAAACAAAGAAACAACAAGAAATTCGAAATTACCTTGGTTGGAAAATTGTAACCCTAACTCAAAAATAAAATAAATAAAATAAAATAAAATAAAATAAAATAAAATAAAAGAAAGTTTGAGTTTAGAGAAACTCCACTTTGAAGCGATTAGGACGATATCAAACTCTTTCTCTTCACCTTGGGTTGCCTCCCAAGAAGCGATAAGTTTAAAGTCTTTTGCCGGACTTCCAACATACTATGGTCACTTGGGGGGTTTTGGCTCAATTGCCTCCTTGTGCCGAACATGAAGTTTCTTCAAATCTCTTTGTCATCTAATCAACCCCTTCCGTATTCTTTTCTTTTTACGCACATGAGTAGATTTCAAAAGTAATTTTAAGCGCTTTCATTAGGCACAATCACTTGCTCAACCTGTATCTCATCATCAATTTTAATTAGACTTTCAGAATTATCAACCTCACCATTTACCTTACCAGTTCTCAAGGTAACTGCTTGAACATGCTCACGCCCAATTGGATTAATCACTGTTTGGCTAGGCGTCATCCCAGGTTCATTTTGACTCAAAGCTATGGCAATTTGCCCCACATGATTTTCTAGATTGGATATGGCCTTATCTCTCTTCTGCATGTGGGCGTCATTCCTTTGCATGTAGCTTTCTGTCTCCTTCATGAAAGTATCTGTGTTTCTAACCATAGAAGCAACAAGTTCTTCCAAAGATTGTCCTGTAGGTTGTTGGTGAGATTGGCTAAGTGGTGATGGATTGTAATGTTGAGGTTGACCATGAGGTGGACAAGTATTATGTTGGCCTTGATATGGTTAATATGGCCCCTGTTGAACATTTGGATTGTCGCTCCACCAAAAGTTCGCATGATTTCTCCACTCCTGATTGTATGTCTGTTGGAAATATTCTTTCATAGGCATTTCATTCTGAAATGAGCCAAATGCATTTGCTTCCTCCATCACACTTATTTAACACACCACAAATGCACAAATGCAAAATGGAAACTAAAAATGAGTAAAGAAGTGTAAAAGAAATGAAACAACGCAAGAAACCAAAGAAAAATACAAACAGCACTTTCTAATACCCTTTTATCACCTATTTATCACCTGTGAACAGTGCCATGAACAGTGACCGGTCGTGAACAGTGATGACCGGTCGTTTTTGGACAGAATCATTTCTCTGTTTTTCCAGTTTCGACCTCTGTCCAGTGTTTTGCCTAAAGCTTTCCAACCGTTTGTCCAAATTTCAAGTTTTTTATACTGTTGGATTTAACACACAAAAACGAAGAACACAGCACGAACCAAATGTCAAAAATAGTTACGGAAACAAACAGAAATCAAATAAATAAGACACACAACATTTCAAACACACACACACAACACACTTGTGTAAGGGGGGGTGGGGGGGGG
>NW_018922397.1:70288-86077 GCF_002207925.1 Prunus avium | reverse complement strand
GCACTTACCCTTTTTCGTTTTTGTTTCAAAAGTCTACAAATTTTAGCAAGCATAAGTCATATTTAGTAGCTCTTGCAAAAGGGTCGGGTTTTAAATTGGTGTATTTGAATTGGGTTTGAAGATCATGAAAGCCCGATGTGATTTAGGAGAAGGGTTGGTCTCGATACCCAGATCGGATTCAAAGGTTGGTTATTTTTCCTGCTCTTATTTTTTGGGTTATTTTAGATTGTTGGGGAGAAGCAAGTGAGTGCTAAATTGGAACAAGAACGTGACTTGGGTTCTCTTAAGTGGCTTAAAATGCGAGATCTTGAATCTGTTTGCAGGTATGAAACTATTCTTGTTGCTGTGCGGCTTCTTTTGAATTGAATTTTTTGGTGTCGGCAAGGATTGGGTTGCAGCAATGGAGGGTTGTGGAGGAATTTCCGAATTTATCCTCACTTTTGACAGAAAATTTAATAGAATTTGACAGAAGGACTAATGATGCAACAAATCACCTACTTGAGTGACATCTGCAACTAATAATTGAATTGAGTGACCAAACTGTAAATACAGGTATAGTTGAGGGACTATTGCTTAAAAAAAAGACCACCACTTGGCCCATAGCGCCCGCTTTTCCATGTGTCAAAAAAGACTCCAGTAAAGCCGTACGGCTATACTCCTAATTTTTAAAAAATTATCCCGAGTATAGCCGCGCGGCCACACTATTTATAATGGAAAGAGAGGACCCGCCTAGCGACTTGCGATTCGAAATATCCTCTACTGCGAGGATGTAGAACGAGGCACCAAGACAACCAATGGTAGACTGCCACGTTGTGAACACCCACAGTATTTTCCATTCAAGTAATGCGAGTATTACGCTGCGAAGAACACGTGGAGAACAAAACCAGTGCAGCACATAATAACCGCCACCCGCGCGTATTTTCAATTTTCCATCCATAAAAAATCTTAAAAAGAACGTTTGAGAAAGTTTGAGAACGTTCCAGATTCTCACCCCCACTATTAATTGATCGTCCGTCTTCAGCACCCCTGATTATCTTCTCCACCAATCGCAAACGAATCCAAGCTTTCTCTCTCTACATCTATCCAACTCTCTCTCTAGATCTCCGAAGATGCCGAGCAGAAACCCAGGAGTGATAACCCAGGACTGGGAGCCGGTGGTCATCCACAAGTCCAGGCCCAAGGGTCAAGACCTCCGCGACCCGAAGGCTGTGAACCAGGCGCTCCGGTCCGGCGCGCCGATCCAGACCATCAAGAAGTTCGACGCGGGCTCCAACAAGAAGGCAGCGCCGGTCGTCAGCGTGAAGAAGCTCGAGGAAGGGACCGAGCCGGCCGCGCTGGACCGGGTCTCGAGCGATGTGAGGCAGGCCATACAGAAGGCTCGTCTGGCGAAGAAGTTGAGCCAGGCCGACCTGGCCAAGCGGATCAACGAGCGGCCTCAGGTGGTTCAGGAGTACGAGAATGGCAAGGCGGTACCGAATCAGGCCGTGCTCTCTAAGATGGAGAGGGTTCTGGAAGTGAAGCTCAGGGGCAAAGTTGGCAAATAAAATTAGTACTGTGAAAAGCTAAAAACGCTGACGTCGACGTCGTTTTAGGGTGTATGTTATGAACAAAATGTTTGGTGTAATGGTTTTTGTCAGTTGTCTGTGTGTGTTGTGAGTCGAGAGAGAGGATGTACAAAGATGCAAAGGATGTATAGGCTAAATAAATTGCCAATTGATTTCATGAGATCAATGGAGTTTGATGTTGTCATTGGCGTGATATTCTGGTTTTCGTTGTTATTGCTTTGATCTGATCATCAATTTGTCCCCAATCTCATCAATTTCATAAAATACCAGGAGGCGAAGAGAGGATTTAGGTTTTGGGGTGAATTATTTTGGGCTGTCTACAAAGTCGTTCTGGAGTTTTGGGCTCAGCTTTTACCAAATTGTTTTAGTTTTGTCCAGTTTTTGAGTATATATGTGGGCTCAAAATCCAGTAAAAAAACAAAACAAAACAGCGACAACTTGTTCATGGCCCAGCTACATATAAAGGGCTTGTTTGTTGAGCTGGATCAGGATTCGGCTTAAGTTCATTTATATTCCGTTAAATAGTTGGCCCGAACCCATGTGTCCGCTTCCTAGCACCCAAAGTCGAATTCTCATTTCTCCGCTTCCTTGCACTTCAGGATGCCTAACGCATCTTTGCACTTAAGGTTGAATTCTCATTTCTCCGCTTCCCAAATTTGAATTCTCATTTTTGTCTATTAATTTAGAGTAATTATTACGGAGGCGATTAATAATTGTTCAATTTAATGAGTCATTGTCCTAGCATTGTTTGGTTTGGCAAGCCATATTAATTGGAGTTGTCCATTTGGATTGAATTTGAATTGGATTTTTCCTTCCCTAGTTTAACAGGTCTATTGTAAAGAACCCATTGACCGAGGGCAGTGGATAGATGTCATGTTACCTTCGCTGCCACAGGGCAATTTACAACCCATGTCCAATAATGATACACGTCAAACTCCAACTTGTGTATTTTGCATCACAAACAACAGAAACAAAAGATAATATACAATCTGACATTTCCATTCCCTCATAAAAATACAGAGATATATATATATATATATATATATATAAAAGTTAGTAGTTTATTGCATTATTCAAGTTGCTACAAATGATGTGATTTCCCAATCATCTGGCAACTTGCAGAGTGTGATAATTTAGAGCCAGGGAGAGTTGTAAATGGGAGTGACGACAGATTTGGTGTGGAGATACTTGTGGAGGGCTTCCAAGCCAAAGTCTCTGCCGAAGCCACTCATCTTATATCCTCCATAAGGGCAGTCTAGATCGAAAGCAAAGTAGCAATTGATCCATATAACGCCAGCACGAATTGACCTCGAGACGGTGTTGGCCACATTCAAGTCCTTGGTTATAATCCCTGCTGCTAGCCCATATTTTGTGTTGTTGGCTCTCTGTATTGCCTCCTCAATGGTCCTACAATATTTGCTCATATCAAAACACGAGTAAAACAATGTTCGAATCTGAGGTCCCGTGTTCAAATCCCCCTTCCCCAATATTGCTTGGATTAATTGAACAACAAAATAAATGAGAGTTGAGAGCTGCACTTACTTGAATTTCATCAGCGCCATCACCGGCCCGAATATTTCATCCTTGGCTATAAGCATGTCGTCCTGAGCAAATTGTTATTAGATCAAAGAGATGAGAAAAATTATGTCAAGACCTTTTTAATCATATCAGATAGCATTTCTGAAGTTGAAGATGTACCTTGACATCAGTGAATATTGTTGGCTCAATGTAATATCCCTTGTTCCCCAAAGGTTTTCCTCCTGTTAACAAAGTGGCTCCTTCATTCTTCCCATGGTCAATGTAGGTTAGGATTTTATTATACTGCTGCTTATCAACCTGCAATTTTGAGTAAATTTGTTACAAGGCATTTACTGATTAAAGCATGATCTTGGATCTTAACTGTCAACTGTTTAGTTACCTGGGGTCCTTGACGAACATTTGGATCAAAAGGATCCCCAACTACCCAAGCTTTTGCCTTCTCCTCTAACTTCTTCACAAGTTCATCATAAATCCCTTCTTGAACAAAAACTCGAGAACTCGCCACGCAAATTTCTCCCTGAAAATATGAATTGATAACACACACAGTTAGTGCTGCTAACATAATCTAACCAAGTGATTATAAAGGAAGTGTTAATTTAAAAGTTGAACTAAAATTAGGAACTTAACCTTGTTGTAAAGGACTCCCAAGAGAGCAAGGTCAGCAGCCATATCTATATCAGCATCATCAAAAATCACAAGGGGTGACTTGCCTCCTAGTTCAAGTGAAACTTGTTTTAGGTTGCTCTTTGCTGCAGCCTCCATTACTAAACGCCCTACCTCCGTGGAACCAGTAAAACTGACCTGAAAATGTCAAGACCAAGTATCAAACATCACAGATTACAGCAAGCCATTCAAGTATGGTCCTCGAATGTTCTAAGAAAATGTTCTTATAAACGAAAGATGTTTACTTTGTCAATGTCCATGTGATAGCTGATGGCAGCCCCAGCAGTCTGTCCAAATCCAGTTATGACATTGAGCACTCCATCAGGAACACCAGCCTTCATAAAGAAATTTACAAGCCAAAGTTAGCACCAAGAAGCCACATTAGCAATAATACCAATATAAATTAATACACGCACATAGAGCTAGCATGGCTAACTGAGCTTACCAACTTAGCCAGGTGAGCATAATACAGAGCAGAGAGAGGTGTTTGCTCAGCAGGTTTGATGACCATAGTGCACCCGGCGGCTAAGGAAGGGCTGACCTTTGCAAAGAACAGGGTGCTTGGGAAATTCCATGGGATGATGTGCCCCACAACACCAATGGGTTCAAGCAACGTATAGGCTTGAAGCTCGCGTGACATTTTGAGCACATCTCCATGGATTTTGTCGGCTGCACCCGCGTAGTAGCGTAGATTTTCTGCTACCTGAGGTATGTCTACGGCCTTGCCAAAGTTGAACAACCTCCCAGCATCAACGGTATCCAAGATAGCTAGTTCTTCTACATGTTGGTCAATTAAGTTCGCAAATTTCATCATTATCCTTCCCCTCTCCTGAACATTGTTCAAGGCAGTATAGTACTTAGCGCTTTGATAGCACACTGATTAATACGGATTTTACAGTAAATTTCTCACTAATCAATCATTTACAATCAGACAATTGCGTGTGAGTCATCTAAATTCTCAAAGGCAAAGTAGGTTTTTCTTTTAGCTACAGTACTGAACTGACCGCTTCTACATGCCCATCCCTTTCATTCCTGAATTTTTTTGCATTTGGAGTTGTCTGGGTACTAATTGTATGGTAATACATAATTTAAACTTTCGTTCAGAAAAGGACGTTTACTTTTTCCTTTTGTATTTTTCTTTTTTTAAATCCTTTTTTTCTTTTTCTTTTATTAACGAAAATGACATTTGAGTTTGAACTTTATTATTCATAAATGCTGTTAAACATTTGTCAACGAAACCTTCTTATCAAATAGAAGTACACTGAATATATCTTTGAAAATGATTTTATTCAAATTATAAGATCTAAAAAATTAAGGCAGCGTCGTATAACGCAAGCAACTATGACGATTTTTATATTTAAACAAAAATAAAATAAAAGGAGTTGTTATTGGCACTTAAAAAATATAGGAGTTGTTATCTAAAAATATCATTATGGATTCATGCACTAAGAGAAGTCTCATGTTCGAACCCTTATGGCATCTTAGTTGTGTGTATATAAGGCATCTTAAAATGAATATATATATATCATCATGCGCAATAGGGTTGCACAATGAATTTTTTAGAGTGCAAATAATAATTTTTTAAATTAAAAAAATATCATTTTACTTTTAGTCGTGGCCGCCTGCCTTCTTACTATGATATTAAAAGACTTTTTTCTTCTTACGTTATCTTAATATATATATCTAATAGAATTAAATTATCACCCAAAGTCTAACCTGTCCACATTAACTAAATGCATTTCAGAATTTATTGAAGATTGTGAGGGTATGGTGCCAGCCCCAATTGGATATAAAATAATGAGATATTTATATTCATTTTAAGCACTAATGATATAGATAAACCCTACAAATCATTTAATTTTTATAAACAAATTCAAAATAAACTCAAAAAAATGACAATTGACCCTATTGAATTTAGGTGCCAGCCCCAATTGGATATAAAATAATGAGATATTTATATTCATTTTAAGCACTAATGATATAGATAACCCCTACAAATCATTTAATTTTTATAAACAAATTCAAAATAAACTCAAAAAAATGACAATTGGCCCTATTGAATTTAATTTTGATTATTAAATTACTTTGACGCCCTATTGATTGTTTTGGTTTTTTTTTATGAGATTTTGAGGTTGGGCTTGTTTTAAGAAATCAATGAGAATTTTGTAATTTATAAGAAGTTAAAAGCCTATTTCTTATGTTATAAATGAGCTTTGGGTGTATTTCTAAAGTCAATTTCATATAGAGTATTTTTATAATTTGGACCTCTACATTGAGTATAATTGTGAATCTCCCAAAAAGAAATTCATCCCTATGACAAAAGTGAGTTGGCTGCTATCACATTTCATATTCTTGTACTAAAATTGAACCAAAAAAAAATCATGTGTACCTCCTCCAGACATTATTTGAGGAAGATGACAAGCTCTCGTGACCCAACGAATTAATATATATATATAAAACACTCAATAATGCTCTGAAAATTTTACTTTTACCCAATAGACCAAATTCTCTAAAAATAGTTTTTTTTAAAATTTTTTTAAGAACAATAATGTAGTTAAAATTAGAAAAATCTGTAATGAGCAATTAATTGATTTGGTGAAAGATTTTATTTTTTGTTTTTAAATATTGATAATTTAAAAAAATAAAAAAATAAGGACAAGGCAAGGTCTTGAACGGTCGAATAAGGTTAAAATAGTAAGGGTCAAAAGAAAAAGGTTGAGAGTAAAAGACACATACAGCGCCAGGAAAGCGGGGCCAAGGGCCATTGTCGAACGCAGCGCGAGCAGCCTTCACAGCCAAATCAACATCTTCCTTATCTCCTTCCGCAATTCTAGCTATCACCTCCCCTGTCCTTGGATCTATCGTCTCAAATGTTTTCCCTTTTCAAGTTATTTGGGTTCACAAAATCATAAGAAACAAACCCATTGTTTGTGTTAGCATATTAGTAAATGATCAGAAAGTTTTAACAATTTGATCAGTGACTGTGATCGACTTGAGCACGTGGGTTGCTCATATCTTCATACATATGGCATGCACTAGTTGAAAACAGAGATGGGTTTCTTGGTTGTTGCTTGAAAAATGGCCAAGATTGAATTTTGAGAGTTTTGGATCAGACAAACATGTTCTTGGTTGTTTCTTGAAAAATGGCCAAGATTGAATTTTAAGAGTTTTGGATCAGACAAACATGCAGATACGACCAAGTTGGCAAATGAATAAAAGGGTTTTGGTTGGAGAATGAAAGCATGGAAGAAGAGAAAAGGACAGAAAAAACAACTGGACGTGAAAAGCTATGGCTTATTTATTTATTAGCTTCGTTGTGAGAAATGAAAAATGATGATGAGAAGAAAACCTGAAATGGAGTCAACGAACTCTCCATTGATGAACAGCTTGGTGAACTTTATTGTGGGTGTCTTCACAAAAGACTCGGAAGCTGAGCTGCCGTTACAATCACTTCCCATCTCTCTCTTCTTTCCTTGTCTGAAATTGAGTTAGTTTCCTTGTATACTTCTGCTGTATTTAATACTAAAAAGCGAAGGAGACAAATGTAATTTTGATTTGATGTGAGGGTCAATGTCAACTATGAGATCTCAAAACGTAAGCAATCTCCGCATTGAACGAAGGGTGGTCCATGTATGAGGAGCAACCCGCGTATGCTCTCATTAGCACCCACAAGTGGTAAACAGAGGTTATTTATCATATTGATCGACTGGATGTAAAAAGTAAAAATAAGCATGTCTTGTGTAAAAAAGCTAATAAGGAATTCATGCACGTGAATGACTCTCAGTCGTTGATGCATTGTGATGCGTTGTGACTGATGCACAACAATTGTGATGCATTGTGATGCGTTGTGACTGATGCACAACAATTGTTATGAGGACCTGAGAAAGATGGCAACTTAGGTTTGGGGAAGAGAAAAGAAAGAGTTGATTGTCCAATGGAAAACTACAGTTCCCTTACGACAACACAAACTAAATGGACGGGCATGGCAAAAGAATCAATTGGGACAAAAAATAAGAAAGAAGAATAGACACGGCATACTGAATGATTTGAATAATAGACACGGTCAGAAGCTCAAAAACAAACGCGAAATGAAGGGTTCCTTTCTTTAATTTAGTTGCTGTCTGAGCTTGGAATTTTAAGCAAAGGAGGCAAGGCAAAAGGGGACACCATGTTTTCTGCTTTTTATGTCTATTCTATGCTATGGTCTAGTAGCTCCTTTAATTTGACAAATACCTAGTTTTAATGTATTAAGGCAAAAGAACATTGCTTTTTTCCTTGCACATTTTCAATGGGGAAGTGATGAGAAAATGGCAAAAGAATGACACAACACAAAAAAGTAAATCCGAGTTGGTATTTTCCAGCTTTCTTTGTAGACTAGTTGTAGTTCGTTCTAAGAACAAACTCTTATATTTATTTTTTATTTTTGGGTGGGCGATAATTTATGTATGAAACTGAAGGCCGAGATTTGTCAAAAAATAGAGAGCATAGAGATCAATGGCGTGAAGCACCTGTTGTCAATTTGGCCACGTGAGTCCTTTGACCTCCCTCCCCATTGTTTTTCTACACTAAAACAGAGCCTTCTGGTGGATACGTAAACGAGCGCTCTACCACTGAACCAAAAAAACCTTGGATTGATCATTGAAGTAAACCATGGAAAGAAATGGATAAATTGTTTTTTTTTATGTTTTCTTGAACCTTTGATTTGGAAAGTTAATAATCAAAGTAATGAAAACAATTGTGATTACGCAACTCTCTAAAGTCAAGTAAGGCTAGCAAATACAAGAGGGAACAAAGCTCCATCTAAGCTATGTCTGCTTCTAACTATTGTGGATATGAAGGAGGTTGGTAGGATGGTGGAGCAGCATTTGCGTAATCATATGGCCCATAGCTGGTCTGGCCACCATATGCACCGCTGCTTCGGAACCCGCCAGCAGCCATGTTGTCCCCCGAGAGGGAGTAGTGTTGTGGTGGAAGAGCAGCAGGGCTTTGAGCATGGGGCACTCCATATGTGGATCCATATGAGGCTGCGGTTGGACCATCGTACACACTTTGGCTTGGGTAATTGTATGGACCGGAATATCGTGTTGCAGGGCTATGTTGTGGAGGAGGATTTGGGTTCCTCCTGTTAAAGGAGGGGTAAGCATTGGAAAACTTGGCAGCTTTGGCAGGGCGGAAAGAAGATGATCCAACCCCTCGGCCACCACCTCCACCTCCACCACCAACCCCACCCCCGTAGGCTCGCTTATTATTATTATTATGAGACCTGCTGGAAGCTGCTGAACTCTTTTTCCTTTCTGTCTTGGCTTTCTCCAGATGAGTAGCCCGCTTTCTTAAGCTATCAAGAGAAAACTCTGATTCAAGCTTGTGGTCTTCTACACATTTGATGATTGCTTTGATGGAATTCAACTCCAATGTGCTCGACTCCTCCTGTAAGATGAACTTAAATTAAGAAATCTCACAAATGGGTGCAGAAAACTCATCGGATCACAGAATGAAAACAGAACTCCATTGGGAAACTAAGATAAAAGGTGGAGTTACACATACAGTTGCAGCCAAACTATTATTGCCATTCCTCAATATGGTCGTAGCATTCTTTTTGGAGTTCCTGAGATATGACTTGAGCAGAGAAACAGGAGGAAACCTCTCGGTCAATCCAGTCTCAGAAGCAAAATATACAGCCTCTATCTCCTTGCCATTCTTCACTAACTCATCAATCACATCTGTACAAATCAGAAATTATTTGAATCAAATGTAAGCGAATAATAATGCTGTCTCTCTGAGCAGAAATTTCTGAAAAGGCACCACTTCATCATCATAAGTTAGTATTTCAGCTATCTGCTTCAGCTCTAAGTACCCAGATATTACACTCTGAGGGACCCATGATTTGCAAATCAATTAGCCTAGTTAGATTTCAAAAAAGTAAAGAATCTTAATACCATCTACTACCAAATACGCTACAACGTTAGCCATACAAGTTTTGTGTTTCTACATGATTAATTCAACCTAAGATCTCATTGGTACCAAGAAACAGAGAGACTGACATCAACCCTAACCTGTGTGCACAGCACACTGAACTTGAACACTTCTGGGAGCCGTTCAAAAATAAAACTTACGCCAACAATCTAGGATAAGGTTTTATGCCTGGTTATGTTAGCAGGATACAAAATGCAAGCACAAATACCAAATACAAAACACAAAATACAAGTTTCTCAACAAATGGTAGCATATAGTTTCTTGCACAGTGACACTTGCAATATAAAATACCAGGATCCCATTGCTACCAATGTTACTAATCATATGTATGTATATCTATATATTCATGAACCAATTAAAGGTTCTACAGTAACAAATTGCCACAAAGAACATATTTTTTATCTCCAACTGAAGCAACAACAAAATTGATCTGATTAAACAACCACATACCTCCCATTTTCTCTCCAAATTCTAATGCCCCTGCGAGCTTTGCCATATCCCTCCTCGCCGCATGTTCCATTACCAACTTCCTAAAGAACTCCTCACTGAACTTTTCTTTTAATCCAAACCCAATCACCATTTGCACAAACATCACGGCCTCCGCTGCCCCTAATGTCCCGCCTCCACCGTTCGAATCCCCCACCATCTGCGCCTTCCACGTGTCCGCAATCCGCGCTGCTCTCTCCACCATGCTCCGGGAAAATTCCGGCCCCTTCTCGCCGGAATTGGACCTACCCTCCGGAAACAGAGCCTGAACCAACAGCCCGCACGCCCACCTCTTATCGGTAACCCCAATTTTCTTGGCTTTAGAATCCAAAAACCCTTCCAATGCATCAAGTACCAGCTTTGGTGGGTCCACCGCCTCGGCTATTGCCTGTACAAGCTCGGTCCTAAGCGATATCGACTCTTTTCGCTTGGAAACGATGAATTTCAGCAATCCCTGCGGATCCATTTTCCTGGAAAACGATTTCAGGGTTTCGGGCAAATCCAAATTCCCGGAAATGCTTTTCTCGAACTCGGCCAAGGCCGCAGCTTTCTGCTCCTCGATTCGGGCGGCGGCAGCGGACTCGCGCTCCGGGATGGAGGTCTCCCGGAGGTCGAGGGATTCTAAGGTTTCGCGGGAACGGGATTCGAGGGATTGGATTTTGGATTCTAGGGATTGGGATTTCTGGGAAAGGGAGTCTTCGAGGGAATTGAAGTGTTTGGATAGGGTTGTGAATAGCTTCGTGGATGTGGAGAGAATGGCCTTTTGCGCCTCTAGGTCGTCGAAGAACTTCTGGACCCGGTCCGTAGTGACCACCAGTTCGGTCCCCATTGGTGTATGATTTTGAAACGACGGTGTTCAGAAGTCACTGATTTGGGAATTTGAAAACCCTAAACCCTATTGCAGAAGAAGAGAAAGACGACGACCAGTCAGTCAGTCTGTATACTGATAATTTCCAGTTCTGGTGAATGAATTTTCTATGATCCTTTCACGTTGGGAGATGAACGGGGTGTCGTTTAACCTTAATTAGTAAACCAAATATGTCCTCAACTGAAAAAGACAACAGACGTTGGGGGTCAATTCGTGAATAAGGATAAATACATAATGTCGTTTGTATCCTACTACATTACAAAAGCAACAAGGGTATTACTGGTTTTTCAGAGATGTCAGCCAAGAGGAATAGATAGCTAAACATGTTTGACAATTGGGGGCTGCTTTCTTTTTCAGTGTTGAATTGAACATCACCATGAGCATCTTAAGCATCTGTAAATTCATGATATTAATGATGGTAGAGCATAATTTTCCAGCAAGTGCAAGCAAACTCTTTAGCTGTCGAATTCATAAGCTTATCATCTCACAACAATTTGCAAGTAAATCTTTAACTTGATCCTAAAATTTCTGCAAGATTCATGATATGAAAGTAAAGGAGTTTGGAACAAGAGGTTTATTCAGAATTTTCATTTTCTCTTCTGCTTGAATGGTTACAAAACTAAACTAAACAAAACTCATCATCTTCGTCGACCCTTTTAGGCTGAGATCTTATAGAACAGAAATAGAATCTGATGAACTTGTGTGTTTTCTAAGAACCAAACTAAGTGGTAACAACAACAACAACACAAAATAGATGAAGAGGCTATGATGAGACAGAGCTCAAGAACATTACTATATACACCGCATATCGATATCCAGTATCAATAAAGAATCATAGGTATAACTACAAGTTTTATTTGTGCTCTCCTAAACCATCGATTCTTTCTTTAAAAAGATGTTAGAAGGATCTGCAAAACGCATGGAGAATGAGCGAGATAGGTCATCATATTCATCAAGTTCGTCCAATGCGCACCCTTGATCAAAATTTTGAGAGTAAGTGTAAGGATCATATGAGACCTGCACAGGGGCTGGAGACTCGAAAATCTTCCTCTTTTCCTTCTTCAACTTCACCCACAAAACTTTCCACCTCAACTTGTTTGATCTGCTACCAGAATCAGACCGTAATCTCATACGGTCGATCTCATCGTAGTGCCTCCCACCCAAGTGGATGGTTTTGCTGCTGCCTGAACTGCACCAGTTTCTTATATCCATTGCAGCAGCCACAAATAAACCAATATCCAGTGTCTTGTCAAAGTCGAGCTAACTGAGAGTGGATGTTGGGTGCATAAATATAGAGAACATGATGTTGGCTAAAAGTATGAGAATGAGAGAAGTGGTTGGCTGGCTCTTTGGGACTCGCATGGTCCAACTTGGGTAGCTAATAGAAAAGCTGATAGCTCACTTTGCTGGAAGGTGCAAAGACTAAAAGTTTCATCTAGAAACGTGTCTATAAAATTGTTAGTCCAGATTATGTGGATCCTAATCATCCCATCATCATATGTCACGTGATGCACGTGACTACCTTGAAGGGTGCATGCAAATACCATGTGGGTTTGCTTTAACTATATATAAACAAGGGATTTATAGAGTTTTGACCAGGGGCCTCTTTTTCATTTGTTTAATACCGACCAAAAGCCTCTGCCTCTATCCATCACAATGTCTCGCTAAAATAGGAAGCGAAAACCTTTCGGCTGCCATTGCCAATTGTCAATGCAATGAGAAAAAGCGTGGACCAAGCTACACCGTATGGTAACGTAAATGGCTCAGAACGCACATGAACGTCACATTAGTTGAAACTTGAACCCGTGAGGGGAAAGGAAACGAACAAACTCCAAATCCAAATCTAAGGAAATGGATCAATTAACTTTTTCATTTCTTTTTCTAATAAATATTACAATTGATAGTGATAGTACAATTCCTTTACACACAACTACTTTGGGGTGACACTCTGTTGTCCCAAACAGCATAATGTCTTCCAGTGTTAAAACTTGAGCTTTCCCTAAGAGATTATGTTTTTTCTTCAAATTAGAGAATGCATCCCTCTAAAACCAATACAACATAGGAAGAGTGCAAACTTCTCCCTTTTTTTAAGTACCTTTAAAAGCATGAATGCTGGTACATTTTAGCTCCTCTATTCATTTGTTCTCAATGAAAGCATCTATACATGAAAGCATTTGCCTTCTCTACATGGTACAGAACTTTCTGTATCGTCCACGAAGGCTAGACAAAAGGTGCATTCAGCCATTGGCCATGAAGTTCATAACGCCACCTTGGTGTCCCTGTAGAATTCCATGTTACAGAAAAATTGTGAGCTTAAATAGTTCAGGTATACTGCAATTGAGATAATACTTAAGGCTGAATGGAGGTGACTTGAGTCCAAGGTTTGTTTGAAAGAAGTCTACCAAATTAAGCCAAATCTAAAAGATTCCTATCATACCTGCATTTAACATCATGGTGCAGTTTTTTCACCGAACCTCAACCTCAAGATACTGTTCTCCCATAGCAAATAGATGCAATATAGAGATTCTTTAACCATTTGTCCTGCCACAGCCAAAATAATAGAAACAGTATCAGTAATTACTAATAATCAAGAAATTTACCACATTCTGAATTTACCAAACTAATACCAATGCATATTAAAAAAATAATAATAATTCTATTAGAAGGCAACTCCCAGTTTCCCCCAATTAAATTTATCTCAGCAATTAAAATGTACCTTTACTTGGTAAGTTGGAAAAACCGATGTCCGTAGAGTTTCTTGAGCCACATCTGGTGATTTCTTCTTGGGTACACTAAGTATGAATGCAGCTTGATCCTCTGTAGCAGCAGTTGAGGTAATCCGATATCCAGTCTCCCATCTTCTATGGATGCCTTCACTAGGATATAGGAAATCGAGTTCAACAACCTAGCAAGACAGCACATAGGAGAATTATTTTCTGCAGTGTTCCACCTGACATAGAACATTACAACAGGGGTTCAAGACTGGTATACCTGACTAGAATAACCTGCATTTCGAGACATGACAATGCCCCATCTGCTACCTGCAGTAGTCATGGAGGTAACAGAAAAACCTTCTTTCCACTTCTTATTAATCCATTTGAAAGGGAACACATCACTGACTTTGTAGGATTGCTGAGTATAAGGTACACCTTTAATGGGAAGAGGGGAATGGAAAAATTAGCTATAAAAAAAGAGCAGCTCAATCAAGTCAGAATGATAATTTGATGAGATATATCATCCTGCTGATCAAAGGTGAAGGTTGGGGAAAAAGAAAAGCGACTCCAGTGCAGAAACCAAGCCCCTAATCATCCTATCTTATACTTATTAATTACAAAATTAATTACCATCAAGGACCAGACCCCTATGGCCACACTGCCACAGACAACAGGAAGCTCTGTCAACTAGTTTCACATACCTTGGGACATTACCACCAGGGCATTTCCATTGCATGTACCAGCAAGTGAAGTGATATAGTAGTTCTTGTCCCACTGTTCCATTATCCACTCCTGGTGAACAGTCAGAAATAATGAACTTGCTGGAACACAAGATAATTAAATGTCAAAGTTAAAGTTCATGAAAGTAGTTTCAAGATTAGCTACCTTGTGCAAGAAAACAGATGACCGTTCATAAACCTGGGACGTGAAGCCCGTCCCTGCATCCATGACAATAGCCCACATATTCGCAGATGAAGCAACACAGCTAACATACAACCCATCTTCCTTTCCTTTATCAATGTGCTGGTCTAGTCTTGAATCCATAACATTGTAGTGATACCTGCACAAAATTCTTCTTGTTACTTGTTGATACAGGAACAAGACTGTAAAACTAACAATAGAGTGAAACAGGAAAAAAAATAAGATTGAAGGAAAACCCGGAAAGTGAATTAGGATGGTGATTAGTGAGACATTGTCTAGGCTTTTCTACCTCGTATGTGCACAATAGAGTAAGATAACCTTAAAGGGGATTGTGTTTGCTTGTATTACATCAACTACCTTTGCTTCATTGATGATCTGGTATTGTAGACCGATATCCACTGAGTAGCTGGACTACCTAATCGAACTTTTTTCTTAGGTTGCTCACCATCTACCAATTCAACAGGCACTCTTCCTCTTTTTTGACCCACCTATATTGCATAACGGTCAATAAAAAATATTGAAATGACCACAAACTTCAAAAATTCATCAACAAATTAAAACACAAGCAACCACCTTTGCAGCTCCATCAGTTCTGATAGGTCGCAGAGAGGCAATTGCACCAATACTGTTATCAAAAAGGGAAATAAGCTTTAAGTAATTTGGTTCTTCATCGAATTTCATATTGGTCACCATTTCAAGAAACTGTTGAAAAGGAGGAGGACACAAGCCACATAGTGTCTCAGCAGAAGTTGCCATCTTCTTCTTGCAAACAAGAAATCCTTTGTTCTCTCCCTGCAGCGCAACAGCCCAGCCAAGCATTTATAAACAGAAAACATTAGGCAATCTAGTTGGAACAGTAATGCATAGTGGAATACCAAAATGAACTTACATTGTAGCCTTGCCAGGGAAGTTTTCCTCTAAGGAGAAATATTAGGGTATATGCTAACGATTCGAGGTCATCCCTTCGGCTTCCTGTCCTGCCTAAATGAGCATGTACGCTTGCATAACGTACAGTTCCCCTTTTAAAAATATCAGATATATTAGGCCACTTCAGATCCCA
>NW_018922397.1:0-70080 GCF_002207925.1 Prunus avium | reverse complement strand
AGATCCCAAGTGCATTTCATATGGGAAAAATTGAGTCTAATGGGCTTATAATAAACAATCTCAGATTGAACTAATGCTAGTTAACAAGAATGATATGTGCAATCAGTCAACTGGATTATTTTCTGTAACGCTTCTTACTCCAAATATCATAAAATCCCTCTAAAGCATCGGGTTTTTCTCAGGATATTTAATTAACAACTTCTTCTCAACTCATAACCATCTAGTGACCTGATCATCCAATGTACACAGCATTGTGAAGGTTGTAAACTTGTATTTACCTGAAAACATCAGGTTTTTGGTCATAATCAACATGACGTCCAGAAGACCCATCTCTCCATCTAGAAGCTGAAGAAGTAAAACGCACAAGAATTATCACAAATTTTTCCAAAATTCGCATGACACGAATATACAGAAGCACATTCAATTGTTGATCTCTTTCTATTTTCCCAAAACTTGTCTAACAAAGAACACATACCCAAACCAAGATCAACAAGATATAACTTCTTCTCATTAGATGTTCCAGGTATACCAAGCAAAAAGTTTTCTGGCTTAACATCTCCGTGCACAAAACTGCAAATCAATAACCATGAACAACATTAGCATACAAAAGTTTAAAAGAAAAAGGAAAATGGAGAAAAGAATCAGTTGCAAGTACCCTCTAATGTGAAGCTGCTCTAGAATTGATATTGCCTCCACTGCTATACAAGCAACCATCTCTTCAGACAGCCTTTGAAGAGAAAAAAAAAACGATATGAGAACAATGTGTTTAATGCATATACTGTAAACTTGGAAGGTGTATCATTTTCAGTAGTATTGACTCTGAAACTTGGAACACAGAAAAAGAGAACCAATTGTTTCTTACAACTGATTGCGAGAATTCCAAACATCCCATAAACTCGGGCCTAGCATATCCATGACCTATATTCACATTGAGAAATAATTATTCAGGAACGGCAAGTATTGGCAATATTTACAAGCTTTGGAAAACATGCCTAGGAAACAAATAATGATAGCAAAGAAACTCACTAGGATATAGTAGTCTCCCTGTTGACCTTTGTAATGGACGAGGGGAAGCCCATAACATCCATTAAGATTGCTGTAATATCATAAAACACTGGTCAGGAAACAAAGATTAGAATTTAACAAAAAATAAGGATGAATAGTGCATACCTGTACACTTGCCACTCATAAGGAGGGCCGTGACTGCACCCTTTACCATTTCTACTCTCAAGCTTCAGAGCAACCTACAATTAGATGCAGAAAACCGCCATTAGTACCACAATCAACTTCCTTGAGAATTTACACAGATATTCAAGAGATGCACTGCAAAGATTAAACCTCATAGGCATCAGCTCCAGTGGCAGTGCACCCTATGCCAGAAGACATCCTTCTTCCCACATAAACTTGTCCAAAACCCCCTTTCCCCAGCTTTCTCTCTAGCTTGTATATGGGAGAGTGGCCAACTTGTACCTGAAAATACAAATTATAGAATCATATACTAAATCACAAAGCTTCAGTAAACAAACTACATAAAGCCAAGCAGGAAGGTGATAAAAATTACGCTTTCTGGAAGTGGACTAGTGCTTCCTTCATCCTCAATAGCAGCTAATTTTTGTGCACCTTTCTGGCCTACCAACTCATCATGAACCGGCACTAAATCTCTCTCTGGAAAATCTAAACCTGTATGCCCTTGGCCACCAACTCCAGCACCAAATAGCTTAGAATTCTTCCCTTGATGCATGGCTCTAGACCCTCTACCCCTACCTTTACCAGTCAGCACTGCACTTGGACACAGAAACCACAGGTTAATTGGATTTTTCAGAGGTGATCTCAAGAGTAGAATGTTGAAGCTATTACCTTTTCCAGCACCAGGCCGTGCAGCTGGAACTAAAACAGCAGGATTGTCCTGGACATAATTGATCCTCTTTGATCGCCGAACACCACTTCTTAAATCTGGCATTCTATGTTCATGCAAATAATCCCCACTTTCCTTCTCCAGCCCCAAAGAATGTCGAACAATTCAAACCTAAGATTCAAACCTAACAAACAAAAAACAATGATTTCAATCACGTGTGACTTATGATAGCAATGGCCCATTTCAATTGAACCCTATACATCGCAGAAACAGAATTTGATTCAGAAAAGCTGCATTGCAAGTTGATGTATGTCCATAAGAAAAATAATAGACATTCAAAACAAAACTCAATCCAACTGCAGCTATGCTAGCATCGATACACAAGTCCATTTAATTTTTAAAAGCAACAACATTCTTGATCTTCAGTTGGCCAAACACCCCGTTACCCATAAGTTCAAAGTTAAACCAAACAGTCTAAAATTCCAATGATTCATTCAAACAGAATGAGACACACATATATCATGTGCAGAGTAAAATCACCACTGAATCCCAAATCATCTAATCCAAAAACCATAAACATCGCACAAAAGTACACATTTTTAACCTGAAAATCAACCAATTTTAGCTCATATCAATCAAACCCATCTCGATTTTGGCACCTATCAGTTAGATGAATCAAAAGAGCCATGCACACACAGCAAGCGCAAAACTCCCTGGAAAACAAAAACAAGAATACCCACATACCAGATTCACACAAAGCGATGCACTTCAATCACAAAAACATCAAAAGAACAAAAGAAAAGGGAATGGATGATATACAGATGATAAAACAAGAAAGAGACGAACTTTATCAAGCACATACCTTATGAGAGAAAAAAAAGTTCATGAATTTGAGAACCCAATTGGATTCTGTGTTTGTTAATACAAGCAAAATCAAGAAAGAATGGGATTTAACTAAATGGGGTTTGTTTCATGGAAGAGAGGCTATCAAAGAATTTGACGGTGGGTGACTTAGGTGGGTCTGAATGTGTAAGAGAGAGAGAGGTGTATCCCCATGGGAAAGACGGTGTAAGCGAACCTGGTGCGTACGATATCTCCATGGCTGACGTGGAGTGAATTCATTGGCGGCGTAGCAACCTTACCGTGGACATTGAGTATTGTATCTGGGCTTAAGTAGTGAGTATGTTTGGGTATTTTGTCGCAGGTGCCAAGGTCAGCAAATTAGTTGTTGGTAAATTCTATTTGGACCTGTTGACACTTGACAAAATATTTTTTTCGACAAAGCTTTATTCATAATATTCAATACATTTTAATTTTATAATACTATTTATCCACTCATGTATATTATCTTTTTTTATTTTAAAAGTCCCTCTCTCTTCTGCTCTTCGGCCAATAGTATCTTTTTTGTGACAATTTTATTTTGTGTTTATATCCAAAACCATGTTAATTCGAGGTTAAGTGAGTTTAGAGATTAATGTAAGATTTTTACATTGAAAAATAATTAATATAAAAGTTTAAACGACGTAGTTGTTATATCATCAAACGATCAGAACTCTTCCCGTTCACTCTTCCTCTCCTTAATGACCCCACTCAATTGGGCCATGGTTTTAATTTTTAAATTCTAGAAAGATTAAAAATGTTATTAAAGCAAAAATAGAAAACTAGGTCATTTGTTTTAGATTATGTTAAGAGGAAGATTTGGTTGCCAACGGGTAGAAAAAGAACATTAACTTGTATATCAGTGGTCTTAGATTTGAACTCTCATAACACATTGATAGTGTGTGTGTGTGACAAACCCCACTTCTCTTGTATTAAAAATTTAAAAAGAGAGAAAAAAAAAAAAGATTTGGTGTAGAGACAATGGATCTCTAGCGTATAAATTATTATATTATAATAATTTAGACTATTATTTTTTGCAAAAAGAAACTTGTTTATTCGTCTCGCTTTTATATATGTCTAGAATTTTAAGACATACCATCTTAAAAAATTTACTTGTTTTGATCTCCATTATCAAGTAAATATATAGGGAGATTCACTATTATACCCAATATAAAAGCCCAAATTATAAAAAACTCTATATGAAATGGATTTTAGAAACACACTCAAAGCCCAAACATAAACAAAAAGGCTTTTAACTTATTTTAAATTACAAAACTGCCATTGATTTATTAAAACAAACCCAACCCCAAAACCTCATAAAAAGACCAAAACACTCAATACGGCATCAAAGTAATTTAATAATCAAAATTAAATTCAATATGACTAGCTATCATTTTGTGAGTTTTTTTTGAATTTGTTTATAGAAATTAAATGGTGTAGGGTTTATTTATAGTTTTAGTGCTAAGAATGAATATATGACTAAATATCTCATATAAGTATCTATAAATTTGCATTGACACCATTTCTATATCTTGAATTTATATTAAATTATTAATTTCAAGCGTCATGATAAATATTAGAAAATTAAAATGATATTGTTTGCGAAAAGTTGAGTATGTGGTTTAGGATTGTGCGAATGTTTTGTTCCAGATCACCATATTAGTGATCATAACCTAACCTCAACTCAAATCCGCAAGGCAATAAAATGACACGTCGTTTTCTTCCATTTTTATTTTATTTTTGGTCAAACGTTTTATTTTTGACCCAATAAGGCCCAAAACAATTACTGAGGCCCACAAAGAGGCTGAATGTGAATAATGAGGCCCAAGTTTGAATGGGTCAGAATTAATTTAAGACTTGCAATGACCAACCCAGAAACAGAAATTGATAAATTTGGCCAAAAGAAAAATAAATAAATGAAAGAACACCATGAATTGGTGGAAAAAAGGATCAAAGAAATGATATTCATTCAGATTCAGGTACAAACTACAAAGGGGCTAGCTGTAAATTCTCCAGGTGAATATAAGGAGAAAAATATACAAAGAATTTGAATTTTATAATCACCAGATCGAATCGATCATGTACACAATAATAATAAGCTCATTGTGATTGGGCTGCCTGAAAATCAGTGCAGCAAATAAGTTATTGCAAGGGCCACCAGCAGAAGAGTGTAAGCAATTCCTTGATCAATCGCCATGCCTGCATTAATTCAACCACAACAAAATAGAAAATTAGACAAAATCATCATTAGCTGAGCCCCAACACTTGAAAACCCATAACAAAAACCCTAAAGTTTGCAAATTTCATTGATTCAAACCAAACCCAACAAAAAAGAATTATGGGTTTTGCATAAGAAGATCAACTTACTATCAGCTGAACCCCAACAATTTCAAAAACCCTAAAGTTTGCAAATTTTCATTCATTCACACCAAACCCAACAAAAAAGAAAAATGGGTTTTGCAGAAGAAGATAAACTCACCAACGCTTGTTGGAGAAAGAGCTGGGGCCTGCCCATAACTCAGGCTCAGCAGAGCCATGAACACAAAGCCGATGATTGGAAGGGCACAAGATCTCATCGAATTCATCCTCAACCCCCAAAAATAAATGAATCCGAACTAAATTAGGGTAATGAAAACTAAGGAAATAAAGGAAAATTATGAGAGATTTTAAGATGGGATGGGGGCTGCGCATACAGTTGGTGTGGTATTTATATAGGTGGAGGGGTGGTGGGGTTTCTGGAAGAACATGGGAACGTGGTGGTACATGTGCGGTTTCTTGGAAAGTGGAGGAGAGAGAAAATGAGTGTCAATTGCGCGTGTGATGGTTTTGGAGAGGAAAAGTACGACTTCCTTGACGCCATCATTTTGACTCCGAGTCGGCGGCTTGTTGACTCGGACTCACCAGAAAGCGGGAAAAGCGAGTCCCTTTTCAAGCAATGGATTGGGTCTCAAGCCCGCCAGAGAAGGCTCAAAGCAGGCTTATACCCACTTGGCCCATGTGTAGGGTTCTTCCAATATCTGTATTTCAAATTAGTTTCGACCCCCTCCATTATTTTCAGAGTATACAATAAAATCTCCACTCATACCGTTGATGTTATTACCAAAAAAAAGAAAAGAAGATTCCATATAAAATTATCTAACTTCTTTTTTTGGTTAATAATGATTTTGTTGCAAACGTGGATCAGACCAGTTGATTAATACGATTCGAATTCCTCATTTTGTATGAAAACATTAATAATACGGTTCGAATTCCTCTTTTTGTATGAAAACATTAATAATAATGATGTTTTTCATGTGTGAGTTGAGTGGATGGCCATGATTGGTTTTCCATGTGAGAGTGGGTGGTCAAAGAGAAGAGAAGAGAATGGTGGTATAGTTTTTTGTTTAATTAAGCGATGATTTAGAATTAGTCTTAAACAGATGCAGCCACTAATAGATACAGTAGGATTTTAATTCCAACCTCTCTCATAAGACAACAAACTTCATGGAAAAGTGCATGTTCTTCTTCTTCTTCATACTGAATTAATTTTTCCATTGAAACGTGGCTCCCACTCCAGCTGTACCACATGACTCAATCAGTGGCAGAAAACCTTAGAATTTTCTGAGTGAAGGAAATCATACAAAAATTGCTGTAAATTAATGTTCCAAAAGAAAATGTCAACGGCTAAGAAGAAGCAACAAAATTTGACAATATATCTTTCTTTTACGCATCTACTACACTATGTTTCAAAAAGGGCAGCTGCTGCTTAGCAACCCTTCTCTGGTTTCTTCCTCATCAGCCGCAAAGACTCCTCCAGAGACAATGATCCTGCAATTAGTAAAACCATTTTGTTCTTGTTCATTATCCCAAAATGTACAATTTAGTCAAAAATGAGAGGATGAACAAAACCTTGGAGCAACAGAAACACACCAGAGAGATATAAACAACAATCTTGCAATGTAATGTTCTGATTGATCCTCTTCGTCGTGGTCTTCTAATCTTTCTGAGCTCCACCTTATACCTCTCTGCAGCTGCTGGATATTCACCATGGTTTCCATTTGGGAACATGTAACACCAGGCTAAGCAGCTCTGCTTTAGCACAGAATTAATTGATTACTTTATTTATGCCATGATGCTTTTTTTTCCCTTTTCAAGAATATAAGTTGGTTTATTGCAAGTGTTTTGCTCTAGTTTTGGAGGAAAAAGTGAGAAAAAAAAGAAGGAAGATAGTGAAGAATATTCTTCAATATTTTTATGCAGAAGCATTGTTTTAGAAACTTCCCTTTGAAGGTTGTTCAAGTACAGATAGATGACTGACATTGTGTTCATGTTAAATTACTAAATTGCTTTGAGCTATTTTCCACTTGCCTTATTTCTTTTAAACTTCTTTGTGCATTCAGATTCATTCCTTTCTGTTTCCTTTTACTACAACTTCTTTTTCTGTTCTTATTCTTACTAAAAAATATAAAAAAATAAAAAAACCTTATTTTCTGCTTCAAGTTTTCAATTGATTTGTCCTCTGCTTATTGCAATATTTCCAAAAAAGCAAACTGCTAGATTGGATATATGTGCACAGGGCCTGACTGTGATAAACGTGGCACCACACAAGCTGTTTGCTACAATCCAAGAAAAGGCAAGACATTTAATTAGGTGAATATATAATCTGACCAGGAACGCCACACAATTCCAAAGCTAGCCAAAGCCTAACTCAGTCCCTACCCCACTAAAATCCCTTCCTTCATGTTGAAGATTTCTCCCCAGGCAAAAATTAGCATCATTAGTTAACCAATCATAGTCACAAACCTACCTAAATCCTCTGTTTAGGTCTCCCAAACCAGCCATGCAAGCATATCAGCAAGTAACTAGTGCCCACAATTAACAAATATGCTAGCTAACTGCCTGACTTTAGAACATATAAAACATCGGTGCTAAAATTGCAGATATTTGTAGCTCAACTAGTTAAGAATCGTTACTCATGCACTCGAGGCTATGTGTTCGAGTCTCCTCGATAAGACTGTATAAATATACATACATATTGCCCCCACTCAGCACAAGACAGGTGTGTATCCGTCTGAGCCAAAACTAGCCTGTACTTGTGTCCAAGTGGCAGAATCAAAGGGACGTGGCAAAACAGAGGCAGCATCCAACCCTGGTTTGAAATGAAAGCACACTATCTATAGCATCGCCTGCTAGATGTTCACCATGGTTTCCATTTGGGAACATGTAACACCAGGCTAAGCAGCTCTGCTTTAGCACAGAATTAATTGATTACTTTATTTATGCCATGATGCTTTTTTTTCCCTTTTCAAGAATATAAGTTGGTTTATTGCAAGTGTTTTGCTCTAGTTTTGGAGGAAAAAGTGAGAAAAAAAAGAAGGAAGATAGTGAAGAATATTCTTCAATATTTTTATGCAGAAGCATTGTTTTAGAAACTTCCCTTTGAAGGTTGTTCAAGTACAGATAGATGACTGACATTGTGTTCATGTTAAATTACTAAATTGCTTTGAGCTATTTTCCACTTGCCTTATTTCTTTTAAACTTCTTTGTGCATTCAGATTCATTCCTTTCTGTTTCCTTTTACTACAACTTCTTTTTCTGTTCTTATTCTTACTAAAAAATATAAAAAAATAAAAAAACCTTATTTTCTGCTTCAAGTTTTCAATTGATTTGTCCTCTGCTTATTGCAATATTTCCAAAAAAGCAAACTGCTAGATTGGATATATGTGCACAGGGCCTGACTGTGATAAACGTGGCACCACACAAGCTGTTTGCTACAATCCAAGAAAAGGCAAGACATTTAATTAGGTGAATATATAATCTGACCAGGAACGCCACACAATTCCAAAGCTAGCCAAAGCCTAACTCAGTCCCTACCCCACTAAAATCCCTTCCTTCATGTTGAAGATTTCTCCCCAGGCAAAAATTAGCATCATTAGTTAACCAATCATAGTCACAAACCTACCTAAATCCTCTGTTTAGGTCTCCCAAACCAGCCATGCAAGCATATCAGCAAGTAACTAGTGCCCACAATTAATAAATATGCTAGCTAACTGCCTGACTTTAGAACATATAAAACATCGGTGCTAAAATTGCAGATATTTGTAGCTCAACTAGTTAAGAATCGTTATTCATGCACTCGAGGCTATGTGTTCGAGTCTCCTCGATAAGACTATAAATATACATACATATTGCCGCCACTCAGCACAAGACAGGTGTGTATCCGTCTGAGCCAAAACTAGCCCGTACTTGTGTCCAAGTGGCAGAATCAAAAGGACGTGGCAAAACAGAGGCAGCATCTAACCCTGGTTTGAAATGAAAGCACACTATCTATAGCATCGCTTTGATTTTGTTAGGCCATGGAGCATATGATGTGGACATGTGTAGCTCTGGTTTGGCTGGCCTCTCTCCACCACCTTAAACTTAACACACACAAAGAATTACACAACATTAACACAAAAGCCTGCCTCGTCAAGAATTAAAGCATCTAAAAGGAAATAGCTTTCCTGGGCATCAATCAAAAAGCTACCTCTTTATGCCAAATAACTTTACTTAGCCAACCCTCCCTCCCTCCTCTCTGCTATAAATATTAATTTTCCTCCTCCTGTCAATTAATTCCTAGCTATATTTATGATGCTCTGTAGCTTTCAGTTTCAGGTTTGAGGCAGAGGAGAATTCGACAGTAAGAAATTATTATGTGTCACCCTCACCCAGGTGTACCTAGTTTGGTTAGGCTGAGAGACTTGGCGCTGCTGCATCACCATGGCAGATGGCTTCTTCTGCAAGGTCCTGCGGTGGTTCAGATTCAGACTTCAGTGGATTGGCATGCAGCTGCTGCTGCAGGCATGAGGGTTGAAGAGGAGGCTGCTGGTGGTGGTGGTAGAAGAGGTGGCAGCGGTGGCCCGACAAGGCAGTGCCTGTGCTCGCCGACCCGGCATCCGGGCTCGTTTCGGTGCAGGCAACACCATGCTGGGTATGTCTGGGGTACTGGTCGGATTGTGAGAAAAAACAGCTCCACTAATTAATTACTTCCAAAATTATAAGACTGCAAAGCGTGTACAAATTAAGGAGAGAAAGATGATTTGCATATAAATATATGGGTGTTTATGAATTAATCACGCATATAATCAACACGATGTCCTTTCTCTATATGCTGTAATTTCTTCTTCAAAACCTTTTTTTCTTAATAAAAAATTTTCCCGTGGAAAGTTCAGTTCAGGTTTTGAATTTACCAACTTTGCATCAAGATGAAGTATCATTACCTTCTTCATTTAGTCAAAATATTCGACTAAACACACAAATCAATCAGTAATCTCTCGAATTGAGAGAGTTTTCGTGTTGGAAAAGAATATATGTTTATATGTCCCTGCCGTCCAAAACCAATTTCTAATATTCCAATGTTGACATGTTTCACTATTGCATTTGATGGCCTCTAGTGTTTATGAAAACGACATTCACAAATTGACATGTTTTCAATTCCAAATTCGATTCCGATAACCAATTTACACTGTTAAAACAAGTTTATATATATATAAATATCTCCTCAAGGGAACTTTTCATCCATATTCCCTGTAATTTAATTGTTAAATACAAAGTAAAATGAATCCTCCTCCTCCATGACTTTCTTTTGGTATATAAGCACACTGCTCTCTCGCATTCTACATGCTGATAGATAGTTGTGATCAGTGAGAGCTTGATGAAGCACATGGACAGGGAGTTGTTGGAACTGTCATTCACATTTAGCACCCAAATTACAGATTCTACCGCACGTACAGTCCCTTGATCTTAACCGCTTCACTGCAAGATTTATAACAACCACTTAGTTGACGTAAAATACCAAATGAAATGTCACCGTTTTGGGGAACTGGTGCAAACCCAGCTTCCCATATATGACACTAAGGCCATGTTTGGTGATTAGGATTGGATTGGATACTCACTATATTTAAATCATGTTTAAGGAAGAAATGAATTTTTTTTTTATCAAGTTGAAGGTTGAAGAAGAAAACTTATCCCATATAATCCCCATAAAATGGTAGGATAACACCACCTTATAACTAATTCCTCCTAATCCCCCTAACACGGAAAGTCATTCACCTCTACCTTCAGTTCCTCCTTCAATATACCTTAGATTTAGTGACTTATCCAATTCAATCCAATCCGGAGCACCAAACAATGCCTAAGCCTCTACACTAATTGGGTATAGCCAAAGAACCTAAACTTGACCAAGCAATTAGGACTGTAACTATAAATACACAGCAAGAAAAATGTGAAAACTTTTTCAATCAGTCGGGACTCGCTGTATCAGAGGAAACAGCTTCTCAATGCATGCAATTTACTTAGAAAATGGATATAAAGTAGAAAGTATACTGCTATAGAGGTTTTGCAGAAATTTCAAACTAGCCACAAGAAAGAAGAAATCGGATCCTCACCTCAGGGCAGCAGTCCTGACGAACAATTGTCTGACTGTTTATATTTACATACACCTCACATGATGCTTTTGCCTGATGATCACAATTAGAAAAAAATGCCAACGAAAGAATTAACATCGAAACTAACATGCACATGATAGAGGGGTCAAATAGAAAGTGGGGCACACCATAATCAATGGCCTCTTCAGCCACTCATCCTTGTTACTTCGCAGCATTTCACATGTAATTTTTCTACAGAGTGATAAATCCACCAGCAGATAGGAATATTACAGGGTATCAAAGAACAGTAGATTTTACTTTTCTTATCCAAGACGAAATAATTTGGGTGAAACAGGCTGTGCACCAATCTATAATGCATATATCACAAATTGAAGGGTACCCGTCCTTTAAATTCACTCACTTTTGAAATGACTGATTAACTTAAATTGACATAAACTCATAAACACTATGAACTCCAGAACATCAAAGAAGAAATTAATCAACAAAATGAAAACAACCACATTGTGTGAAGTTGATCTTAGCTAGATGCAACACTTCTTACACATAAACCCCCCCAACTGTCTCATAAGACGAGTAAAACTCAGCCTACGAAGACCATTTCACCAACAAAAAGTTCGCAACTTTGTTCAAAAATTTGACAAGTTAATACGGATTCAATGCAAAATTCAATCTTTAACTTTTACTGTTCCAAGCAAACATCAGATAGAATCAATACCAATTAAAAGCTTCTACATTGAATCAAGAGCAAGTTTTTACCTTGATAGGAATTTTGAAGAAAAAGAGCCCCAAAGTCCCTTCCACCTCCGTATCAGTATCAAAGGGTATTACACCCCTAGCCAAATCTTCAAGCAAGTAAAACACGTCGTGGATGACTTCAAGCCCGTCCAGCACGAGCGTGGCGTTCACGTACGACGACCCTCTGGCCCTCACACGCCCTCCATCGGAGCTCACAAACCCTAGCTCTCTCGCACGGTACCCTACCGTGACGCGGAGCGAGTCATAGTTCAGAGAAAACAAGTCACGGTTTCGCACTCTGATGGTCAGAGAGAAGGAGAGGTCGAGAGTGGGTCTGGGGGAAGAGTTGACTCGGACGTGGTTGAGTTTGAGTCGCACGAGTTGCAGGGTGGGGTCGGAAGGGAAGAGGAAGAAGATGGCGGTGGAGAGGAGAAGGAGGGAGGCGGTGATTGAGAGGCAGAGGAGGAGACGACGTCGTCTCCGGTAGTTAGGATTGGGACGGTAGGGAGCTAAAACGACGATGGTTTGCTGGGGTTGGGTGTGGGTCGGGTCGGATGGGATCGGAGCGTAGTATACAAACTCACCCTTGGAGGCCATTGTTTGTTGGAACTGATAAAGACACAAGACTGCACAGAGTTTTTAAGTCTTAATTCGCTACGGCCAAACGGTTCGTTTTATTTCCGTACGTAAAATATTGGGTTGTTGACTGATACGCACCGGTTTGACTTGTCATATTGTGGGTCATAAATTACGTGGCAGGATCTGGGTCGTCCACGGTAGGTCCACTCTTATTTTGGAGTGGACGTGGCAAAATGAGGAGTGGTAAATAGTTTTTCTTCAAGAAAACGAAATCCCTAGCCGCGAAGCAGACTTCTCAGAAGGCAAACCAAGCGTCGGTTGTCGTTGTTGCTGATTTTGGCGGGTGACAGTTGAGAGAGAGCGCGAGAAATCAATGGGTATAGGGGAAGCAGAGGAGGAAGGGCCTATTTTCAGGGATATAAGACAATATTATTGTGAGTACTGTGGCATCTGCAGGTCCAAAAAGACCCTGATTGCTTCTCACATGCTCACTCACCACAAGGTTTCAGTCCATTCTTTTTAATTCTGGTTTTTTATTGCCCAATTATGAATTTTTATGAATTGGATTTTCGAATTTGAGGGATTTACTGTTGTGGGTTCATTTGGTTTTTGTATTTTAAACAAAATCTGAAGCTGGGTGTCTTCAGATTGATTATCTTAAATTTTTACTTATAATTTGGTTACTTTTGCTACAGGAAGAGATGGAAATGGCCAAAGAGGCTGATGGGAAAGGAGAGAGGGAAAAATCCAATACTTGCCAAGAATGTGGTGCTACTTTTAAAAAACCTGCATATCTCAAGCAACACATGCAAAGCCATTCCCTTGAGGTAATATTTGCTATTAACTTCAAATTGTTAATAAACCTTCACATGATTCCAGAGTATTGGTGTCTGAAGTTGTGTTAAGGAAACCAGCGGCAGCTTGTATAGTACTCGTCTGATGATATTTCTACTGATTAGTTTGATAGCTTCATAACAGCTGATTGTGTCTATAGCTTTCCTTATTTTTCGTATGAAGGTCCTGTAATTTTCGCATCAATTGAAGATATAAATTTTGCAGGATTCAACATTTTTAAGAACTATCCTTTGGATAGCGTGAAGCATTGGATCCCACACAAAGAACTCCAAAATGCGAGAGGTTTCTGACTTGACTGGACCAGTATCAGGTGGGAGACCTCCTGTGAAGCTCCAACAAGCGAACCTCAATCACGTACTGCTTGGTTTGAGGTTTGAATGCTTGATCATGTGCACTTTGAAATTATATGGTTATTCGTTCATGAATTCCTTCTAGCTTATTTTTTACATTTTGGATGAGGTTTCTGTAGTATTTGCATCAATTGAAGTTATAAGTTTTGCAGGAATCGGCATTTTAAAGAAGTATCTGTTGGACAACGTGGAGCATTGGATCCCACACAAAGAACTCCAAAATGTGCGAGGGTTTGACTTGAATGGACCAGTACCAGGTGGGAGACCTCCTGGGAAGCTCCATCAAGCAAGCCTCAATCACGTACTGTTCAGTTAGAATTGAATGCTTGTTCACTTGTATTTTGAAACTATGGTTATTGGTTCCTGAATTCGTTTAGCTTATTCTTTACAGAGGCCATATGTTTGTTCGGTGGATGATTGTCGTTCCAGCTTCAGAAGAAAGGACCACTTAAATCGTCATCTTCTTCAGCACCAAGGGAAACTCTTTAAGTGTCCGATTGAGAACTGTAATCGTGGGTTTGGTTCCCAAGGTAACATGAGGAGGCATGTGAAAGAACTCCACAATGAGGATGATCCTTCGGCAAATGTTGGAGGTCAGAAGCAGCATGCATGCCAGGATTGTGGAAAGGTGTTCAAATTTGCTTCAAAGCTGCAGAAGCATGAGAATTCTCATGGTAGCTTTAATTTCTGAATTCGATCTTCTTTTTGTATTCTGCCTTTTGTGTGTGCGTCAGTGGTGAATATTGTTGTAAGATACAAATTTTCCTGAAAATGAGGGGATGTGCTTTTGTTGAAGTTTTTGGCGGTATGCTTAATGCAAACTCTAAATATATCCTTTTATATGTGTAGTTAAGCTGGATTCAGTGGAGGCATTCTGCTCTGAACCTGGCTGTATGAAATATTTTTCTAATCAGAAATGCCTTAAGGCCCATATTCAGTCCTGCCACCAACATATCACCTGTGAGATATGTGGGACCAAGAAGCTGAAAAGGAACATCGAACGGCATCTCTGCATGCATGAAGGGGGAGGTGCTTCAGTGGAGAGAATTAAATGCAGTTATAAGGGTTGTCTTCACACGTTTTCAACTGTGAGTTACTGACTTGACTTTTAATGGGTTTATGTACGCACATAAAGAACAAACAGATTTCATTATTTTGGAAAGAAAAAAAATTAGTTTTGCATTCTTTGCATTGCCATTGTTAGTTTTTTTATTGTTTCCATTTCTGATTTTGCTTACATTTGCAGAAATCAAATCTCCATCAACATGTCAAGGCAGTACACCTTGAATATAAACCGTTTGTCTGTAGCTTTTCGGGTTGTGGCATGAGATTCGCATATAAGCATGTGAGAGATAAGCATGAGAAGACTGGACGTCATGTCTATGCATATGTGAGTATTATTCTTAGATAATTCAATACCCTCATATGTTGGATTTTGGGATAAGCATCTTTCCAGGCAATGCCACATTTTGAGTTCATATGTGGGACATTATTGCTTTGAATTGCAGGGGGATTTTGAAGAGGCTGATGAGCAATTCCGGTCAAGGCCAAGGGGCGGCCGTAAGAGGAAGTACCCCACTATAGAAATGCTCGTACGAAAAAGGGTGACTCCACCAGACCAATTGGGCCAGGAGTCTGAGTACTGCTCCTGGTTGCTCTCACAAGAAGCCGAAGACGAGAATTGAGCCATGCCCTTGAAGTAAGTGATTGGACACTACATATGCTTCCACTACCTACGCTAACCTACGTAGAAGTTTGGGTGTCATGAATCTGAACATTAGATATGGAAATTGAGTGATGCTGTGAATCTAAACAATAAATATGTATAGCATTTCTGTATTTTTTGAAGATAAGCATTTTTCTGTTTAGTTGAATGGTTTTTATTAATCCAATAGTTGAACCACGACCTCTATCTGAACTCCGAAGAACAAATTTGTGCGCTACTTGCCAAACCACCCATAACTTTGATGGGCTGGAGCCTGGAACAGTCATTTTGCATTGGCTCAAAATTGTGGAATGAGTGCTCTCTCTTCTTTTAGCTCTCAATTTTTGCCCACCACATGTATATGTGGAACAAATTTGTTCTGCTCGTTAATATATCGTTTTGGATTGTTTTGATAATTAAGAATGACTTTTTAAACTCATCCTTTTCATTAGAACTTTCAATTACTTTACGTAGAAAAAATAAATATATTAATTTTGGGTGGAATATTTGGTGTGTGGTATATAAATTCCCATAAATGGATGCATTTTTCATGAACTGGTACACACGTTTCAAAGAATTCAATGTAAACCCAAGAATGTTTGACATGGAAGGAATGTGACACATTGCAAATATCTGTGTCGGCTTCGGCACGTAACCATCGATTCCAGATTCGACCATATGATAAGATAATTGTTCTACTTTCGTTATTGGAGCCATCTAATTATTGGTTATGAAAATCAGGGTTTCTATTGCTGCATATACACTTTATATAAAAACGAGTAAAATCATAGGCCTTACAAAACTCATCTCAGATATTCCATTATCCTCCATTGGGATGGAAGAAAATAACTCGAGATTTAGTTAAAAGTTAGGAATTGAAGAGAAGAGAAATTGATATTTTCATTGTTTGGCAACTTAAACATGGAACTTATTAATTGAAGATCAAGATTCCTGAGTTTAATTTCCGGCAAAAGAGTCATTATTTTGCAAATTCTATTATTTCAAGTAGGAATTCGTTTTTACTATAATTTATGTCATTTGCAAAATTTGACACACATAAATCTAAACACTGAAATTATTAATTGACAAAAATTTAAATGATTGATATCTAAATTCCGTCATTTAATAATTCTTTGCAATTTTGAATTCCTTCATCCTTATGGTCAAGAAGAAATAAGAAAAAGAAAAGGAGGGGAAAACCAATATTATCTACAACGAGTCGCCAACGCCAAGTACTCTGTGCAAATAAAATTTCAAGTAATTTTTTAATCAATGACTTTATAAGATTTTGATGCAAACTCATTTGCCTTTCTGCATAAATATTTGTTTTTGAGAGGGTAGAAAGAAAGATGCTTCCTTTGAGCAGAAACAAGAGAAGAGAGACACCGTCGATGTTTTATATCAGTGTAAAACATTCAGCAAGTGCACATACATTAAAACTGTAATAGTAATACATAATTCATATATAATTTATAATCCAAATTAGAAAACTCAATTTTTGTAAGTTTAAGATATTGTTTAACACAGAAAATCAAAATGCATAAATTTGTTTGTTGTTAAGAGCCAACCGATGCTTTACACGAGTTATGTAACTCTTCGAACTCTGTAGACTAGACTGGTCTAAGGTTGAAAGAGTGATCACATCTAAAACAGAGGAGGGGGTCATTATCTGATCAATTTTTAAACAAATCCACTGTTAAAGAAGATAATAGAATAACTAAAGATTCCATAATCTACCCCACTTGGAAGGATTATGGTAATGGTTGTATGCAAATAACATAAACTTTGTAAAAATATATATACAAATTAAAAAGCCTTGAGGGAGAGAGGAAAAGGACTGGATATGGTCAGTGGGTAGCTGCATGAAGATGAGGTTTCCATGTGAGAGCTGAGGAGGGCTCATGATCATCTTTTTATATGTGGCTCATTTGTACACGTATAGATTCTGCTATTGGTTTTGCTCTTTTGGTTTTTTTTTTTTTAATATAATATTTTTTTTCTTGTACACCAGATGGTCCATCTGCTCTCTCCCTAAGTCAAAAGATTTGGCCTCCCCATGTGGCTAAGTGTAAGAGCTTTTTGTTGCCTTCTGATCACTTCGTATATATCTTAGCCATGAGCTCATATTGATGATATTTGGGTTGATCATGACTTCATATGTTCTTGTTCTAACTTCCTAGGGTGGTTCCCAACTTATCTGATAGCCTTTGGTTTTTTTTCTTCTTTCTTCTTTTTTTTGTCTGCAAAACTGGACCAGTCTTATGAATGCGTAGAATTGATTTTATTTTAGCCATGAGTATTCTGCGTTTCTTCGTTCAGAAAAAAAGAAAAGAAAAGAAAAGGAAAACATCTCAATGCTTGCTCAAGTGAAAAAGAACTTTGAGAGAAGCTCCAGTTAGTCTTTTGTTTCTCCAAAAATGTCAAGAAAGTGCTGGAAGCTGTTACCCTGCATCATCATTGAATTTGATTAATGATTAAAGACAAATGAAAATGGGACCAAGATACCAATCATTGTACTCAATTTGCCAAATGTTGCGAGTTAAAGTAGGATAGTCTTTATCCCAATAAATAGTGTGATGGTCTTTAAATAAAAAAACCATTTTTCAAGGTATCAAAAAAAGTTTTAATTTCATAAAACACTATCAACTTGGATATATATCCTTGTAGTTTATTATTATTATTTTCTAAAGTATATCCTTCTAGTTGTATTGTATACAAACATCTCTTCAATCTCTTGTTGTAGCCATATATATACCGTTTCTTCGTTCAGAAAAAAAGAAAAGAAAAGAAAAGGAAAACATCTCAATGCTTGCTCAAGTGAAAAAGAACTTTGAGAGAAGCTCCAGTTAGTCTTTTGTTTCTCCAAAAATGTCAAGAAAGTGCTGGAAGCTGTTACCCTGCATCATCATTGAATTTGATTAATGATTAAAGACAAATGAAAATGGGACCAAGATACCAATCATTGTACTCAATTTGCCAAATGTTGCGAGTTAAAGTAGGATAGTCTTTATCCCAATAAATAGTGTGATGGTCTTTAAATAAAAAAACCATTTTTCAAGGTATCAAAAAAAGTTTTAATTTCATAAAACAATATCAACTTGGATATATATCCTTGTAGTTTTTTATTATTATTTTCTAAAGTATATCCTTCCAGTTGTATTTTATACAAACATCTCTTCAATCTCTTGTTGTAGTCATATATATACATAAATTCTCTTATGTGGATATTCAGACGTTATTATCATGCGGACATTATGTATTTTGTACTACCCTCCCTGCTTTCTTGCATGTTTACAATAACATCCGCACGATATATATATAAATTAAAATGATCCAAAAAATCAAACCTTGTAATATTGTAAGATTGGGGTGGTACCTAACACCTTCCTCCTCAAGAAACCCATTTCCACAAGTTTCGTTTTCGTTAAATGACGGTGACCAATATTTCGGTTTTTTAAAGATAGTAGATGAATTCAACAAAGCAAGTCAGCTGGCTGCTTCAGATTCTGTATATTTAATTTCTTCTCTGAGAAAAAAAATAATAATAAAGTGAAAGGGTAAATTACATGTGTTTGGTACTTGTAGAGCATATTGTAACTCAAATTTTTGGTTTGATAAGGTCCAAAAATCGTAGCCTAAATGCAAATGAACGATCTATGAACGGCATGTCGTAGGGGTTAAGAAAAGTGGGATAATGTTGATGATTCAGTTGATGATTCATGAATTTCTTGTGTTGGTGGAAACACTGACTTGATCCCCCTGTGTACTGAAAGCAACCTTTAAACAAAGGCATATGGAAATCGAAAAGAAGAAAGTAGACAAAAAGAGGCAGCTAGCAAACAACTACCAGTCAACCAACAAAACTACCAGTCAGTTTGAAATGCTATTGCTAATACAAATCTTCCTTCTTCCATCCGCTTTTCCTGGTGGTCAAATGCCAATCAAGTGCTTCACCATTCCCTGGAAACAGCAAACCCAACAGGAAAGCTTTGTGTAAATGGTCTTTTGTTTTGTTTTCTCTCCCAGCTTCCTCATCTCATTGGTGCCTTTGCTTTCTTTTCACTTTCAAACTCATAACTCTTATCTCTTCCTGGCTTCCCCTGAAACTTGAGAAAGCTGCAGTGATTAAGCGATACGATCCATGGCGAGAACAGGCAATAAGAACATACAAGCCAAGCTGGTGGGTATGTCTTCCTTTATATTTTCTTTCATTCACTTTACTTGTGTGCATGAAATGGGATACTCTTAATTACTAGTTTCTTTTCTTGGAAATATGTTTGGTTTGTAATTCAGGGAAATAAATTGAGTTTTTTTCTTGGAGGATCACAGATCACTTGAAATATGCCTAGCCTAGATTTGAGGAGTAGAAGTTGATGTATTAAACTTCTTGTTTCTATTTGAATGCTTAGCTGATTGTAATTCACTTGATGAGCAGCATCTATGATGCTATGATTATATGTTTTTTAAAATTTATTTATCTCTCTGAATTCAGAATTTGTTTTATCCCCTTATAAGTAATTACCTTCTGAAAAAGTCTTGGTTCTTAGATTGTTTGGATTGTTACATTTTTTCCATTAAAATATTTTAGCATTGAAAACCAGCAAGAGGAGGCCATCTTGGTCAATTAATTGGCTTTATCATTGCTTTTTCCCAGGTACTTCTTGGGGACATGGGAACTGGGAAGACAAGCTTGGTATTGAGATTTGTGACAGGAAAATTTTTGGAGTACCAGGTTCACTTTGAATATATATATATATATATATATATATATAGAATCTTTCTCTGTATAAATTGTAGCATTATTAGTTCTTGGTCTCTAACATGAGTGTAAGCTGCAGGAATCAACAATTGGAGCAGCTTTCTTCACTCAGGTTCTGTCACTAAATGAAGCTACCATCAAATTTGATATATGGGACACTGCGGGTCAGGAACGGTACCATAGCCTGGCTCCTATGTACTACCGTGGTGCCGCTGCAGCTGTTGTGGTGTATGATATCACAAGCATGGTATGGTAACTAAACTAATATATCCAACAGGGTTTCGATCCTTACATTTGTTGCTAGCTTTTCACATGTTCATGTTTGTCACACACAGAATGCCTTGAAAGATGACTGCCAATGAACTTAAATGTTTTTCACATTTGTTGCTAGCTTTTCACATGCCTTCCAATGCTGCCATTCTAAGTTTATCTGTTGTGTGCATGAAGTTTTTCGGTTTTCATTCTTCCTGAAGCAGAGATACTTCATAATATGTCTGCTGTGCAACAGAAAGATTTCTCTTAGAATATGCCTGGTTCAATATGTGGTGTTTTGGCTGCAGGAATCATTTGTGAGAGCAAAAAAGTGGGTTCAAGAATTGCAAAGACAAGGTGCATGACAGTTTTTGTACTTTTTGAAAACTTTTGGAGTCTGATCAGTGTTTTCTGGTTCAAGTGAATTTCAATATTGTTTCAAGCTAAAGTAAATTTGTTCAAATCCTTATTTGATCTCAGCAAATCCAACTCTAATAATGTTCTTGGCCGGTAACAAGGCTGACTTGGAAGAGAAGAGAAAAGTGGGGTTTGAGGTATTCACTCTTCACCATCCCATGTTCCTTTTTGGTCATTTTTCATATTCATACAAGTACAATGAAAGGCACACCTGTTAGATTTATAACAGAATCTGAAACTAAATTTTTATTGATTCTTAGATTGTTTTGCAAATGACTACGTTTTTGATACTGCAGGAAGGTGAGCAATATGCCAAGGAAAATGGCTTGGTTTTTCTTGAAACATCTGCCAAAACTGCACAGAATGTCAATGAGCTCTTTTATGAAATAGGTACACCCTATTTCATATGTTATGCAAATTGTTTCAGTCCCGGATCTTCTTTACCATGCTTATGAAAGCAAGTCTTTTTGCAGGAAAAAAGTTGGCTAAAGCTAGCCCTTCTCGTCCAACTGGGATAAAATTGCATAGCAGATCACAGCAAAACAGCAGGAGAATGTTTTGTTGCTCTTGATGACGCCACGCCAGTATGCAACTTTCTTATGTGCATCAAATTTATCATTTCAATTCAAGTCTTCAATAGATTCTTTAATATGATTTTGTTTTTTTTTTTCCTTTTCCCAGAAGCAACAAACATATACTTGTATGATTACAGGTTCATCTGTGTTCAAGGACATCATGGTTCAAGAAGATGGAGAAACTAACTAATCGTGGCTCATGATCAAGGACATGGTTCATCTGCGAGCTCTGCGAATCGCGCGTTACAAATATTAATTTCCTTTAGTTATGTACATTATAAGAATTGTTTCATTATGTTCATTTGATGTTCCAAGAGTGATTGTGGAACATAATATGGAGAAGCAAAATGCAACGTGGCATGGCCAATAAAGCAATCTACTCTTGATTTCTGAAATGTGTGTGTGTGTGTGTTATGCAACAATAGACACCATAAATATATTGTCAATGGTGGTCCTAAATCCTCCATGGTAGCCTTGAAAGTCAGCTCTTTGAGGGCATATTGGCAGAGTTTGGGGTCTTTATTTTTAATGGCATTGAAAGCCAAAGCCAAAGCCGAAATTCAATATTGTATTAAATGCGGTGCAGTGTGCAGAAAATGAAGCTTCTTGCCTAATAGAGCTCTCCTCTCCTCCCTCATAGAAACCAAAGAGAAAGGTCTCGTCCTTATCAAAGTGGACAAAGACCTCAGCAAGGGCAGGTGACACACAAAGAGACAGTTTTTGTGTATTTTAAGCTTTCAATGCATAGTTATCTGAACTCGAGGTCCCTCAAAAACAGAGAGATTTCTTTTCCATGTTTTTTCCCTCTTGGTTTTTTTTTCTTTCTTCATTTTTTGGAAGTCCACCCTTGACAGTTCACGTGCCATTTCTCACCATCCCAAAACAAAAACAAAAACAAAGGTGAACATGTTTTCTTCTTGTACAAGCGACATTAGGGAGTGGGGAACCAAATTTAGGACTCAATTGTAAGACTAACTGCTCTTAAACACTTAACTACAAGTGTCTTGTAAATGTGAAATTATACAAACGACATTGAGGAGTCGGGAACCGAAAGACTAACTGCTCTTAAATACTTAAACTATAAGTGTCTTTTAAAGGTGAATATGTTAAGATAGAAAATGCGATAAAACTGCTTTCCCAAAAACTACTAAAAACCCAAGTGAAAACAAGAAAAGCAATTCTGTCTCTCTGCAGGTTCAGAGAGAGAGAGAGAGAGAAAGAGTTGGAAATTCATGTGGCATGGGCTGGCTTGGGTGGACGAGCCATGGCCACGCATGCAGTGAAAAAAGCTGATCTGGGTACACTACTCTGCCTCTTCCCAGCTAATTTTTACTATTCCCATTACAAATCACCAAACAGAAAAAAATAAAACCCACCCACCTCTTAAATACAATTAAAAAAGAAGATTAAAAACTAAAGCTCTAACTAAACTGTTTCTCCTGATTATGGCATGGAGAATTAACCATTAATCACCATGAAGGAGAAGTACAAGGAGAACCTGATGAAGAGGAAGAGAGGCCATTGTTAGTATTGGAATCACTACCTGAAGTGCCTAAGGACCTGGCATCTCTGAGAGGAACAGAGCAAGCCTCTGCGGGGAGCTTCTTCATTGGAGTTAGAGGAGGTGTGGTTGTTGGGCTTGAGGGACCAGAAGGGGTTGGTTGGGCAACCTCATCCTCTCCAGAGCTAGAAGAAGAACCCCCTCCCATTTCTAGTCTTGAAGGTGAAGTCTCTGGAGTTTCAAAGGGAGTGTTGTTTTCTCCTCCACTGTGCCTGGTGCTTGCTTCATCATTGTCATAAATGGGGTTAGAAATGTACACAAAATGCTCTGCACCACCACCAGCTTTCTCATTACAATGAGCACCAGGACTGCTATTACCAGCTTGAATTTTCTCTTCTTGGGTTGGCTGGGGTGAAGTCACAAAAGAAATTGATGGGGATGGGCTTGATATTATGACCCCAATATGACAGGGGGTTGTGTTTGGTAATATTTCTTGGTTTGGGACCGGGATGTCAAAAACCTGGTGAAGAAGGTGAGTATGGTGCTTCTTTGTTTCTGCATTGTCTTGTTTGCAAGGAACTGATGGGAAAAGGAAGCTTCTTGGAGCACGAAGAACCCCTAGAAAGCTGCTGAGAGGAGGGCCAGCTGAGTGATGTTGAGGCTGTGATGAGGGCTGCTGAGAAGAGGTTGTGGTGGCTGCAGAGTCGATGGCATCAGCGGTGGCGGTGGCGTTGAGGTTTGGGTTGGAGGTGTTGGTTTTGAGCTGACGCCGGCGAAGTAGGAGGGAACAGTAGAGCTCAGCTAGCAGCACCAAGATTAAGCCCAACACTATGGCAAGGCTCACCACCATTACCAGTGTGGCCCCCATTATCACCTTGGATGTGCCCTTCATCTCTCTCTGTTTTCTCTCTGTTTCTCACTCTGTTTCTCTTAGACTGGAGTGTGAGGCAGTGAAAGGGTCCTGTGTTATATTGGAGGGTGAGAAGCTTTTTTTGGCGGGAAACAGTACGTCCCCTTTGACAAGGAAAGGGCATGGGATGCGAATCTAGAAGGGGCAAAAGGCCTGGGGAATGTCAAGGCTTTTCCTTCTGACAGTCAAGGTCATAATAGTAATTTGGGTGGTACTACCACTAAGGTTAACACCATTATTACAATATCGGAACCCATTTGACAGTTACGTTCGAATCCCATGACAATCGGCAAACACTTGGTATAAACAACAAATTTACCTCTTTGTCCTGGAGTGCAGACGAAATTACCATTCTACAATCACTAAAAGAAAGAAAAATTCATTTATGACAATGGAGCTGTTATACATCATACAACAACAAAGCATTCTCAATCTCAAATTTCAAGTTCCTGTCAGATTCTAGTATCTCTATCAATTGAAGCAGCAGACACTGTTACAATGATGGTTCAGCCGACGATTTACAATGATGACTCAGCAGATTCAGTAAAGACTTGGGGCTTTTCAGAGTGAGGTAAAACACCAATCCTGGGGTGCCACAGTGCCACTCAACTATAGCAATCGATATTAGTCGTGTTAACTTTCTTCAAGACAACACAATAGCCACTCAGTGAAACACAAGCAACAAGATAACAATGGTTACCATCTACCTGATAAGGATTCAGATTTTGAATTCTGATTGCTTTACCCGCTACCTTCCTCTTAGTGCTTTAAATTGGGCAGCCAAATCCTCATAGTCTGGCAACTTGGGATGCACATGCCGAGCTGGGTTGGACCTATCTGGTTGAAAGGAAGCCGCCCGAGCATAAACTTTGGCTGCCTCTGATGGACCACTATGTTCATTCGGAAGGGAAATCGATCTTGCTGGGGTTGCCATTTCTGACTCATCTCTGCTTTCGTGCCTTGGGGATTCACCAACACCAGTGCCTGCATGACGTGGATGACGACTTCTTGACTTTCTTCTTGACATTTCTGGTTCAAAGTTGGATGGCTTTTTACTGTAATGAATCAGCAGTTCATCGATTCTCCTCTCTTCTTCATCTTTCTTACCGTGCTCATCATCAAATAACAGTTGCAGGCCTCGTCTTGTCTCATCCCTTCTCCTGCTTCTGGATTTTCTCATTGCTACTTCTGCATCTTCACTGTTTCCGGCATCATTGTGAGAGGAACGTGATCTTGAGTGTCTCCTCCTAGCTGATCTTGGTTTGCTAGATGCATCATCCCGATGAGTGTGATCCTTCTCAAGATCATGATTATTAACCTTTGCAGCAGCACGCCTCTCACCCTCATCATCAGATCCTGGTTGTGCTCCTCCCAGTATATTATCAACAAAGGCTATGTTATACGCTACAGGATCCTTAGTGATGCCATCATTGCCAGAACTACGATGTGAAGAACCTAAACTGGTTTCATGTTTTCTACCTTTTGCTTTGACATTAGGTTTCACATATGGAGGAGGGATGCCATAATTCTTCACTTTAGGTGTTTCTTCTTCTTTACTTGCTAATCTTGCATCATTGTGTTGGCCGCCATAATTGTCATCAGCAAATGAGCCTTTACCATTGCTTTTCACATGCGATCCAGCAACATTTGGCTTTACATGAGGTAAAGCTTCATGGCAGTCTCTCTTAGGAACATTGTTCTCCCTACCATGATGCCTTTCCTGTCCTTTTGCCTGAGATGAACTGCCCAATCCAACTGAATTTGGGGGAGCATCCTCCTTTCCATTCCATGCTTCATATTTGTGAGAAACAACTTCTTGCCTTTCCTGGAACAAAATTCCATGCCCATTTTTTTCCACAACCGTATCTTCCCTGCCACTGAGAGACTTGTATTCTTTTCCAACGAGTCTATGCCTCGTCTGATGATTGTGCTCATCCGTCTTCAATACAGTACCATCCTTGTCATTGTGTAATTTGTGGGCATCATTAAGATCAAGCCTCCTTTCTGTAGGCAAAATATTATGCTTATCTCCTTTTGGGACTGCAGATGCCCCATTAGACAATTTGCCTTTATTATCAGGAACATGGGAAGATCCGTAAGTTTTTGGCTTTTCCTGCAAGGTCCCAATTTTCAAGTGACTTCAAATTTTGAGAAAGCAATGCTTTTGACTAAGGATTTTTTATTCTATCTATTACAGATGTTAACACAGTAGGTGGACATACCTGTATAAATGCAGGAGGTTTAGACATCCTTTGTTCAAAGGCCTTGGAGTCCCACTTTATTGAGAATTCCAATGCTATGTCTTTCATTAACTGAATCTTCTTCTCCAATGTAGGAGGCTTTGAAGCTAAGTTCTCAACAAACTATCAATAAAAATTCAGTTGGTTAGTTTTAAAGCAGTTACGGATTCACACAGTTCTATTATGAGCAGGTCAATAAATAGTTACCTTTTGATTCACAAAATACTCCAGAGAATTCTCGTATCTCTCTTGAAATAGTTGCCTAAGGTCACGCAATTCTGGTAAATCAGAAAACCTTGCTGCAGCAGACATCAGTGATGATACAGGTTCCCGACATTCCTCAGGGCATTCGCTACAATGAAAATAATGCAGCAAGGAAACATTGTATTGAGTTTGATTTTATTGTTCTTAAACTAATGCAATTAAGGAAGGTTCAAGAATGGTAATATCATTCCTTTTAGCAGGAATCCAAACCATTTGTTTGGATAACTTTGTAATGTATAATATTAGAGGAACTACGTTAGATTAACAGACATAATGGAGAAAGGACATAGAATCAGCTACCAACTTCAATCATTCATGATGTGGTCAAATGCAGAATTTGGTGAGAGTTTGCAATCGAATTACAGTAGTCCACACATGGATAGTGTTGTAACAGATTTTTACTCAAATCAATATCTTCCCAACAGATATTCCCCAGCTAGAAGGATGCCAACCAAATCTACACCCATTTTTGCAGCTTCAAACACCATCAGCCATAAATTGTACACATGTGCATATCATATAATATGATAATTCACAGAGTTGAACATGACATGTATAGAAGAAGGTTATATAGTATAAGAGTGCCAAATCCAAAGATGAAAGCAAGAGAAGATACACAATGCTGCATCAGTAGGATTTGGCAAATTAAGTAAACTGGCGAGACTGATATCAAAAAGAGCATCATACAGTTGCATATGCTAAATAGACTAAGAAAATCAAATGCTTGATATTGGCAGCAAACAATCTCTAGATAAGCACAAGAAGGAAAGAACAAGGTATACCTTTGTTTCTGCATGACTGAAAGATGCTTCAGCACCAAATCACAGCATCGCTCCACGAAATCATAACACGACGAAAGTATCACCTCTGCTGTGAGTCCATCAGCCTGTATTTAACAAATATAACACTCTTCATTTAGGTGGACAAGATAGACAAAAACAAAACTAGTCCATCAGCCTGTATATCCAATTAATAAATAAACCTTGTGCATTTGATTTAATCAAAAGATTATATCCTCTCAAATAGCAAATGTCGCAAAAAAAAAACAAAACAAAACAAAAGTGGAATATTGTTTTTTCTCGGCGACCAAACAGATTATAGAAAATACGGAATTGCAACTAAAATCACTCAACAAGAAAGAAAGCATCAATGAATCAAAAGCCAAAATACAAATTGTAAAGACAGAGCAATCAATCTCACCCTTCCAAAAGCATTAATATCAAGGCCATTGGCGAGTAGATCAGCGATATCTTTCCTCAAAAACTTCTGCGTGGCGTTCCTCTTCCTCCGTATCACATCGATCCGAGTTTTCGTCAATTTAATCAACGATTTACTACCAAAACAAAAGACATGCAGAAAATACGAAACATATCATAAGCACACTAATATTTCAATTTATGTAGATACATAGATGCAGATGAAATTGTAAAAAGAGAGGGATCTGAGGGAAAACCATTTAGCGGCAAATCCACGGCCGAGCAGCCCGTCCAACATTTTTCAATCTCTTTCTTCAACTCGGTGAACACTGAGCAACTCAGACTGAAAGAGCGGGCATTAGCGAAGCTGGAGCTTGAACAAAAAGAAGAAGAAGAAGGAGGAGGAAGATGAAGAAGAAGAAGTCTCTTTCTCTCTTTGTGAAAGCCGCTTCCTTCAGTGGGTCTCGGACATTTTTCAAACTCACTTGGCCACTAAACTGATGGGACAGAGAAAACTTCTGTGACCATAAGGTCCTTGCTCTTTTACCTTTACGTAACGACGTTGACGCGGGTAACAACCGGTCATTTTAACGTTAGGGAGGGTATTTTGGGGAGATAGCGATGTTTTGGTGAGTGCGGCGGATGAGTCGGTGGCTAAAAGTGTGGTGGGGAGATCATGGGCGTTGGATTTGAATACTTTTGAGGTCTCGTTGTGGAGAGGTGGGGGGTGAGAAGTCATCAAGTCAAGGTGGGTAAAGACGAGTGTCACAGGAGTTGATAAAATCTGCTGAGCTGGACCCGGAGAGGGTGGTGACCATCAAGGCCTTTGGTTTCGGTCATATTATTATTTTTAATTATTATTAGTGTATTTGTTTATTTATTTTATTTTATATTGCTTTCATGGGACGACAATAAAAACCGTGTGAAATTATTGTTTTTGGTCTGACAGAAACAAAAATTGATAGGGGCCCAGAGCCGTTGATAACGGCCATACCAACCGTATATATAAGAATTTTGTCTGAAAATAGAAAAGAAAATTGTTCATTATTGGTGAGTGATCTTTTTCATCCTAAATTCCTACAATTTCTTTCCAAACGTCTCTCTTCCATTTTCCTCCCTTGAAAAGAATCATTTTCATTATTGTGATGTTATAGGTTGGATCATCTAATAATGAATGGATCTTATTCTTCGGGTGTACCTCTGATTTATTATGTTGTCAACGAATTTTCAGTATACACATGTTATAATAATAGTTGTGTCTTAAATTATCATTTAAAGATTATATCTATGAAAAATAGAAAGTGGTATCTGTTTGAGATTTTTTTTGAAATGGTGTATCCAATATTGAAATGGTTGTTATAACTTGGAAGATTATAATTAAGAGCAACCCACATGTTACTTCCATTAACAAATGTTAAAAATAAAAAGGGTCAAAACTATCACATACATCTTCATTTTCCTCATCACCAATCTAATTCTACCTACCTTCATCTAACTTTCCTGCAGCAGCGACCCAAATTAGCAAACCACTAATTAAAGAGCCCACCATTTTCCAATTTAATTGAGGTTTAGCACCACCCATTTTAAGATTTTTCCTTTCTGATGAATGAGATTTCAATGTCTGTTCGTGGCATGATTCTTTCTTGAATGATGAGGTCAAATTACAAAAATGCCATTTCCTAACTTGGGCCTTAGGCCCAAAAGCTAACAAAAGTTGAACCTGGGTCGGCCCACTTTAGCCCAGTCATCATTTTTACACCTGGCTGAATTGGAATTTGGCAGATAGATTTGTGACTAGTCTAACCAAAAGCTTGTTTCTTGCATTCAGTTGAAAGGATCTTCTTTGAAAGGTCACCAAAAACAGGTGGTGGGTCAAAGACTCAAATGACTTTTCATAGGAAAGATTGAATGTTTGAATTGATGACGCAACAATGAGATTTTTAGGGGCAGACGTGCAGAGAGAAAGGAAGATTGCAAGGGGTTAGGTTCCACTTTAAGTTAATTAGGGCATTTTTTTTCATATTTAATTAGGAGTAAATTGAGTTTTCATTGTAAGGATGATATGTCCAGTTTATATCATTTAGATTAAATTTTAATGAGGTGGTATGTGGAGAACAAAAATCAAGCAGATAATGACTGATAATATCAGAGATTCAGAGTAGAGGATTCAAATCCCTTTCTTAAACAATGAGGTTAAATTACAAAAATGCCATATCCTAACTTGGGCCACAGGCACAAAAGCTAACCACATATGAACCTGGGTCGGCCCAATTCAACCCAGTCAACCTTTTACACGTGGCTGAATTGGAATTTGGCAAGCCCATTAGATAGATTTGTGACTAGTCTAACCAAAAGATTGTCTCTTGCATTCAGTTGACTTACCCACTTTGAAAGGGCAGGTTGACCTTTGACCCACCCCTCTTTTTTGGTGACCTACTTCTTTCAAAACAAAAAAGCCTTGCTTCTTTCTTCTTCTTTTTTGGTCGAAAAAGCCCTATTTCCATTTTAACGGCATTGGCAATTCAACACGGACTCTGGTTATTTTGTTTAGTTTATACTGCTAGTGCCACAAAGTTACTACAAAAATTTGGGATTGTATAATGTTAAGTTTGTGTTAGTTGATGTAGATGTGGAGTAATTAAGTTCGAATCCCCTCCCTATAAGTTAGATTAATTTAGACTAATTCAAACTATCGTTTATATATAAAAAGAAAATAGTGTTACTGACTAATTCACAAGATGTCGAATGTGACAAGTTCTCTCCAAATCAGATCCCAACAACACACACCCAAAAAAAAAAACTGTGAAATATATCTCATTATGATCACAAATCACAGATTTTACAATTTAAACTCTCAATGGTGGGCCACCAAGAAATAATGGGTTTACAAAAATGCATAAGAAAGAAAGCCGGCTCTGTTATGGAAAATACTGAGTCTATTGTTGTATATATGCTTGACGGTTCCTACCTACCAAAAACATCTCAAGAAGTTGATGAGGAAATGGAACAAATAGTTTTCTCGATCGAGCAATTCATGTCGAACTAATCTTTCCAAGATGATATTCTGAGGCAGAAGCTCACTGTAGTAAAGCAAGGTTGAGACTGAGGCAGCTGGCTCTCCAATTAGAGATGTTAGTAGCCTCATCAGTGACCTAAACATCAATGGTGTAAGAGACTGCATCACAAAGAAACAAAAACACAAAGAAAAGAAAGAAAAAAAAGTTACAAATAGAAATCAATTTGAGAGCCCAAAGGAGTTTGCTTGATGATCAAATATACATACCATGGCTTTGGTGAGCAAGGCAAGAAGAGCAAGAAGGACTTGAAGTTTTAAAAATGAAATTCTGAGATGAAACAGAGGCGAGGTATTGAGATTGGGGTTGGGGTGACTGGTGATTTGGTGAGGATCTCTAGCTGCCAATCTCCAGCAAACATTCAAACCTACCCGTCCATATTCTGAAACTTTTACAAGAAAATATTGGCCAATAGGTGCATTCAATTAAGGTCGCGCGCTATTGGCCAAAAACCCTACTTTCTCTCTGTGTTTTTTCAATCAAAACAAAACCCAACTTTTCTTTTTCTGTTCATCTTTTTACAAAAAATCATCAGAGAATTGAGATTTCAACCAACTTCGAGCAGTTTTGTTTTCTTGAACTCAGCTAATTAAAGTGACACAGAAACTTGTACAACTTTGAAATCAATGGGAAATGTTTTTTTTCATCCCCATCTAATAATCTAAAATCCGAATGGGACCAACAACATGTACTTTCCAAAAAAATTCAGACTCTGATCTGACGCCAAGAATACGAGAAGGATTCTGTGTCATTGACCGTTTGGCAGCTTAGAAAATACCTTTACGTTGCGGTCTATAGGGGTAATATACGAGTATGTCTGCCAGTTCAATGTAATCTAAATCGGTTGTATACACAATGATTGACAATATGACTGATTACAAAGACGAGATTATATATTTTATACAAGTGATATTGGGAGAACGAAAATTCGACATATTGGAAATATATTGTTGGACATTTGAGTCTAAAACATCTATAAACCGGGAAATTCCTACCCGAAACTCCTCTTGGCAACATATTTTTCCCACCACTCTTATGGCAATGAGAACGTACAGTTTTTGTTTTATTTTATTTGGACTTACTGGGAAACTGAATGAGCATAATTCAACTAGAGGGGAACATCTAGATTGGGAAAGACGCGTCAAGATCATTGAAGGGATTGCACAAGGACTTCTCTATCTTCACAAGTATTCTAGACTGAGAATCATACACAGAGATCTGAAAGCTAGTAACATTTTGCTTGATGAAAAAATGAATCCGAAGATATCAGATTTTGGAATGGCCAGAATTTTCGGACAATACAAGAAGAGTTGTAGGAACATAGGAAGTACAGAAAAAATATTTTCACAGTGATGTTTTCCAAACAGCAGTGTAACATTTATATATGCACTTGCTTCTTTTTTTTTTTTTTTTTTCCCAAGTATGAATGCTCTCTAAGGTTTACAATTATGCAGCGTAATATGTCTCCAAAGTATGCCATGAAAGACATTTTCTCCAAGAAGTCCGATGTTTACAGCTTCGGAGTTTTACTGCTGGAGTTTTTGAGTGGCAAAAAGAACACCGTTTTCCTTTCATCTACTACTCTCAGCCTTATTGAACTTGTAAGTAACAAAGATAGACAGATCAAAACAGGCATTCAATTTCAATTTTCAACTAGAGCAGAAAGACTCATACACTGCATCAAAACTTAAATGATTTACAGGCCTGGGAATTGTGGAAACAAGGTGACAGTGTAGAGCTAAGGGACAACTCAATGGCCTCATGCCCAAAAGAAGAAGTTTCAAAATTTATTCATGTTGGCCTCCTGTGTGTGCAAGAGCATGCTGCAGATAGACCTACCATTTCAGAAGTCATATCCATGCTTGCGAGTGATATCATGTTTTTGCCTGATCCAAAACAACCTGCATATTATTTTTCGAGAAATGAAGTTTGGCCATCACCACCATATGGAAAGCTTCATATGGGTTCAGTAAATTGTGTACCCATAACTGTAATGGAAGCTAGATAAATAAAAGATACTAGTTTCATTTTTCATCAGATATTAGTAAGAATTGGGGTTACTACATTGATTTTTCTTTGCCCTTTATACAAGCGATATTGAGAGAGGGAGAATCGAACCTAGCACATCAAGTGCATGGGTAATACTCTTATCAATTGAGCTACAAGTCCCATGTAGGCGAACATCCTTTTGACAGTGGCGGTCCATGAAGGAAATTCAAATTACAGTTAGAAGTATGCCTACGAAATTAAGATGACTAATTAGTAGGGGCCCGGTTCATGACTTTAATGGCTATCACAAGAACCTTCCACTATGACTCGCATAATTTTTTCAGAGCCATCCTTGCAGTTTTTAAAGAACAAGTCAATAAAATACTGAGGTCAACGGTCCAAGAGTCACCAATTTTGGACACAAGTCTACCCCCACACGTATAACAACAGTGCAAGTAATTACTAATTTACTTGTATTTGTTAAATCAAGAAAAGTCGGGGGGAGAGAAGTCTTCCATAGAGGCTCATTTCAAGTTACAAACACTTCTGTGAGAGAACAGAGATCATTTACACAAAACATTTAGCAGATGGCTAAACTGAGAAGCCTTGTGCTTCTCTTTTTCTCATGTTTCTTCATGCGGTATATTTGTTCTTCTTATGCAGAAACAGTGATATATACCCTCAAGCAAGGCGAACAGCTCCGGGACCAGGACACCGATCATCTCGTCTCTCAACATGGCCACTTCAAGTTAGGCTTCTTCAGTCCTGGTGCTTCAAGTAACCTCGGCATTACCAGTAACCGTTTCTTGGGAATATGGTACAGCAAACTACCAGATCATCCAGATGCAGTGTGGGTGGCCAACCCAGAAACTCCGGTTGTCGATTCATCTGGAGTATTTACATTAGATAGTGATGGAAAATTGAAGATCATACATGGTGGAGGGCAGATTATTATATCAGATCCCAATCAAACAGTTTCTGGTAATGTGACTGCCTATTTGATGGATACTGGAAATTTTATCCTAAGAGAAGTAACATCAGATGGAATGCCTGCAAACATTCTATGGGAAAGTTTTGATTATCCATCCAACACATTGTTACCTGGAATGAAGTTAGGCATGAACCTTAAGACTGGACATAATCGAACACTTTCTTCATGGTTCAGTTATCAATCCCCGGTGTCTGGTGCGTTCAGGCTTGGCGTGGACCCCAGTCGCACCAACCAATTGATCATCTGGCGGCGAGAGGTTGTATACTGGACCAGCGGGATCTGGGAGAATGGAAGTTTTCCAAAGGCCCCTGAACTGACAACAAGGACTGATTTATTTGATTTCACTTTTGTATCAAATGAAGAAGAAAAGTACTTCACTTACTCTGTTAAAAACAACTCTACTCTTTCAAGATGGGAACTGAATACTTGGGGCCAACTCTTGCAGTCAATTTTGGCCCCAAACGGTACTACTTGGGAAACCACCGTTACAAGTCCATGCAAGTTCAACCCGTATTACCCAGATGCAGTGTGCATAGAGCAGAAGCCCACTGAATGCAGGAATGGATCTGAGCTACTTGTGCCAACAAGAGGCTACTTAAATGATGCTCAATTTACACATCAGGATAATAATACTAACTTAGATCTTAGCGACTGTCACGCTACTTGCTGGAGTGATTGCACCTGTATCGGCTACCAAAATATACATACCAATGGATCTGGATGCCTGTTTTTCAAAAAGGGAGCACATTTTGTCCAGAATGATTACTTTGGAGTCAATTATCTCATTATCATAGCGAATAACAGCAGAGGTATGTACGGCCTAAACCAATACTGAGTTTATCTTATGCATCTCCTGATTCTTACATCCTTTCTATATCTTTTGAGCTTTCTCAGAAGTTAGAAATATGCTTGAAACTGATAAATAAGAAAATTAAGTAATGGTGGGTTTGTGCTATTTGATACCATGATACAAAACACTGCAATGCAACGATTATGTCTGGCATTGTTTTGAATAAGAACAAACAGTTAGAATTAGCTACAGCTCTCAACCACTTAATACTTGAAACTAATTTTGTGGTTGGTGTAGATGGAACGCCTACCGAAAAAGGAAGTACACAGAAGAAATGGTGGATATGGTGTATCGTAGGTATTATACTTGCTATGGCAGTGCTACTTTTAGGCTATTGCTGCTACACAAGGAAAAGAAAACTTGCAGTCGTGCAACAAACTGGTAAGCTGAAACGATAAAAGTTTTTGTTTCTGTTAATTTATAAATTGCAAGTGCAAGTACATTATATACTATTGAAATTATCGGAATGCAGACAAGGTGGAAACAAGCCAAGAGCAAGGACTACTTGAGTTGGGATCTCAAATTAGAGGATTTCGTGACATATTCAAGCTCAAAACAGGCAAAGGGAGAGGGCAGGAGTTTAAGATGCTCAGCTTTTCTGAAATACTGGCTGCAACAGATGACTTCTCATTTGCCAGAAAGCTAGGAGAGGGTGGTTTTGGACCAGTCTACAAGGTAAAATTTAAGTTTATCTGGAAATTTAAAAAATTAAAAATAAAACAATGATTATCTGGGAAATTGATACCTGACACTGAAAAATGATGTAGGGTGTATTACCAGATGGGCAACAGGTGGCAGTAAAGAGACTTGCAAGACATTCAGGACAAGGAATAGAAGAATTCATGAATGAGATTACACTTATAGCTGAACTTCAACATAGTAATCTTGTTCGGCTTTTGGGTTGTTGCATTCAAGGAGAAGAGAAGATTCTGATATACGAATACCTGACAAATACAAGCTTAGATGCCTTCCTCTTTGGTTTGTCCATAATTCCCTTTCAAATCCATACACTCCCCTCTTCCCCCTGATCTTTAACCCTACAAATCTGCTTAATCTGGCATCTTATATTTGATTATTATGTTGACCACTACACACCACTTTAACTGCAGATTCCACTAGAGTGAATCTTTTAGATTGGCAGAGACGCATCAACATCATCGAAGGGATTGCACAAGGACTTCTTTATCTTCATAAGTATTCTAGAGTCAGAGTCATACACAGAGATCTGAAGACTAGCAACATTTTACTTGATGAAAACATGAACCCTAAGATATCAGATTTTGGAATGGCCAGAATTTTCGGACAGAATGAGTCCAGAGCAAATACGAATAGAGTTGTAGGAACATAGTAAGTACCAAAAAAGAAATCATAGTAATGTCTTCCAAACGACACTTTGACATTTATCTTTACTTTTGCAAAATATGAATGTTCCCTAACTTGTAATGATTTTATGCAGTGGCTATATGTCTCCAGAATATGCCATGAATGGCATTTTCTCTGAGAAGTCCGATGTATACAGCTTCGGAGTTGTACTGCTGGAGATTGTGAGCGGCCAAAAGAACACTGTTTTTGTTTCATCCACTGCTCTCAGCCTTATCGAACTAGTAAGTTATAAAGAAGAGCAAAATGGAATTTAATTTCCATTAGACAGAAAGATACCCTAATCCTAATGTGATTTAACACTCATGTGGTTCATCAAAACTCTAATGATTGCAGGCCTGGGACTTATGGAAACAAGGTGACAGCCTAGAGCTAAGGGACCCATCAATGGACTCGTGCCCAAAAGATGAAGTTTCAAAATTTATTCACGTTGGTCTCCTATGTGTGCAAGAGTATGCAGTAGATAGACCTACCATGTCAGAGGTAATATCCATGCTTACAAGCGAGATCATGTTTTTACCTGATCCAAAACAACCTGCATACAGTATTTCAAGAAGTGAAGTTGGGTCATCACAACCTCATGGAAGGTTGGATATGGGTTCATCAAATTGTGTATCTATAACTATGATGGAAGCTAGATAAAGATACTACTTTCACGTTCTATCAGATGGTATTCATTATTCAATAGGGATCCTACAAATGCTATGTGCATAGGGAGAATCCTGTTGAATCTAGGAAGAGTTTGGATACATTTTTTTCCACAAGAAACTATTTATTCATTTCTTTATTTTAGACTATCTAAATGGATGTAAATACGCAGAAACATAAATTTCTAATTGTAACACCAAGAAGTCGGTCTTGTGGAACTAGTATTTGTGTCAATGGAAATCGATGTGAGTTTTCGAGTAAAGGGTACACATTTCATCCAAAAACAATTAACATTCAATTTCAATATCAAATAACTCATTAAACATAGCATAATCCGTTGAACTCATACAGTGGGCCGGAGAGCACTTAGACCTACAGAAACACTACAAGTACAAGACCATCAATTGAATCGACCTTTAAAGTGAAGGTAAAACAAAAAGGGAGCAATCCAGATTTAACCAGAGTGCAGAGACGGATTAAATATTGTTCTTATCTGGGTCAATCTTCTCAGGAGATTCCTCCTCTTGCTCTTGCTCCTCTTCTTCTTCCTCCTTCTTCTCTTCCTCGTCTTCGTCTTCTTCGGGAGGGTCATATGGCATTGGAGGTGGCAAAGGTGTTTTCATAGGACTGAACTGCGGGAAGATGTCAGGTCTACGCCCTGGCTTAGGCCTCTCCCACTCCTACAACGCAATTACGCAAACCAAATACAAATTAGCACCAAAAATTTCCAGCCAATCCAAATTCCACAGACCACAGAAGTTGGATTTTTGTTTATTGGGTTTTGCACAGAAAGTGAGCAGGCAGAGGAAGGAGGAGCATACTTACAATTGGGAAATCGAGAGGGTTGCGGCGAGTGAGTTTCTCCTCATCTGGGGCCATACACACCACCTGGGTCCTCCGAAGCCGTCGAGAATCGAACCATGAAGCAGAGGATGAAGATGACGAGCTTGCTGAGGCTAAAGGAGATTGCTTTCTCCAACTCGACCAACCACTCCAAGAAGGAGGTACACTACCCAGCGTTGAGAGGCAGCTCGACGCCATATCACTTGTCTTCTTTCTTCAGCTGCTTCTTCGAGTTCGAGTTTGGGCTTCTCGTCTTTCAAGGTCTTGAGCTGCCGCTAAGCCTATAACGACTGACACTATATCGAGCAGGCCAGGCCAAGGCCAACCGCCTTACCCACAAGCTCGACGCCTCTGCCTCTCCCTCTACCTGTCTTCTATTTCTTTCTGTAAGCCCTCTCTCTACCCACAGTTCTTCCTTGATTTCCTCACCCTTTTTAGTCATTTACTTATTTATCGATTATTTGTGGTTATTTTTTAGACCGGCTAGAACAACTTAAGCCCAAACCCAACCCATTTAATTGACCTCAGTTCCATGGCACACAAAAAAGGCCCAAAATATTACTTTAGCAATTGGCCCATTAGAGTTGGGCCATTATATTTGGGCTTTCTTGGTTCAAGAAATATAATAATAATATATTACATTATGAAACCAACAAGATCTTTCATTTTGGCGGTACAATATTTTTAGGGTCAAACATCCATAGATAGAATAAAGAGCACAAAGTTCGTAAGGGAACCACAATCAAAGAGCTTAATCTGAATTGGGGTGTAATGACTTTCAGCTTCTTATTCTCCACTTTCCCATGCGCTTTCTTGCTAGCAGTGATTTAGACCTCGGAGGTATTCGCCTTTCCTCATCACTACTTTCACTATCCAACACAATTACTGCCTCCGACTCGGGTATTGTTGGTCCTTCTGATCCCTTTTGCTTAATCACTTTGGTAATGTCGCAATTGTAACCTTGTTTAGATAGCTGCTTCTCATCCCACCTCAAGTTTTGTTCTTGCTTCGGAACGGACTTGGATGGATATGAAGAGACACTCTTCTGGGACTGTGGAAGCATGTTTCTACTATTCTTCTCTTCCGATTGATCCATCCCACATTTTGTATAACTCGCATTTATACCCCCATTCTTTGATACTGCATCAGAATTCTCAGTCACCGGTGGCGCCACATTCTCCTTGTCAACCTTTCCATGTGACTCTGATGAGCCTCTAAACCCCAGCGAAAGCTTCTTGCCAGCTAAACAAAGCTTCTTGCAACTTGTACCAATGGAGCCATTTCCAATTCCATCAACCAAGTCTTTATGTGGTTGCAATTTGGTGACACTGCCAAGAGCTGGCACCATCGGCAAGGGCTCAGACAAAGCATTGCAATGGGACTGAGAGGGCGACAGTTGAGGGATAACGATGTTTTCGTCAATCATTTTGGATGTGTTCAAAGAACCCAATGACAGATTGGTGCCAAACTTACGCACCCTCTTTGATCTCATGCCTACGTTGTCATCTGCCAATTTACTTTCTTGACTCTGATGAAGCCCTTGCTTGTGACTGTTTCCAGATTGTGGCACCAATGAACCTGAAGAGGGCACAGGAAGGCTTTGTGGTTTGAGTGATGATGAACAATGATTATTTGGCACCACATTCTCCATATCATTATCACTTTTCTTCTGGAATTGGCCGAGGGATTCTAATGATAACTTCCTTCTGCTCCCGCATAGCTTCTTCTCCTGACTTTGATTGCATTTATCAAGGGTATCTTTCATTGCCTTTTCTGTTCCTTCTTCTTCTATCTGGTTTCCAAAATCAGAGAGAAAGAGCTGGTCCTTAGGGACTTGATTCCCTTCCCCATTAGCATCCCTTTTCTTGGTTTGGCCTGAAGCCTCCAATGACAACTTCCTGCTACCCCCAATTACCTTCTTATCACATACAACAAACTCATCTGCTTCATGTTTTGGCTCATGCTTTGTTGTTTCAACCTCCAGCTGCACCTGGGGAGATACAAGAACCAGGGAAAGAAAAAAAAATTAACAATTTTGAATAGCTTGTATCCGAGAAAAGTAAAGCTTCACAACCAAATAAATCTAAGATAAAGTGACAGTACTGTGATTGGATTTGCATTGCTGTGAAATTGAGTGTCACAAACACTCCCAGTAGCATATTTCTGAGTCATAGATCGAGCTTTCTGGTCAAAAGCTTGTCTGTTGTATTTAAACTCCCTACTCTGCGCATCCAAACATAGAAAAATTGAACTTGTTAAGCAGTAATTGGTATCCCCAAATCCCAACCATCTACTGAATATGAGCATATAATATATATATATATATATACAATTCATCACATGAACACTCACCGCTTCACACATCAGGCCATCATCAGGATTGGGCTCACTCAATAACAATCCAATGCTTGTAAGCACGGTTGAAATGTTCAATGACGGTTGCCACGCCCCCTGCACAGATATAAATTAACCTAACCCTCACTATAAATTGATCGATGAACAAAACAGAAAACTTTCACTTCACAACCTAAAACCAGACTATCCTCGGTGACAGTATACATTAACACTTTTTCTTTTTTAGAAATAGCGATGTTCTAAACTAGTATATGCGAGGAGGAGGTGTTCCAACCTCAAGTGTAAAGGGGCGGTTATAATGCCCTTGGCTAACTCGCTTAACCCACATTTGTTATTAACACTTTTTTCGGAGACATCGAAAAATTCACTCACCTTCGGAGGAAGATTGAGAATGTCGAGGCAAATTCGGCCTCCGTTGTCGATATTCGGGTGGTAAATCGGCGTAGCAAAGGTCACGCTTGGAGGCTGAAACGGGTACCTGAAAATTGTAAAATTTAAAAAATCTATAACCCCAAAAAAAAATTCAGAAAATTCTCAACTAGGCATCAAAATTTCCACCAACCTCTCGGGTAATTGAATCTTAATGTTGAATAGACCTTCGGCGTACACAGTTCCTTCTGGGCCTTTAATTTCTGAAACAAAAGCAAAAACTTTCGTTAATATCAACTTCTTCTTCTTCTTTTTTCTCGGTAACCAAACGCAGTGTTAGATAAATCTGAAAAGGGGGGTGAATTGGGAAGCTTACGGGCGTCGATGGTTGTTAGGGATGAAGAGGAAGAGAGGAGAGGGAAAGAAGCACCCGGAGGAGGGTCGGTGAGGAGGAGCTTGAGCTCCTTCTGCAATCGGAGGTTGAGCCTCGCGGCTTGAGCCATTTCGCGTCTCTGCTTTTGCTCGCTTGTCTCTCCAGTCTAGCTTCTCTGCGAATTTGGAACTGTGAAAATGGAAGGCTTGTTAAAAAAGCGCGGGCGCCGTGGGATTCGGAATTGGAAATTTGGGAAGGAGAGATTGATCTTGGCCGTTCATATTTCATTTTTTAGATGTGTGGATAGGGACGGTTATGATCCAATCACGTCGTGTGTGAGCCGATTAAAAAACAGAGGTCCGAATGGAACCCGATCTTTGACAAAATTCTCCATGAATTTTGCTCCACATATGATGGAACTTCATCTCATTGCCCGTGATAGGGTCATGACTAACGTTCACCCAAGATTGACACAACGCAATATCTTCCTGAGTTGCCCACGAGCCTCCGGTTTCAACAGAGGATGCCATTTGTTTTTTTGTTTTTTTTTTATACAAATGGAAAGTAGTAGAAAAATGTGAGTGGAGAGTAAAAAATATTGGAAGGAGAAGAGTTTGTATGGATAATTGGGGTGGAAGGTGAAAATTTTGAGTGGAGAGTAAAAAAAATTGGAGGGAGAAGAGTTTGTATGGAGAATTGGTGTGGAAAGTGAATAATGTGAGTGGAGAGAAAAAATTATTGGATGGAGAAGAAATTGTATGAAGATTTGGTGTGGAAAGTGAAAAAAATGGATAGGTATTTATAGGGAAAAAATACAGACTTTTTTGGTATTTTTTAAAAAAAAATTCAGGTTTTTTTCGATTTTTTTTGCAATTTTTTAAGCCCAAAAAACGAGGATCGTCGGATTTCTGGAAAAAAACCCATCGGAGCGCCCCAGGTTGCGACACGTGGCAGATGCGCTGAAGTCAAATTTTTTTTACCGTTGGCGCGTGTAACTCACGCGCCAACGGTAAAAAAAATTTGAATTAGCACGAGCTGACGTCAGCGTGACGTCAGCCCTGATGTCATAGCCCTCGGGCTGAAGCCCAGGCGAAACTTGCCCTTGGGCTTGCCCGGGCTGGTGGGACCCACGCCAAACTGGGCTGCAGGCTGCTGCGCTGGAGGGCTCTCGGGCTGTTGAGGGGGGCCTTTTACCCGGGTTTGAGGGTGCGGTGGAGTTGCTCTAATGTTTGCACACAAATTCTTTATATTAAATAACTCATTCTTTTGTCTTGCAAATCAAAAACATCCACCTAGCAAGGACTAAAAATCCACACAACTTAGAGATGTCAAAATTAATTGTCAATCAAACAATATAGATAATACATATGCAATAACTAAAAGAAAATAGATAATATATGTTCTTTAAATTTTGCGCAACTTCGATGATTTAACTCGAACCAGTTTTAATTCAATCAAAATTTAAACTTATAGGACAACTTGTGAAGCCGCTCTAATTAGTGAAACTCGAATTAAACGTTATCAAACAATACATATTAGGTTCATGTATGATGTATAATGTATATTCGAAAATTGATACTTCATCTCAATTCACAATCCAATCACCTAACCCATGACAACTTACACTTATAACTTTGTTAAAGCTTGAGTTGAGTTTATTCAAACATGTTCAAGGTTGGCCTCACAACCTACAATACTTGCACTTTTAATTTAAAGATTACGCGTAAGATGTTTTAAAATAAGATGATGATGAATGAAGTATGTAAATTAATACATTATCCTTCTATTGATGATTTTTTTTTTTTAATATAATTTTATTTGAGGGACACTCTTTAAGGCCCACTATGAATTTTATTTCAACGATCCAACCTGTTTATTTTTCAAGTCTTCATTTATCGATCATCCTTGTAAAGAAATTAGGCAACTCGGAAATTGTTAAGACATTTAGTTGTGCCCAACAAAATCGACGAATAAGATGCTTTAAGAAAACACAAAAATAACAATACTTTAATTGAGTGGTCAAACATATTCATATTCAAGTGATTTTGTGCATAGATGATTTTTGAATGAATACCTAGAAAATAGATTTGTCTTTAAGCTCTTCATCCATTCATCCAAATTAGGCCCTAACATGCATGGATTGCATCATTTACTATCCAAAGCTATCATTATTACCTAAAGCTCAATGAACTGAAAGATAAACACAAAAAGGATTAAAAGCACAAGTTTAACTCAAAAACATAACCAAATCATAAGCTAGAAGGGTACAAAATGATATACAATTATGAACCGATCAGTTTGGATCATTGAAATACAATATATGGTGAACCCTACAAGAGTGTCTCTCAAATAAAAGCTTTTATACACTAGATAATGATTATATAACATCGAGGGACATACCTAAAAACAGCAATTAACTATTGATTTTTTATTTCCTTATATGAAAGTTTAAACATTACATCTATAGCCTAATCATGCTTTTTTGTTTTGACTTAAGCTAAGATACATAATTCTCTATTTGCATTTTGAAATCCTAAATTGTGTTCAACATGTGATTTTGTGGACCCTATATATGATCATTAAGTGTTGAATAAGCTAAAGGGAGTACAAATACAACTATTCATATACACATTTAATTTGAACCCTTGAACCAAATGAAGATTCCAAATGGAATTTTGAAATCAATTTTAAACTTTTACCGACAAAATACCAATTCAAATTCAACTTTTCCCTCCTACTGATACCATTCATCATATTTTTCCCATATATTACAACAAATGTGGACCTCCCAAAACGATCCATTTTAATAAGTGAACCGTGACTCCTGGGCTTTGTTTCGACAATGGGCTACACCATCCGACGTCCAATTTTCCAGACGGAGCCCAATCCATAATCTAACGGTGAATCGTCGACGGTGCATAGATAATCATAGACCCGCGATGTAGCGAATCGGACAATGCACTCAACGACGTGAAGGCCACCTTACCCGCTCGAGGCAATTGACGGTTTGAATAAGCGACACGTGTCCCCGCCATTCCATCATCTTGGTTCGTTCGTCGTCCCCCCATAGCGCACCTCGAATCAGCTGCCCCACCCCACCCTCTCTTTTTCAAAGTTTCAAAATCTCTCTCTATCTCTCTCTCTCGCACGCTCTGTTTGTTTGTTTAACGCGAAAACTGGAAAAGAAAAAGTTCGAGAAAAAGAGAAAAACATCTCCCAACCACCATCACTACTGCAACAGCAGCTTCTCTCAGAAGCTTTCTCTCACTGGTACATAAAGCGTATTGGAGCTTTGTACGGCCAGCGGAGCCGATAGAGAGAGAGAGAGTTGGAGACGAAGATGAATGTGGTGGGGAGACCGATGGCGCGATCTAATTCGGCGATGCACCACCAGCGTCAGTACTCGGACAACTTCATGGACGCCTCCTCCAAGTGGCTCCAGTCCTCCAGTCTCTCACAGGTCCTCATCTTTGATTACATTTTGCAAATTTGCCCCTCGTTGAGCTCACAATTACTTAACCAGTCCTTCCTTCGTATGAAAAGCTCACATTCTCTGAGATTTTGGTTGCAGGACTTTGAGTTGTACGGCTCGAAAACGAGCAGGTATAATCAGAGAAGTGTTAGTGAGCGATCACCGGACGCTTCGATTGCATCGCGATCATCGACCACGAGAAGGAACGGTGATGATCGAGTTTCGCCCAGTGAGCTCAGCCCCGGCTTGCTTGATCTGCATTCCTTTGACACCGAGTTATTGCCTGAGGTTTGTCCCGTTACTTTTAAAAGTTGTACTCTTTTTTTTTTGTTGATCAGAAATTTCGCTAAATTCCATGTTTATCTCTTTTACATTGATTTAGAGACTGAAATGTGAGTTTAAGTTTACTTGTTCATAAATGCCCTGCTATTTTCCTTTTTTTTTTTAAAGCTTAAAACTCACATTTCTCTGCCTTGATCCAATGTAATACTTTTTTTTTAATTTTTAAAAAAAGTTGTTGATTGATGTTTGGCATTGGTAGATGCCCGTTTCAGGCCAATCTAATGGGCACCCGCTTCATCATCCTGGTCGTGGTAAAAGTCTTGATGACTCTGAGCCATTTCTCTCCACCAACAAGCTTACAAGCAGATCACGGGGTTTGCCTGAGAATAATCTTCTCAAGAGTTTTTCATCGGATAAAGAAAGGGCCAATAGTGTTGCTAAGATCAAAGTTGTGGTATGTCCATTTAAAAGTTGTTTCTCTTTCTCTGTATTATCTCATGCAGTGCAGGGAATGGCTGCTCTTGATTTCACAAAATATTGTATTCCAGAATCAACATGACTATCTGTTCTGTTTTCTCTTTTTGCAGTGGAAATGTTGATGATAATTTTTTTATTTTTTTATTTTTTATGCAGGTACGCAAGAGACCACTAAATAAAAAGGAAATTTCAAAGAAAGAGGAAGACATTATTACAATAGAACCAGGTTCTAATGCTCTCACAGTTCATGAAACAAAACTTAAGGTGAGCGCCTGGTGAGCCAATTCCTTAACAGCAATTGTCAAGAGTTCAACTTCCAATGTTTTATGTTTTCATGCTTGCATGCATTCATGTGTCTTTGGGTGTGACTGAGCAAGTGAATATCTCCCAGAAAAATCTCTTTAACATTCATGTGTTTGTGTTTGTGTGTGTGTGACCGAGCAATTTCCAATTCTTTGACAGCTTAATGTGCTCAGAAAACTCCTCTTTTCTATGTATGGAGCTGTGTATTTACTTTTTAGAAGCATCTAATTCTAAGTCACCATCCTCTGCAGGTTGACTTGACAGAATATGTCGAGAAACATGAATTTGTTTTTGATGCTGTGCTGAATGAAGATGTTTCAAATGATGAGGTGAGTTTATCAGACTCTTGCTTCATTTTACTGTTTTGTTACAGATAATTTTACATTATCTTTAATTTTGTTACTTTAGGTGTACTTTGAGACTGTGGAGCCCATAGTTCCACTGATTTTCCAACGAACAAAAGCAACTTGCTTTGCATATGGGCAGACAGGCAAGTATTATAACCTTTATGAAAACCTAGTACTTCTCCATTATACTTAAAATTTTGCCATCACCTTTCTCAACATCCACGATTCTTTAAACTGTTGGCTCGTGTATGTAAGTTATGTTATCTTGTTGGAGTTTTTCAACTGTTCTTTTAAGTTCTAATTGGTTTAATTGAGAGAATATGTCTTTTTTCCTCCCTGGAAATGCATTCCAAATATTTATGTTTTCTGTTTCTCACTTCTTATTCTGTTATATATGTACCTGTAAACTGATGTTAATCTTATTTAGCTGTTCAGGTAGTGGGAAGACTTACACTATGCAACCACTACCCCTTAAAGCATCCCAAGATATTCTAAGATTAATGCTCGATACTTACCGAAACCAAGGTTTTCAGTTATTTGTTAGTTTCTTCGAGATATATGGAGGGAAACTGTTTGATCTCCTAAATGATCGAAAGTAAGTTATTTTAGCCTGTAGGCCAGTGAAGATTTTCATTCAGACTCATTATCCTCAAAGAGTTCCACTTTTGCAGAAAGCTTTGCATGAGGGAGGATGGTAAGCAGCAAGTGTGCATCGTGGGTTTGCAAGAGTACAGGGTGTCAAATGTGGAGACAGTCAAGGAGTTCATTGAGAAAGGAAATGCCACAAGAAGTACTGGTACAACTGGTGCAAATGAGGAATCTTCCCGATCACATGCTATACTTCAGCTCTGTATCAAGAGATCAGCTGATGGAACTGAATCAAAGCCTGCCCGACTTGTAGGCAAGCTATCTTTCATAGACCTTGCTGGAAGTGAGCGTGGTGCAGATACAACAGATAATGATAAACAGACAAGGTGGGAATTTGTTGTTTGGAATTATGAGCAATTAGCATGATACTTATTCAGAAAATAGTATCACCCTTGGCATAGCTAGGGTTGATGAATCAATTGGTTCCCTTAGGAGATCTTCACTGCTTGGTTGGCTTAACCTTATTCCTTTTTTATTTATATTGATTGTCCATACAGACTATTGTTAAAGGACCTTTGAGTTGCAAGAGATGATAGTTTACTTTCTTCTTGCAGAATGGAAGGTGCTGAAATTAATAAAAGCTTACTTGCATTAAAAGAATGCATTAGAGCTCTTGACAGTGACCAAGGCCACATTCCTTTCAGAGGGAGTAAGTTGACTGAAGTTCTTAGGGATTCATTTGTTGGTGATTCGCGCACCGTTATGATATCATGCATTTCACCAAGCTCAGGATCGTGTGAACACACTCTCAACACTCTGAGATATGCTGATAGGTATTTAGTATTGTACAAAATAAGTGGAGAAGTGAATTTTATCATTGTTTATACATTTCTCATGAATTTCTTTCTTTCCAGGGTGAAGAGTTTATCAAAAGGGAGCGGCTCCAGAAGGCATCAATCGTCTTCATTGTCATACCTTAGAGACTCAACCACAATGCCCTTGTCTTCATCTACATCAACTGACACAACCTTTGAAGATGACATGAATTATGTTCCTAGTGAAAAGAGCAGCTTTGGTTGGTCCAAACAGATAGAGAGAGAACCCTCCCCACAATTTAATGTGGATCGTGTACCTAGTGGGAGGGTAGAAGGAAGTTTGGCTGCATCTGTATATTCAGATTACTACAAGGATCAGATAGGTGGTCAAAATCTCATAGGCACAGATGATCTTGACTACCCTGAGCAGGCTTATGAACAAGAGAAACCATCGCGAGGGAATAGTAAGATGGCAGAGACCTACCAGCGATCATCGCTGGAGGAAAAGCGAAAGATTGGCAGTCAGGTGAAATGGAGGGATATGCCTGATTTTGGGGCTATCAACTCAAATTCTGATGATGATCTTAATGCCGTCTTGCAGGTGAATACACTCTACATTTTTCCATCTTGATTTTTAATATGAGTCATTCAAATTCTAATTGCTAAATGATATATGATATTCATCATACTCTCATTTGGTTGCTTTTAGGAAGAGGAAGACCTTGTGACTGCTCACCGAAGACAAGTAGAGCAGACCATAGACATTGTTAGGGAGGTCAGAAACAATCTCTTCTGAGCGCATTGTAGTTTTATTTTGTGCTATGCTTGGACGTAGCTTAACTGTGTTTACTTATGCAGGAGATGAATCTTCTGGCCGAAGCTGACCAACCAGGCAATCGACTCGATGATTATATCTGTAAATTGAATGCCATACTCTCTGAGAAGGCTGCAGGGATTCTTCAACTGCAGACTCAGTTGGCTGAGTTCCAGAGGCATCTGAATGAGCATAGTGTTTTAGTATCTACTTCAAGCAATTGATATAATTTGGGAGAGAGAACTAATCAGAGCAGTTGGCATGTGGCTTTCCAGGAAGTTGATGTGATGATTCATTCTCTTCCTTGATAGAGGTTTGGCCCTTGTTTATTTATTTGTCTGTTATGCCTATCTATCTAAGCTTGTTGGCTCTTCATAAAAGTTCTGTGGCAATGTGCTTATAGAGTAAGCTTGTTTGAGTTGCTAGGGTTTCTATAATACATGAAAACCACCTACCTCAAACTGCTTGTTTGGGGGTAGATGGTTTGATCTTGTTTCTTTTTCTGTCAACATTATATCAAGTCGTCTTGATTCTTGAAATTATGACCTATGAGAGGAATGAGAAAGATACATGCAAGCATATGCATGTTTTGTAAAGCTCTGTGACTGTTTATTTATTTGGCTTTTGGTCTTTAAGCTTTTAATGGATGACCTCCATTCCATATCAGCTAGCTATTGGTCAATCCGTATTTGTAATTTGCTTTTACTATGTTGAAAAATGTCTCAAATTCAAATTTCTCAGGTTTGATTTAGTTACAGTTTTTTGAATGTCATTCAATCATTCATATGTATCTGAACCTTTTACCACAATAGAGTGTCTTCTTGTTTCAAATTACATCTGGTATCTTCCTCAAAGTCGGCTTAAGACCCAAAAGACTGCTATTCCTTGACCAGCGAGACATTGCAGTCTGTGTGATAAAATCTTGTCTTACCTGAAGTCACTATCATTTCTTTTTGGGTTTCTCAAAGTCTCTTGGATCCTTTTGTACCCTTCCGTAATCTTCTTTTCCAGATTTTGTGGCTCTTCCTTGTCCGCTTTTTGTGATTGGTTTCAATTTCATAAAAGCTAAACCTCATTAGTCACAAACTTGAAAACACCTACTAACCCATCAATTGGTGCCGACGGGTTTAGCCCAATGAAAAATGGTTTTCGCTCGCAGACTAGTAGTTTCAGGTTTGAATCCCATGTGTGTGTAAGAAAATCATCTCTTTTTTGTAATTTGGACTATCGCTTGTATTAAAATAAAATAAAAACCCCACCAATTGATGTTTTATAATGATTACCAACTATAGCATATGAATTTTAATTAAAAATACATATACATTTGGCTGTCAATTAACCACCGCAGATTGCGTCCTCAAAACGGGAATTATGAACTCAGTTGTTCATTGGAAAATAGTTAAACAAAATTATTTCTATGGCGGTGGTTGTTTTCATTATAAATCAATCACATCCATGAATGTGTCCTTTTTTCAAAAGGGTAACGCTTTCGTAATAAATCAGTCCCATCGGAGGGTTTGTTTTGGAGTTGTTTATCAAACTCTTGTAACTTTTTTCTCTTCTTTCGGACTCTTTAACCTTCATTTGATTGGACAGAGAGACCTAGTCGTCTACAATTTGCATAACTGATGTGAAAAATGATTCGATACTAAATGTTATTACATATTTAACGTAAATATATATATATATATTTTTTATGGAAAAAAATCTTTGGAGTAAGGGAATTCGAAATCTAATTACTTATTAATTGTTAACCATTTTAAGTAAGATAACACTGAAAAAGATCATTGCCGTATAAACACCCATCTCATGCATACACTAAAGCATGGCACCAAGTAAATATGGGTCTGCCAACGAGTCCTTAGCTTAGTGGTAAGAGTCTTTGTTTGCATATCAGTGATCTTATATTCGAATCTCAATAATACCTACACCCTCCAAACGTTGATAAAAAAAATAAAGAAGAGGTAAATATGGGCCTATTTTCTATTTTGTTCATGTCATGTGGATTGTGGGTTAAGTACATAATTTGTTGATGGAATATGTAATTGGTCAAATTAGTGACCTATTTCTAATTTGGGCAAGCAAAGGATCTTCTATGCTTAAAGAGGAAAAGATAATTTTTTTGTGCGTAATTTTTTTATTTGAGAACTTATATATATATAGCAGCCAATGCCATTTGTCCATTTTCTATTAGAACCCCGAATATCCTCATCCTCGCCATGTTTTATGGGTTTGAGCTATATGCCATAGGTATGAATCTATAGTCTCATATGAGCTATATGCACTCATTTTTCTAATTAATTTTTCTTTTCTTTTCCTTAAGATCAATAATACACAATTAACAAAAAATTATGTATGCCACCAAAGATTTCTGGAAATCTTATAATTGTAATAAGTCACCATGATTATTTAATTATAAGGTACCAAATATTTGTTTGACTTACCTTACATGCCCGACAATCTCTTCTCAATTAAAAATCAACTCCCATTTTCATGGAAAATATAAAATAAAAATAATGTTTCCTATTAACTTCAAATAATTATGTTAAATAAATAATGACAGACTGCTTCTAAATTATAATTTTAATATTAGTTAGAGATGTTATTTAACAAAACTATCTCTATCCCCACTGGATACCCGTAAGCTTAGTAGTGAGTAAGCATATAAATTAATTTATACTAATTGACCATTACTATAAAGAATAGGGAAAATCAATATTAATTAACTTATAAAAATAAAAAATGTATGGCATAAAATGAACCGACAAGGTGTAATAAGAGAGTAAGAAAGAGACAAGCATGGATTTGGAGGAAATAAATATGCTCCCCCTGGCCCTAACACCATTCCAAAAGAGCCAAAAACATATTTACAAGAGCTTTAGGCCTTAGAGCCATGGACGTGGCCAAGTAGGAAGTCCACACGTACGCTACCGCTTTATGCGCCAACGCACGAGCAAGCAGCCTATGAGCCCAAAAGCAAAAGCAAAAAGCAAAATCGGATTCCTAGCGACCGAATCTTATAAGCCCACTCATTTTTTTCTTTTTCTTTTTTTAATTTCTTTCTCTCTCTCGCTCTCTCCATTTTACACCCTCCCATTGGTTACGTTTCATCTAATTTATTCATTTAATAAATCTTGGAGAAATCTCCCAAACCCTAGACCCAAGCGCGTGTGTTGTTTGGTGAATGCAGCTTCAACCCCCACAAGCGCCCTACATGTTTGGCATCCAACCATGCATAATGCTTCTTCACTTGCATTGCATGAGTAGTTTCTTCGTATGCATATATAATTGAACATTTCATTTTGACTTTATATACATCATTATCACTATTAGGTTGTAGACAAAAACTTAAGCACCACACATTAGTTTCTCTTTTTCGGCTAAGCATCCCTTTTCATTGGATGCCTTGTTGCTATCGAAGCTAACTAATACCTATATTTTAGTTTTCCCCATTTTGAAATTTTGATGATGAGCAAAACTTCACGTGTGCATTTGACCCACTGACATTAGATGAGTAAAACTTGTACTCCTTCAACATTACTAACCTTTTAAATGAAACTAATGGACCTTCTATCTTTGATTTTCAGCAAGCATTTTTAGGAACTCACAATTCTATTTAGTTCGATTTCGGAAAACTAGCTTGTCGCGGATTAGTGCGTTCTACGCCACTGGCGTCCTAAAATCAAAGGCGCAAGTTGATCTCTCTAGTTGAGGCTACATTCATTTTGACACGTGGGAAGTCCTCACTCTCCTAGTGGCTCGGCTTGGTCTTCCTCCCCCCATACAAGTGCCGATGAGAATGCCTTTTTTCTCCAAACCACATGTCAGTCGCAAAAATAGACAAATCACATTATCTTTCATTTGTATATACGAACTTTCAAATCCACTAGCTGCCCGAGTTCATAGTTTATTCATGAGAGAAGAAATGGAGAACCAATTGTCAGCACTTTCACACATCATAGGCTAATAGAGCTAAGATCTTGCACTTTCACACACTGTGACTAATTAAATTAAACCCTCTAATTATCATACGAGAGTGTGCTAATCCAATCTAATGTCGACTAATACCCACCCTGTCGTCTAGGACTCACTACAGTTGTCAGCTACCCCGGGGACCACGTCACTAATTAAACAAACAATACTTGTACTGAATCTGAATCCCACGCCCCCAAAACGCGCGTTGAAGCATCTCTTTCCCCTGGAGTTTGATAAATATCTAACGATGACGTGTGATAAAAGCGGAGCCCAGTGGGTCCCATAATACTCGCCAATGAATATCAGAAACGTATGGTAATGTGCCACGTTAGCCAGTGTCACTGTGCGCGCATCCGTTATATATTACGGTGGTACTTCAACATTCTAAAAGAAGAAAAAAGAAAAGGCGATTCCGATAAGGCTCTGAAAACACACACGAGACAGAGAGAGTTGCAGAGAGTGAGAGTGTGTGTGTGAGAAAGAGAAAGAGAAAGAGAAAGAGAAGGAGAAAGCAAAGGAAAAGGGGAAAAAGACAGACTGTATGGGATGATGATGGAGGAGAACAATAACGTCATCGCGCCGTTCGTTATGAAGACTTACCAGATGGTCAACGATCCGACGACGGACAAGTTAATCACTTGGGGCCGAGCCAACAACAGCTTCATCGTCGTCGACCCGTTAGACTTCTCTCAGAGGCTCTTACCCGCTTACTTCAAGCACAACAATTTCTCCAGCTTCGTCCGCCAGCTTAACACATATGTGGGCATATAACACATATAATTGTACACTGATTTGATTAATTATCGGTGAAAATGAAAACCCATTTCTCAAATTTGATTATATGTGCAGGGATTTCGAAAGGTCGATCCAGATAGGTGGGAATTTGCGAACGAGTGGTTTCTGCGGGGCCAAACGCATTTGCTGAGGAACGTGGTGAGGAGAAAGCACATGGGTAAGAATTCGTATTCGAATTCGAATTCGAGCACGTGCTTATTACAGGGGAAGCACGAGGAGCTTGACGACGAAGAGATATTGATGGAGATTGCGAGGTTGAAGCAGGAGCAGAAGGCGTTGGAAGAAGAAATGGAGAACATGAACAAGAGATTGGAGGCAACTGAGAGACGACCCCAGCAAATGATGGCTTTTCTGCACAAAGTCGCGGAGGACCCTGAGATTTTGCCACGTATTATGCTCGAGAAGGATCGTACGGTCAGAGCGCAGTTGGGGGAGAAAAAGCGGCGGGTTATGATGATAACCTCAACGTCGTCCTCGTCGTCGGGCATGGGGGCCACCAACTCCGTCAAGACCGAGGATGAGGATGACGGAACCGTAGGGGTAATTTCGTCATCTCCCGAACCGGGTTTTGAGATGGAGAGTTTTTATTCCACGTCTCCAGAGACGTCGACGGCGCGAGAGTGGGGGAGGCAGAGGCGGGTCGTGGATCGGGTTCGGGCTGTGCAAGACCCGTATAATATGAACCCGACGGTGTCGGGACATGGGATCGGGAATAGTAGTAATTCCGGGTACGGGTATGGGAATAGTGCGGAAGTGGGTTATCTCACAGAGGAACCTATCCCTGCACCACCGCCTTATCCATTCTCGTTGTTAGAGGGTGGCTTTTAGTTTTTAGTTATGATTTTGGTACTTTCACAAGATTTATCTTGGCTTTTGGTATTAGTTCCTTTTTATTTGTCCTTTATTTTAAAAAAAAAATAGTTATTATGTATAACAAAAGAAAATAATTCAATTATGAGTTAACAATATTGTTTACGGTTCCCACCACAAAGGTGGTGGATTCCCCTTCCCCCTATGGCATCTAGGTTCGAAATTCCAAGTGGTTTTTTTCCTCCAATGTAACCAAAAATAATAATAATAATAATAATAAATGTTTATATGCAAATAATATATACATGTAGACATTATGTCCATTTAGATTTTGAAATAAATGTATTGGGAATTAAATTCGCATGTCTAATTCCGGGATAGTAGAATGGAATATGTTTATTCCCATGTTTGAGAACGTTGGAAAATAAGGGCAAAGAAATGTCCTTTTCTCTCATGAATATATGAAATTCGCCCATCCATAGGAGGAATAGTAGTAATTCCGGGTACGGGTATGGGAATAGTGCGGAAGTGGGTTATCTCACAGAGGAACCTATCCCTGCACCACCGCCTTATCCATTCTCGTTGTTAGAGGGTGGCTTTTAGTTTTTAGTTATGATTTTGGTACTTTCACAAGATTTATCTTGGCTTTTGGTATTAGTTCCTTTTTATTTGTCCTTTATTTTAAAAAAAAAATAGTTATTATGTATAACAAAAGAAAATAATTCAATTATGAGTTAACAATATTGTTTACGGTTCCCACCACAAAGGTGGTGGATTCCCCTTCCCCCTATGGCATCTAGGTTCGAAATTCCAAGTGGTTTTTTTCCTCCAATGTAACCAAAAATAATAATAATAATAAATGTTTATATGCAAATAATATATACATGTAGACATTTTGTCCATTTAGATTTTGAAATAAATGTATTGGGAATTAAATTCGCATGTCTAATTCCGGGATAGTAGAATGGAATATGTTTATTGTCATGTTTGAGAACGTTGGAAAATAAGGGCAAAGAAATGTTGTTTCTCTCATGAATGTATGAAATTCGCCCATCCATAGGAAGTTCATACCCATATGTTAGATATTACTAAATTCACTTACCAAACACGATAATGCAATTTCATACCAAATTTCAAGCTTCTAAACCTTGAATTAAGAGAGTCCTTACAATATGTTATACTAAATATGATACATATTAGAGTATTCACAATGGTTGTTCAATAGTTCAATAAATTTATCTTTTTTGGCATTTATTGAATTGAACTGCAATTTTACTTGCAATGGTACACTTCAATAGCTTCAAATCAATAGTTATATCTACTTACACATTTTTTTTACATACTCAAATAAAATAAAAGGGATAAATTTAATAACACTAAAAAGTTTACCATTGCAATATTCTCACATAGATATTTAAAGAGAAATCAATTTTGAATATATTTGAAGAAAATAAATTGATGTATTTTTTCTATTGCAATAAACTATTGAACAACCATTGCGGATGCTCTTAACAACATAATACATTAATTGCAATACTTTTTTTCCAATAGAGAATTCATCACATGGCACTCTCTATTGCAATGAATTAAATTCCACCATTGCAAGTGAGATTTTATTACTTCAGTTTAATTTCATGCAATAAAATTGCATTGATCCTAACCATCGCATAGCATTACTCTTCAGCCAAGTATCGTTGACTATTGGGTAATAAATTCAGCAATAAGCTAAGAACACATTAAAGTTAGACAGAGACACATGAATAAGATGATTCAAACATGAAAAGTAGAAGCAGTTCCTCAAGATTAGTTAGCTTCTCCTGAGGAAAATATGGTGTTTGACTCTCTTTTATTTACTGAGGCAGCAAAAAGCGCTTCTTTCAAATAGACATCGTTTTGATTGCAAGCACGGGCTGTACTGAGTTTGGCCTGGTGGTGAGCATGCCGACTATTCTATAATCTATTTCCCACTCCCCAATTGCCAAGTCGGCTGATTTAAATTCCACTGTTTGCAGCCCTGCTGGCACCGGCGAACTACAATTGTATCCAAGAGGAAATGCTAAGAACATTCTGTCTACAAGTGGAGAAAAACTTATCTATATTGAGATACCGTTGTGGCGCTATTCCAAGTCAATCATCTATTACCACATGTTTTAACTTTTGGACATAACAATGCATGATAGGCTTGAAATACCATTACGGTGGTATCCCGTTATATGTAAGTTCTTCTCAATTTTTTTACATACTCAAATAAAATAAAAGGGATAAATTTAATAACACTAAAAAGTTTACCATTGCAATATTCTCACATAGATATTTAAAGAGAAATCAATTTTGAATATATTTGAAGAAAATAAATTGATGTATTTTTTCTATTGCAATAAACTATTGAACAACCATTGCGGATGCTCTTAACAACATAATACATTAATTGCAATACTTTTTTTCCAATAGAGAATTCATCACATGGCACTCTCTATATGAATTAAATCCCACCATTGCAAGTGAGATTTTATTACTTCAGTTTAATTTCATGCAATAAAATTGCATTGATCCTAACCATCGCATAGCATTACTCTTCAGCCAAGTATCGTTGACTATTGGGTAATAAATTCAGCAATAAGCTAAGAACACATTAAAGTTAGACAGAGACACATGAATAAGATGATTCAAACATGAAAAGTAGAAGCAGTTCCTCAAGATTAGTTAGCTTCTCCTGAGGAAAATATGGTGTTTGACTCTCTTTTATTTACTGAGGCAGCAAAAAGCGCTTCTTTCAAATAGACATCGTTTTGATTGCAAGCACGGGCTGTACTGAGTTTGGCCTGGTGGTGAGCATGCCGACTATTCTATAATCTATTTCCCACTCCCCAATTGCCAAGTCGGCTGATTTAAATTCCACTGTTTGCAGCCCTGCTGGCACCGGCGAACTACAATTGTATCCAAGAGGAAATGCTAAGAACATTCTGTCTACAAGTGGAGAAAAACTTATCTATATTGAGATACCGTTGTGGCGCTATTCCAAGTCAATCACCTATTACCACATGTTTTAACTTTTGAACATAACAATGCATGATAGGCTTGAAATACCATTACGGTGGTATCCCGTTATTATATATGTAAGTTCTTCTCAAGAAAGCGAGCAAATTGAACGACTTCCACCCACTAATGTGCTATGAACTCCACATGCATTTACGATTGGTAACTGCCAATGGCGTGGAAAGAATATGCTATGATAAGGTTCAACTTTAGAATATTATTGTAAGCGAATATACTATAATTTTGGCGGACAAACGTACGGGAGGCTATACCTATAGGGCAAGGAAAAGAGGGTGACACCTGTCCATTACCAAACCGATGAAAGGCATTGTTGTCTTGTCTCTCAGGATGGGGAAAAAAGGGCCATGTATTTAGGTTAATTTGTCCACCTCTAAGCCATTTTTAATTAAAACGTGGCTTAGAGAAACGAGAAAAGCAGCAAAAGTTTAAGAAAAAAGAGCGATGTGACATTTTGGGCTAATTATGGACCCCAGCCCTAGTATGGAGCTCAATCCCATTAAAGGATGACCCTTCGGACGCAAGAGGGGCTCAGTAAAATTACAGAGAGGCACACAAGACGTGCCCATCATTAATAAGGTAGGCCATCACCCTCTCTGTAAGCATGCATACCCTACCAAATATGTCACATTTGCACGCTTGCTGTGCCCTCACTCTCAGTGGATCGTAATAAGAGAGTGCCAAAAATACACAGGCGCAGCGCATGTGAAGGAAGGACCCTAAATTATCAAGTAATTAAAATTAGTTTAAGGTCAAACACGATAGCCAACAAAAATACACAGGCGCAGCGCATGTGAAGGAAGGACCCTAAATTATCAAGTAATTAAGATTAGTTTAAGGTCAAACACGATAGCCAATGATTAGCCAGGATTCTTGTACATGCCGGTGACTCGTGTTTAAATACGCTTCCAATTCATATTCAAATTGGGTCAGGCTCCGATGCTGACGAAGGATTTACGCAAGAGGGTTTACATTATGGGGCCCAGCCAAGCCCAAACCGTGATTGGGCTTTCTGAGACTCGTGTCATGCGCTGGGAGAAACTAAACTCATGATGAAGTGGGCCACCCGACTATGTTTACAATATAGGAAAAATGGTTGTGGGTCCCAGTCTCCTTCAACCAAGTCCCTGCCTGCCTTTCATCTTTCTTCTTTCCCCTACTTTTTTTGGGTGGGGACCAGTCCCTCGACTCGTGAAACCACGTGGGGACAGCGAAAGTGGAAAGGACACGTGTTGGCTTCCCAAATGCATCAACTTTTGATCATCCTTCTCCTAAAGCGTTCACATGAGATGAGACAGCGGTGAGGCCAAATATGGTGCTGCTCTGGCACACACTATCATGGTGGACGTTGAACCCATGACCATGTAGGTCCACCACGTGTGGTATCTCAGTGAGTTCACCAACTATATAGTCTATTGTATGTATGGGTATATTTTTAACTCAGAATAAATAAATAAATTATACACAGCTTGATCATGGTATCTTGTTTCTAAATAAATTTTTTTCATGTTGCTCGAGTTATTAAGAGTATTTATCCATATGAGGTCGTGTGTTTGAATTTTCCGTCTTTCAATATCACTTATATTGACTCATGGCGAAAGAATATGCTATGATAAGGTTCAACTTTAGAATATTATTGTAAGCGAATATACTATAATTTTGGCGGACAAACGTACGGGAGGCTATACCTATAGGGCAAGGAAAAGAGGGTGACACCTGTCCATTACCAAACCGATGAAAGGCATTGTTGTCTTGTCTCTCAGGATGGGGAAAAAAGGGCCATGTATTTAGGTTAATTTGTCCACCTCTAAACCATTTTTAATTAAAACGTGGCTTAGAGAAACGAGAAAAGCAGCAAAAGTTTAAGAAAAAAGAGCGATGTGGCATTTTGGGCTAATTATGCATGTGATTATAAAATGCGAAAAGAGTTAGTAGGTAAAGAAGAAGAATTAAAAAATGACCTGGAAAACGAACAGTGTTGTCTATTCTTTTGGTTTCTTCTGATCGATTGCCAATCGTACATGTAGAGTAAGATGTTCAATATTTGATGCTGAATTTGAGTCTTCTTTTAAGATCGTATCACTAGACTAATAGTTAATTGTGGGTTTTATGTTTTTAGTGGGCTTTATGTTTTTGGTGGACTTTATGCAGGGAAACTAAAATGAGGAGGTTCTTAATAGCCGTCCGATCCAGTGTAAAGTTATTATTGGACTGTTGGATTAAACCCCCTCAGTGTAACTCCTCGTGTGTATATGTAGTAGGCTTTCTGACTGTAATAAGTTTTATTGAAAATTGTTTCTGGAAATATAAAAAGGTACCGCAATGTAATTTGCATTTGATAGCCACCAGATAAAAGATATGGACATGGACCTTAATTATTCTCATAACTTAGCTATATGTGAGCTTCAATTCAAGTAAAGTAGTGGTTTTGTGGCCCACTCCATATATATATAATGTTGCTAGCTTTTGCATTGCTTTCTCATGTTATTAGGCCCATAATCCAACCAATAACCGCATTTCAGTTATTTGGACCGTATACCAGTCCATGATGCTACAGAGCAACATGATGGAATCTATATCAGTATCAAATTTGTTTTGTTTTGTTTATAAATTTCCTCTCATCTTAGATTAGGTCAAGACTGGTCTCATCAGGAAGGCTCTTTTGTTCGTTTTTATATATAGAAAGAGAGTGGAAAGACAATTAAGCAAATGAACAGGTGACTTGTGCTAAACAAAAACCATATGAAGACATGAATGATCATGAACTATGGCAGTCATTGGAGGGCATCTAGTTAGCCTTTTAATTAATACATGTTGCTAGAATTATATATCCAATTAGCAGTGTCTTTTGAGGGAATCGTATCCGCGTGAACGAAAAGAACTGCGGTTTTTTTTATAGATTAATTTGGTAATTAACAGCAGCGCCTAGTCTATTTGGCAGATAGCTAGGACTGCAGAATCTTCTAAATATATAAAGTTTTCTATATACGGACTTTGGTTGTGGTTCATCTAGTTAGCCTTTTAATTAATACATGTTGCTAGAATTATATATCCAATTAGCAGTGTCTTTTGAGGGAATCGTATCCGCATGGAGGAAAATGAATCACCATGTTAGAGAGATAAAAGCATTCACCACCACAAGCATGATCATTGAAAAGTCTAGTATTTGCATGCTAAGTATGTATTATGCATAAAATATTCGACCTCTAATAATTTATCTGCCTTTTGAGCTGAATCAAAAGTTAATTAAGTGCTTGTTTTAGTTTAAGTTGTTGGGATTAATAACACACGTATTTAAAATCCAAAATCATTAGTCCCATTTGCAGACACATCGTAGTGATTCTGCAGTTTTTGCGCGTCTGAATTAATAATTAAATTGATCAAATATGAAGAAACACGTATGTCTCTCTCTTAAACACTCAAACATTACTGATGAGTATGAAGCATGACTAGTCCAGCAATATCTATTCTCCACATATTGTCATATTACAATTTGGAGACCTCAAATGATTAACAAAGTTAAGTTTAATTAAATAAATGTACGATAGTAACGGGATGTTGTAGCGGTATGCGTCTTCATACGCTAAGTATATATACTTATATATATATATATATATGTGTGGAATTAAATGCCCAATCTCGTTCTGGAAATATTATTATTCTCTTGTAATCAGCACCCAGGTGCCATGCACTCATCAGATGCTTAACTTTCTGATATATTCTTACAATCGGGGCGAGTATAATATATGAAACAGACAAGCAAGAAACCAATTAAAGGAAAAAAAAAAGAGAATGGTATTGATCCTTCCCTCCAAGAAATAAGATTATCTTATAAACAAGTAAACTGGCCCTTGCAAATTGCAAACTTTCATTAACCTACTTTGCTTATATATAATATTGCATGAAATTCCTATTGATCTTTATTTAAGACCCCACTTACAATACTCTCATTGTTAACTAACTCGTAAAGGCTATAGCTAGAGAATTAATTAATTAAATAAATTATAAATTATCATGAGTGCCGCGCAGGATTAAATAAAGAGAATTAATTAATTAATGTGTTTTTACAGTAATCTTTTTTATACTAGTCTCAAAATCTTACCTAAAAAGAGAATGCTTTTCACTCTTCAGGTAGGTGTTGAAACTTTTCATTTGAGTATGAAAAGAGATCACTAGCTAGTTCATAATTAAGAAACAAGCTTCTGGTAAAGTTGTTTTATAATTAAGAAACATGCACTAAAATCTTAATGGGGAATAAGAGAGCAAAACATGATTCTAACAAACCCAATAATACCTCAGGCATTAATTAATGTGTTTTTACAGTAATCTTTTTTATACTAGTCTCAAAATCTTACCTAAAAAGAGAATGCTTTTCACTCTTCAGGAAGGTGTTGAAACTTTTCATTTGAGTATGAAAAGAGATCACTAGCTAGTTTATAATTAAGAAACAAGCTTCTGGTAAAGTTGTTTTATAATTAAGAAACATGCACTAAAATCTGAATGGGGAATAAGAGAGCAAAACATGATTCTAACAAACCCAATAATACCTAAGGCATATGAGATTAGTCAAATCTAGTGGTGCCTTTTTTGTATAAACTAATGAAGGATTTTTAAAGTTGACTTTCGTAAGTGAGTGTACCTAATCTAGCAAATTAGCTAGGATTACCGTTCCATTAACATAAAAACTCACTAAGACTTCAAATAAAAAATTTGATAAAACAGTCATTAGGGAATTTGCTAACAGAATATCCTTAAAGCATCCACAATGGGGGGTGTATTTTCGGGGGTGTAAAGCCACTTTTACATTCCCTTTACACCTTCGGGGGTTGTAAATGTGGTTTTTGCTCCAATGAGGAAAATGTAAATCTAAAGATGTATAATTGATTTTGCTCACTTTTGTCCACTCTAGTGGTGCCTTTTTTGTATAAACTAATGAAGGATTTTTAAAGTTGACTTTCGTAAGTGAGTGTACCTAATCTAGCAAATTAGCTAGGATTACCGTTCAATTAACATAAAAACTCACTAAGATTTCAAATAAAAAATTTGATAAAAAAGTCATTAGGGAATTTGCTAATAGAATATCCTTAAAGCATCCACAATGGGGGGTGTATTTTTGGGGGTATAAAGCCACTTTAACATTTCCTTTACACCTCCGGGGTTGTAAATGTGGTTTTTGCTCCAATGGAGAAGATGTAAATCTAAAGATGTATAATTGATTTTGCTCACTTTTGTCCATATTTTCTCACTTTTTCTTATGTAGGCCCCACTTACAGGAGATGTAAAAAAGGATGTACATGTGCATCTCACGGTTGTGATGCAAATTTATAATTGTTTACACCTCCCCATTGCAGGTGATTCCGATCACAAATGGTGTATATTTAACATACACCTCATTATACAACCCCTCACTGGAGATGCTCTTACAAGTACAACTTAAGAGTTGATACCAATATACCACTATGATACCTCCTTAATTTATTTTGGTAACACTCATGCTTAATTTACTTATTAGAAATGAGTCTTTTCACTTCATGGGTTACGTACAATGGGATCATTGATTTTCAGGCATATAGATTCTCGATTCGTCTCCTAAAATCTGTCAGATACCAATCATGATGATGGCCACAAATGATGGCCTGAAATATTTATTCTTGTAGATGCTATAGTACATGCTAGCTGCTTGAGTGGTAATAACAATGAGAAATTGACAATTCGATGTCCTTTGGTATTTATAAGTTGACCCGGTAACATTGCCTAGCTCCTTGACACATCCAATCACATACACAATAGCCTCACCTTGGAAATTAATTCCAATCCAAGAAAAGAGAGAGAGAAAAAAAAAAGAGTGGGCAATTGTAAGCGAGTAATCAAATTCAAGGAAAGAATCTGGGAGGAGGGAGATATACTCTTGGTTATATGTTTGGTTTTAGGTCTCTATTCATAGAAAACAAACAAGAAGATGGAAAAGAGATTCTCCAAAATCATGGGGCATTTGAATTGTGTATACTTGGATGGCATTTCGGCTTTCTGCCTCCAAATTAGGGCAACATATAGTGGCCCATTGCAATCATGACAGGGCAATTGTAACTTCAAACTTGAAATGGTCTAGTTTGATTCTCACTTAGCATCCCACACATTTCTCCAACCAAAAGTTTGGAGAAATTGTAATGTCTATTTCCCCTTTTTCTTTTGTTAAGGTAATAAGCTGAAGAATCATTAGATTCAACTCCTGATAAAATAGGTAATTTATCAAATTAAGACCTATATTTTTCATTAAGACTGCCTAAATTTATTTACTTCAAATGATAGGGGCACACCATTATATGCATAGGGGTATTTTTTTTTCTCCTTCAAGCCTTGGACGCAAACATTATTCCAATCATACCCCCCACATCATAGGAAGTTGACATGTGGCTATGGGAGGATACACCCTACATCACCACGTACGTACTACTCACTTTGCTAAGGCTGGGAAACACCCAACGCATTTATATACCACATGATATGGCATGTCCATATCATATGCCACATCAATTAAACAAATGAAGTGTATTTTAATAAATAAAATTAGAAAAACAAAAACTAGTATTTTACACGATGTAGTATGTACACATCATCTGCCACATCACGTGGTATAAAAATGTGGTAAGACTAGTATTATTCCTATAATTAATTTGGATCCACCTCTAGTTTCTCTAGTTGTAGGTCAAACAAGGAGTTTGTAGCTCAAGCGATTAAGAGCAGTTATTCTTAATACGAGGTTCTATGTTCTATTCCCCCTTCCCCCAATATCGCTTGTAAAAAAAAAAAAATTGGTCTAGAGTATTAGTGATGATTACAAGTAAAACAAAAAAACATGGATGTATAAGCAATACATGTTTATATATTCCTTGAAATCCAACATTATTTTTGTGATGATGATGTATTTGGCGGTAGATGTGGGGCTGGTTAATTTCTCAACTTTCTCGACCATTTTTCCGCAGTTATTTTTGTATTTTCCTCTGATTCTCTATCACCAGCCATCTTAATCTCTAAGCTCTCTTTGGTATATAAGATGGTCAAAAAGAGCATCGCGTTTCACGAATGGTTCCAAATTCCAATACCTAAGAAAGCGTTATGATCGGACGGTTAGGAACTATAGTCTCCATGGAAATATCAGTTGGGCCAATATTTGCTCAAAGAGAGATTCTTCATCCACCAAGTGTCTTGTGGGGCCCTTCAAACCTTGCAGCTCCTATAGTCGCAACCACTAAAAGAGTAAAATTTCACTTGCAACTTGCAATATTGTGATTTAGTTCATTACAATAGATGCAATTACAATTAAAAAAAAATAGAAAAAAAATACAGCAATTAATGCGTTATGTTCTTAAGAGCATCCACAATGGTTCTTTAATAGTTTAATGCAATAGAAAAAATATATTAATTCAATTACTTTTTTCAAATATATTCAAAATTGGTCTCTCTTTAAAGATCTCTTTGAGAATATTGTAGTGGTACAATTTTTAGTGTTATTAAATTTATCCCTTTTATTTTATTTGAGTATGTAAAACTGCAGCTATTGAACTGTACCATTACAAGTAAAACTGCAGTTCAATTCAATAGATGCCAAAAAATATCAATTTATTAAATTATTAAATTGAATTATTGAACAACCATTGTCGATGCTTAGCACCCCCAAAATATCAATTTCAAAATAAAAGTTACATGTATATATTGGTTGACCATGTGATGTTCATGTCATCAATCAGCACCGTCCACTATGTCCTTTGATTGAATCAGTAAGTACTGTGTCATCATATCAATAACATCCTAGCTAGCTAGAGTAGATACTTGTCCTTGTAACTAGAATGTTTGCTCTCTCTCTCTCTCTCTCTCTCTCTCTCTCTCTCTTTTTGTGATGAAGTGGGTGAAGAGGCTGAAGGTTGTTGTTGGTTAGTTATTACTAAATAGATATCATATGTCCCACTTGAATTACAAATTTACCACTGAGCCTACTATATGCCTACCATATATGTGTATATATATTGACTCCAATTCAATCCCATTGTGAATACCTCTTTCCCCTATTTGTCCTCCCACTCACTCTGCCCTTGTTTAGCAAAAGTGTTGTCTCTAACTTCTTAACTCTCCATCTCTTTGCCTCTCCCTCCTTTTGAACAAAAACAAAACCACCAAACCCTCATTGCACATATTGGACGAGACCCATCTCTTTGTACTTGCCAATATTCTCTTCAGCCTAATCTCATTGATCATTGGTCACCCAAATTAATCAGCTTTTTCTTCTTTAATTACTAGTACTATTACTTCAAGGTGTGAAGTACAATTAGTACTTTATCAACTTTTAAGCACTAAATATATTGCTGATTTTATGGACTATTTGAAAGAATTGGAAGGCAAAAGTCGTCATGATCATTTTGAAGCAAAGATCGCCGCTAAAACTACAACAAGGCGTATATTTGTTCCTGGGCCGGTCATAGTTGGAGCTGGCCCTTCTGGTTTAGCTGCTGCTGCTTGTCTCAAAGAAAAAGGTATTCCCAGCTTGATCCTTGAAAGGGCTAACTGCATAGCTTCGTTATGGCAGCTTAAGACCTACGACCGCCTCCGCCTTCATCTCCCCAAGCAGTTCTGTGAGCTCATACTCATGCCCTTCCCTTCAGATTTTCCCACTTACCCAACCAAACAGCAGTTTCTGGCTTACCTAAGTGCTTATGCTGAACACTTTGATTTGAAGCCTGTTTTCAATATGACAGTGGTGAGTGCAAGGTTTGATAGCAGACGTGGGCTTTGGTTGGTTAAGACTTTGGGGTTGAAAAATGAGGAGACTGAGTATGTTTGCCAATGGCTGATTGTTGCCACCGGTGAAAATGCTGAGGAGGTTGTGCCGGAATTTGAAGGGGTGGATGAGTTTGGGGGGCCTATTGTTCACACCAGCTCTTACAAGAGTGGTGAGTTGTTCAGGGGAAAGAAGGTTTTGGTGGTTGGATGTGGGAATTCAGGCATGGAGGTGTGTTTGGATCTCTGCAACTACAATGCAAGCCCTTCTCTCGTTGTAAAAGATTCGGTGAGCATACTCAACCTCTGCGTTGCCTCTCATTAACCCAATTTTACTTTTTTTCTTTCCCATCTCATATATATGTATAATCTCAATTCATTTCATTATTAATACGGCTGTGGGGGAATAAAGCTTCAGTGATAGAGCATTTACCTATTGATGACGAGACTTCAAATTCTCGTCCTCTCCCTTTATATGGTTTCAATCTCAGCACTTTTCTAGTCATTGTGAGTTAAGGTTCTGTATAATTTCTTTAAAAGGTATAATGTTTGATTCCAATTCAGAGTGCCTCTAGCCAAACCTAGTCTGACTACTTTTCAAATTTTGTTTTATAAAAAAAACCTAATTAATTTAAACTTGGTTTCATAAAAAAGTGATTAGTATACTTTAAAAGTTTCTACTTTTAACACACATGCATAATTAGTTTTGGATGATTAGTGGTAGATGTTGTTGACAAATTAAAATATGCTAACAAAAGAAGAAGTCATTCTTCTTTCTCACTTTCTTGGAATTCGTTTGCATGCGCAAATCAACATGGGTCAGAAGAACACAAAATCTTATGCCATATATATATATATATATAATCTATGATGTGGTAGCTAGCTAGCTTTCCCACGTACAAAATGTTCTTTTGCAAAGAATTAGCAGCCAGTGGTGGTACTCTAGCTCATTACACACTCTATCATATTTTTATTTGTTTTGTTTTTTTCAATGCTTTTAGAAAATTCTTTCTGAATTTTGTTCGTAAAATATCAATTGTTTGTAGGTGCACATCTTGCCGCAAGAGATACTGGGAATATCAACTTTTGGATTGTCCATATGGTTGCTCAAGTGGTTCCCCATGCGCCTTGTTGATAACTTTTTGCTTCTTGTCTCACGCCTCATGTTTGGTGACACTGCCCAGTTTGGCATCAACCGCCCACAGCGTGGCCCTCTTGAGCTCAAGAGCATGACTGGCAAGACACCTGTTTTGGACATTGGCACACTTGCTAAGATCAAAACTGGCCACATCAAGGTACTTATATTTATTATAATTGTGTGCTTAATAAGTTTAATTAGTCCCGTGTGGCGTGACATTATGGAAAGATTAATCATAATCAAGCATGGCTAATCAGACTCATGCCCATGTAGGTTTGTAAGGCAATAAAGCAACTAAAACATCAAGCTGTGGAGTTTATAGATGGGAAAGTAGAGAATTTCGATGCTGTCATTTTCGCTACCGGGTACAAAAGTAATGTAACATCTTGGTTGAAGGTACGAACTAATGACAACTTTGTTTGATTAACTACTAATCTTCTTGAAGTTAACTTGGGTTAAGACTTAGGAAACTTTCTTTTTGTTATTTTTATTTTTCTCAGGAAACAAGCATGTTTTCAGAAAAAAATGGATTGCCTCGGAAGCCCTTCCCAAACGGATGGAAGGGGGAATGTGGATTGTACGCAGTGGGGTTTACACAACGTGGCCTGCTGGGCGCTTCTCTTGATGCAAGAAGGATTGCAGAGGACATTGAGCATAGCTGGAAAGCTGAGGCCTTCACAGCTTAGGGTTCACAGCTTGTGCGCTGCCACCAACACCACCACCACAGCCTTGATTATATTAAGCAAAAACAACCTGCATATTATATACCGGCGGTGAATATCGAAGATAATTTATAAAAACAAAAAAACGAAATTATTGTTCACTTTATATATATGCAGCTGCCTTTGACAAGACCGAGGAATTTGGTTCCTTTGCTAGCGACCCCAGTAGAGCGAAGGAAGATAAGAAAAGAAAAGAAAAGAAAGCAAAGAAAAAGAGAGGGGAAAAAAGGTTGTGGGGGTTGAAATTGGAAATTGGGTTCCAATTCCAATCATTCAATTATAATAGTATGCCTAGGGGGATGTTGGGTGCAACAAAAAGTTTAATGCTTCTTTTGGGCTGTGGGGATTGGTGGTTCTTCTCATCATCAATGCGTACGTATATCTTGTAAATTACCACTTTTACTTTAGCTTACTAGCTAGGATATATTAGGGTACTGTTCAGTTAATTAAGTGAGAGACTCTGGGTTTCTCAGATTTGGTTAATCAGGTTTATTATTTTAATGTCTGATTTTAAGATGATCGATGGTGGTGTGATCGAATATGTGAAGTATAAGGTACAAATTGAATTTTCATGTCATTTGGGATTGGTGTATATACAAAATATGATATTTCATCAATATGATCACTTGTACCGTATAAATGTTGGTTTCACCTACGATGTATTTAAATGTTAAACTCCAAATGCCAACGAGGTCTAACTCAATAGAAAACGCCTTTGATTTGCAGACCAGAGGTCTCAGGTTCGAACCCTCATGGCATCTTAGTTGTGTGCATGTGTGTGAGAAATCCATATTTGATTTATTCCCCTTTGCAATTAAGTTCAAATTCTCATTCTCGTATATTTAGCCTATCGTTTTTATATACATAAAATAACTTCATATTTGATTGAATAAAACTAGGCTATTACTAAAGATCTTCTGAAAGAATTATTGTGTATACATATATCCATATTTACATACATGTTTGTTAATCTGTAGTCGGGTGAGGATGAATTTAATTGAGGAGGAGTTGGAATGAGGAGAGTTAGAATCCGGATTCCCATTGAAGTTATTTACTAAACCATATGGAATCGAGGTAGGAGTGTTGTTGATTCCTGATAAGTTGTTTACTAAATTCCCATGAATCGGAATTGAAACTAGTTTGATTACTAAAATGGTATTGTTGTTGGGTCAAATTTGAAATTTAAAAAAATAAGTGAGGATAGAATGAGTAGAAAAGATGGATTTTTAATGGGTTAGTTCTCCGAGAATTAGAATATCACATCCACCCAAGAGTGAGTTGAGTTACTGATATTGTGTGGGCTCCACTTGCATTTTCATTCCTCCATGTGAAGTAAACACAAGAGTAATCAGTAATTGGAATGCAACTCTTTATTTTGATTCCGATTACAAATTAACTTTGACCTAGGGACCATATATCATCACGTATATCCGAATTGGGGCCGGGAAATGAGAAAGTAAAAAGTGATTGGAAAAGAGAAGAAAAGAGAAATCATGTTGGCCAAATAAAAAGGTCCCCATGGCCGTGGCCATCATGATCAGGTTCTTATATCATATCTGTATATCTTGCACTGCATATGATGATTATGATATATTTTCAAAATATTTGGTGATCAAATTGCATTAATTATTATCCTTATTGCCCGAGCTATAACTGGGCCTTTATATCCTCATCAATTACTCGGACCACCATGACCTTCTTGAGCATTCGCAGAATATCCACCACAACTTGACCTTGGCATCAACACTTATGGGTATAACATTTATGACCATTATTCTATCAATATATATATAATTAAAGTCATTTTCATGTCTGATTGTTGAAAATTATTTGTGAATCAACAACAAGGGTCGGTGCATCAGTTTCAATTCTAAGTGATCACGACTAACTTCTGAATTATTTTTGTGTGTGTGTGTGTATTGACAAAGCCAATATAAAAATGTGTGAAGCTGTGCATGAATGACACGGATAGTGAGACAAGTACATTGGTAGAATATAGAGGGTGTTAGTTAGGGTTTAATGATTTGTTGGTGGCGGGTTTTATTCCGACCGACTGGAATTTATGAAGCATGCATACATATACAAATCGAATATTGAGCTTCTGCATATGAAGACAAACTAGCTAGTTGTATATAAGCACACACAGAGAGAGAGAGAGAGAGAGAGAGAGAGAGAGAGAGAGAGAGAGAGAGAGTATCAACATCTTGATTGAAGGTTTTCTCTACTTGCAAAATCCCAATCAGGACCAGCAAGTGTGGCCTACTAATAATTGCCGCGCAGCCATGGCCCATGAGATCCCATAATGCCATATTTAATCAAACTGCCCATAATTTGCTACTCCTCCTTTTGCTGCCGACTATTTTTTCTAATCATGTTTCATATCCTTATAATATATATATATGTACCATGAATGAATGCATCCCAATTGATCGGAAATTCGAAGCTTACTAAAAGAAGGGAAAAAAAATCCCAATGTCATTTTTAAAGAAAAAGATGTAATAATGAGATAATGTGAGAATTTGCTCTCTTCTGGGTTAGAGCATCCAATCGTGCATGCTTCATGCATCTTATCCCAAAATCAAAATCAATTCACAATGAAAAAGTAATTAAACTCCTTATACGCACATGCAAAATTTCTTAACTTTTCAGTGTACGTAGTACAATTCTTCATATCCACACATATGACCAACTCTCACACTTATGACCGACTCTCGTTAAGTCTCTCAACCACCTTGAGTTTGAGTTGGGTTGAAAATTAGGACGTAAATGGTCCATAACACACGTGATAGCCAGGCGTATGGTATGAGCGGCAGCTCCGGCACTGCTTTCCCCAGTGTACGTATACACATGGAGCACATGCTCATCGATTTAGAGTGCCAATATTTTCATAGATTTACAGCCTTTATTATCCGTGGTCCAATAATATTCATTACCCTAACTGTCTGATTGAGTGCCCTAAAATTTCCGCAGGACCATTAATTTCCCATCACTTAAACATCATCAAATGCATAAAGTAAAACTAATTAATAATACATATATATATTTAAAAAAAAAGGAACGATCCTAGTCTTGTAATTAAATTACTAAGTTTAGAAAACCCATAGAGAGGAGCAGTGGCGGATCCAGGATTCAAAAGCCAAGTAGGCGAAACTTAACTTAAAAACTCAACGGTACGAGTAAATTTTATTCATAAAATTGAAATCAATAGGGGACCGTCAATTGAAATCAATAGGGTTTGCTTTTCTATTTTTGTTTTTTTGAAGTACAATATAAGTGGGCATGGCCCATGGGGTTGGAGTGGAGACAGGGGCGGCACTGGGGTGGCGCAAGTGGTGCCACCGCACAGGGCCCTCGATTCTTAAGGGGC